>OU974010.1:10000000-10600000 GCA_918843925.1 Eulithis prunata
ATTCATATACTTTTTTTTTTTTTTATTTTTTTATTTGGCGTCGCACTGTGTTTGTGCATTTGCCATTATTCATATACTTTCCTTTCCTCCCACTTCAATGTAACGTAACGTAAAGAGATTGACAGAAGCGTTGTTGATTGGCCAATACCTGTTTCTATGACCACCAATCATTGATGATGTATTTCTACGCCTCCACCAACCATGAATAACCAAATTCTTTGACCAATCATGCCCCGAGAAGAGAGGAGAGACCATGCCAGTCTGTCTCTGTTGCCTGTGACGCGCGCGAGCACCGCGCGAGCGAGGGAGGAGGTCGCGAGATAAGTCGTCTGTCAGTTGAGTATTTATTTTTCTGTGAAAGGAAGTGTATTTTAGTATGGCGCTAAATATATTTTATACAAAAAATATTTCTCCGCTTCGCCAATGTCTCGTAAAACCTAATAAAATATATACTATCCTGCTGCCACGACAAACGAGTACGACTCCGGACACCAAATCAGCTCAGCCTCCAAATCCTAAGACGATTTCTACTGACATGGTGGGACCACCAGACCCTGTATCAAATCTAAGAAGGATTGTGTTTAGAGAACCCTCAAACGAAACTAAATTGGAGAAAAGGTTCAGGGAATTGAGATCTGAGGTTCAAGAATGGAACCAAAAGTTTTGGACTCAGCATAACTCGAGGTTTTTTCAGGTAGGTACCTACTTTTTTGTTTACTTACACTTACCTAATCAAAACAAAGAATCCCTATTATATTTTGATCTATGTGTCTGAATAAATACAGCTAAGTAGTGCACATTTTTATTAGCACTTTTTAGATTACTTATCTACCTACCTACTTTATTCTGACTTATTAGTTTAGTTCGTGTCAATCTCCAACAAATGACCCGAGTGCTAAAAAGCTATCTGTTTAATTAAACAACTGATAATTTTTTGTTCTAGGAACGTGAGGAATATTTAAAAGAACATGTACCAGAAGGCAAACAAAACTTAACCGCTGATGAAATGAGTGTTTTTTACAAAGCATTTCTTGATAAAAATTGGAAGTCACACATAAGTTACAATATTGAGTGGTATAAAAAGAATGTTACTCTGTTGGGGCTGGCATTACAAGTCAAATTTAGGAGATTATTGAAATTAAGAAATTAACTTGCATAATAATATTAAATTAGTCATTATTTTATTAATAATTTTTATACAACTTATTTTATGAATTCCTAACTTGATCTAAGCTATATTTTTGGTAGCCATAATGTACTTAGCAGTGCCTTCCGAGTAGTGTTTGGAACTTTTATTAGTATAATATTATGTATATACATAGTACCTTCTCCATTACATTTTTTTAAATTTAAATACATAGACTATTTATGGCTGGTCGACAGAGCATTCTATAATGTCAAAGAATTTTTTAAATGAAGAATTTCAAACGCTTTTTATTCTTATTGTAATTGCTATTTATTTCGATGTTATTTTAATTTTATTATTTAACTAGCTTCCGCCCGCGACTTCGTTCGCTTCCCATTGGATCCCGTCAATTTTCCGGGATAAAAAGTATCCTATGTTACTTTACCTAATACCTCCAAGAATATGTGTACAAAGTTTCATGATGATCGCTTTAGTAGTTTTCGCGTGAAAGTGTAATAAACAAACTTACATTCACATTTATAATATTAGTAGGATTGTTATACAATGACTATTTTAGTACTTACATAGTTAATGTAGGAACCTTCTACCCTCTACTACCTACCCTGTACTTATGTAAGTATATACACTTATACACTCCTTGGTCTATGAGAACTTTTAAACTTCACTTCATAACACTTCATAGAAAAAAATACTCTTATAAACATATTTAGATGTCAAATGGTGTGTCAAATGCCAGACAATTTGCTCATTTTTCAATTAGTATTTTTAACCGCGGCCTGCTCTAAATTTGTGGTATGTACGGATGATAATGGTAAATAAATAATAGCCAATGAGTGGTCTAGTTTCAAGTAAAAGATATTTATAGAGGCATGTATATAGCATTTAAATGGCTCGTCAGTTTGGCTCTCGTGATGTGGCTGGCAATGTGCTTCACCAACATGTTTCTAAAAGAAAGCAAGAAACTAAAAGACCCAGGTCGGTAACCATTCAATTTTACATTTCTTAATAAATAGCTTCGAAGATATGGAATTAATAATGAGATTGGTTTATAATTTTTTAAAGGCTTCTATTTCACACGATTTGGATTGTATTCCAAAAACATTTCTGAACCAAGAAAGAGTATACCGGCTGCTAAAGGAAATATCCATTATTACTCATACAACAAAGAACAGAGCATGGCTGCCTTGCACCTGATGATGTTTGTGGCTGGAGCCCTGGCAGTATCAGTTTTAAATAAAAAACAAGAGATAATTAGATTTACAAAAAGAAAATTGGCAAAGATAAATTTTCGGCACCATTGTACGAAATGTATAGAAAATTTGAATTATCCCGCTACGAAATGTAGTGTTGCCATCGCAAAATATTTGCCATTTATTTGGGAGAAAGTTAAAACTTATGGAAGGACTTTATTAGATTACATTAGCCTAAATGCTCTCAAAACCAGCCAATCCCTGAAACAACGCAAATTATATACTATAATGCTAAACAAGTTAAAAGAAATTGGTGAGGAAAGAAAGAATCTTGGCCAACTTCTCGTAACTGCAATTCAAGAAAATAAAAATATTCGCATGCAATATCAGTTGGAGGCTATGGCGAAAACCAGACTTGCACAGCATATTGAAAATACAAATAAGCAAATAAAAGAAAACCGATCCAGATACGTGAGTTTTCAACATTTATATTTGGTTACACATCAAGAAAATATATTCCTTAGAGCACGAATTAGGAAACTCACAAAAGAAAAGGAGGACGTTGAAAAGAATCTTATGGGACTGATCAATGAGGTTTACAAATCGAAAAATAGCGAACTTATAACATACTGTAGTCGCTACATTGTAAAAACGAAGGACAATTTATTAAATTCTGACGTGAGTGCTGAGATTCAAAAGTTTTTAAGAAAATCACGCAATAATACACCTGGATGTTTCTCTTATTGTAATCCGGAGAAGTCAAGAGTAGACATTACCAGTGCTAAAAGTTGGCCACTGTGTGGAGGTACTCGTATCTCTGAAATATTACAAGATGATAGTATAGTGCCGCTTATTTCTGATTCACCGAAGCTCAAAGGACTTCCAGGAGAATACGTTTGGACCGTGAAAGATAAAGACGGTATAATAGAAAAATTATATGAATACGATTACGATTCGGAGTTTGATAGTGGTGATACTATTAGAAAAATCCGACAGTACTCAGTTTATTATGATAAGGACTGCTTGCTAGATTTTACAAAGTACGTACCTACTCCTACATGTCTTTGTACTATTAGAGGTTTAAAATGATTTACATTTTGAAATGATGGAAATCGTTCCTAATTTATATTTTGTTACAGCTCAATAACAGAACGTGAAGTAAATTTAGAAAACTCCGATGTGCGTCGTCATTATTTGGATGTTGAACCACCTTCAGATAATCGGAGGATTGTGTCGGGTTCAGAAGCATTTAAAAAGTTTTTGCAAAATAACAATAGTATAATAGTACCTCTTCCAAGTACTTCCACTCATCAGTAATGCAGTGGATTTCATAGTGTTTTAATTTTGTTAAATTTACTTTTGAGTTTAATAAATGTTGTATGTACCTATTAGGTACCAATCAAAATAACTTGTTTAACTTAGGGTACCTAGGTAAATAATAGCAACTTCGGTACCTAGGTGTACCGCTCTCTCGGAAAGAGCTAGATTTTGATGAAAATAAGAACTATTACTTCATCTCAATGTATTTAGTAGTAGGGCTACTCTTGACCACCACCGTTCTCAACTATAAGATTTTATCAGAAATCGTGTAGTTTTGTACTGCCAAATATTTCTGTCAAAATCTATGGATACAATAATTTGGAACGGTGGTGGTCAAGCAAGAGTAGCCCTACAGATTTGATGAACTAAAGCCTGAATTAAATCCTAGCTATCCAATAGCATCTTTATCACTACTAATCACTAGGCCAGGAAAGGCATTTTATTCTCAAACAAGAGGGTCAGAAAACCAACTAAAAGAAAACCATAGCAACCATAGCTTACTAGGGTAAGTTTTATTTTAAATCTTCGTATTTATTTATAGTGACAGAATCGTCAATATTTTTAAGTTTGTAGAACATGTAACGAAGCAGACGAGCCTCGTATGTAACAGTTTGTTTAGCTTTTGTATTGGCATCCTCTTCTTGAAATGGGCTCTCTATAACGGTACTCACTCTGCGGCCATAAGTCTCGCATCCTTCTAGAAACTGAAGACAATCCTTTATTGTGTTGTCTTTGACAACGATCAAATGCTTCGCTAAATTTTCCAGGAAGGATAAGAAGCATCTTTTAGCGTAGAACCACGTGTCAGTTCCGAGGCGCTTATTAAAGGGCTCTAGAGATTTGATTACACGAGAAATTCCAAACTCGTAGTTCCCTTTTGCACAATACAAAGTTCCAATTACTAAATTCACTATGCACAAGTGGTAGAACTTCTTCTGAGGGTCTTCAAAAATTTGTTGCTCTTCTTCTTTTTCAATTTTGCGCATAATATCCTCAGCTTCTTCATTTTGTGAAGTCATGATGTACGAAACACATATGTTAGCCAAAACAACTGCGCTTACGTCTAAAATATTATCATACTGCTTCTTAACTATTGGCTCGTAAAAAGTTGCAGCTTCCTTATACTTATTCTCTTGCATGAACAATACGTGAGCTACGTTGAGACGCCAAACGTCAGATTCATTGCAGAACTCAACTGATTTGCGGAAAATTTTCTCCACTTGCCCGTAATTTTCCATTTCCCAGTAAATTTTAGCTTGTGCCATAACCACTGGTATGTATCGTTCCAACGCTTCTTCGTACTCTACGACAGCTCTTTTGACTTGATCATTATCCCCTTGAGAACGGCTTTCTTGAACTACTTTTGTCAGTTTTCGCAACTGCTCAGCATGTTTTGATGCGATATCTTCATATTTTTGGAAAGCTTCCTCCGGAGAAGTCTGACTAGTTATTATCGCGTCCAAAAAATCGTATAAATACGGTGTCAAGTATTTATATGTGAACTGTGCGTTCTCCGCCAAAACATCAGCTGCTAGATCATAATATTCAAATTTGCAATACAACAATAGTAAATTTGCAAATGTCTCTGGTGGGAATGGATCTTGCTGAAGCAAAAAGTGCAGCTTTTCAAAACCATCAGTTGGTTTTATTTCAATAGAAGTGAGAGCAATATTATGTAACGTCACTGCATCTAGCTCATGTTCATGTCTTGGAGGCATATCGCTGAGTGCTTCTCTTGACGCTTCAATGTTTTTCAGTTGGTACTCGATAGCAGCCTTGAGATTAAATACCTCGGTGAGTGCAGTCTCATGAAGTGTTAATGTATTGCCAACAGATTTAACCTCGGAAGTTTCTGCTTGCATACCAACTGCTAGCTCTGGATGATCACGGATGCCTCTCTCTATGACTAAAGTGATGTGTTTTAATGCCTGAGGATATTCTTTCAATCTAAAGTAACACAGAGCTATGTTGTAATGCAAATGGGCATTAAATCCTAGAACACTGAGACTTCTTGAGAACTTCTGTAATGCTTCCTCGTATTGATTTTCCTTGAATAGTAAACATCCTAGGTTAATGTCTTTGTCTGGGTCTTCTTGTGGGTAAGAATCAACTAGGCTTTTGGCAGTTATCGTGTCCTCTTCGCCATACTTAATTGCTGACTGTAACTTAACGACTTTCTTCTCTAGCTCTGGAGCTATTATCTGCATAGTAACTTTATAAGATTCGTCAAACATAGATGCTTCATACAGTGCCTGTGCGAAGTATAGTTTATATTCAGGTATATCGGGATGCATTGCTGATAGCTGTTCATAGCAATTTGCAGCCTCGACGAAAGCCTGAGTTCTAAAGTAACAGTAACCCAGCAAGGATAAACCGGCACGATTGGGATTGAAATTGATTGCATCATTCAGAGCCTTAATTGCGTCGTCATATCTTGATTCTTTAATCTGTAAATAAAACGATGAAAATGTAGGTAAAACACTATCGCCAAAAACTCTTAGAACTACATAGGTAGTTCTAAGATAGGGGACCTGGAACATAGGTTCCAGGTCACCTATCTTATCCTATCCTTAGTTTTGACAGTGTTACCTAGTAGAGACTCGATAAAGAATACCTACTCGTTTCCATCTAATCCCTTCCCCTCATGGCGACCCTGCCATATTTGGGGTGCGTGACGCGGTATCGAGTTGGTTAGGCGTTGCGGCTCCAAATATGTAGAGCGAATCAATTTTTTAAACAATATAATTTTTTTTTAATGTCGTGATTTGATTGGGATCTAATCTAATAGTGAAAATGTGTCGGTCGAATATTGAAAAAGACACCGTTTTCCTAAACCAAAACTCAGTTGGGACAAACAAAGCTGATTTTCATGAACTAAAAGAACATTATTTCAGTCTTATATGTGGTGCTGATAATTTTATGTGTGCTGATGGGGCTCGGCGCTGTATATTTGCTGTATCAGCAATATAAAAAGCAATATCACTTTACCTATGTCTTAAAAATTGTGGATAGTTTAGGTGACTGATAATAAGTATGTTACTTAGCTAGGTAAGTACCTAGGTAGGCAGCTACTTTATAGGTAAGTACCTATGTTTAAGTTAAAAGTAAGTATGTACCTACCTAGGTATGCTGCGCTACAAACTATATCAAAAATCCAATTAAATATAACTTGCAGGTAGGTAGGTATATTATCTTACCATTGTATAAATTGTTTTTGTGTATTGGCCGTCTTTAATTTGCATATAATCCATTATTTTCTTTGCGAAATAAATAAGCTAATAGTTAAACTATTCGTCAGGATATTTTAATTGACAAGTTTGGCGACCATGTTTACGCTACATTATGAACATTATCACCATGACAACCAAACCAAAGGCGTAGCCCGTACACCGATACAGAAATCTTTACTCAAGCATAGATTTGAGTATATACCTATGAGATTTTCAGACAAAAAATATATGCATGAGTCCGGATTTGTAGGGCTAATCTCAACCACCAGCACCCACAGAAAAAAGTACTCCTACTGTTCCACCGACTTTGAAAATCCGGATCCAGTTAGGAACGCGAACGGTGGTCAAGCGAGAGCTCGTGAGAGTAATAAATAGTGTTCTGTGAGCGAGAGTAGCCCAATAATGCTTGATTGAGCAGTAAACCAGCATACGGGCCGTAGAGTGGTAATAAGATATAGGTATTCGGCGGGTAATAATAATCATAGCATGGTTATCAGTGTCTGTGGATGGCACTGAGCATAAAACATCTGTTAACCCCACATAAATAAGTAGCCCATCTTTACCAGATTTTACTAAGTTTACTGGCAACACAAAGTTGGGATTGGCATGGCCACCGGCCACCGAACACCTATCTTCTTCTTTTAAACCTTTATGGCCTGTGTCCTTCATTTCGACAGACAATTTTGCCAGTGAGTGGTGAATTTTAAATAATTTATGTCAAGTCAAGTCTTCGTCAAGTCGGCTGTCGTTGGTTTTGAAGAGAAAATGGTGGATTTTCTCTTCAAAACCTAAAACGATTTTTCACATTCAGAAAAACCACTTTACACACATTTATTCCAATGGCTCACACTTTATGTTACGACCTAAGTATTATTGATTAAAATTAAACAATAATACTCACAATAACACAAGAAAAACTATTAAAATAAAAATGCTATGTGTTGTTTCAAAAAATGTGAAAACTCGAATCTCACCGAACACATAGCCTAGCGGATGGCATGGCTGCCGTGGCTGATTTATGACGTAGTGTCACTTGTCTGTCAAGTCAAACTTTACTTCAATCAAAAGAAAAAGAAGAAGAATCAGATCGAATCAGAGATTTTTTCGCACTTTTCCTTGTTTTCCTCTGAAAAAAAGGCGGGAACTACAAAAGTGAAAAGGCGCGCTTTTGGAAAATTTTTGCTTTATTTAATTAAAATTAGGTAAATTTTCCTCGGGGATAGCCCGAAATACTTGTAAATAGGTGGCTATACCAGGAAGTGCACGGTTGTGGTCCGGGATGGGGAAGAAAAGGAGGAGAAAGGAGGAACCGCCTCCCCCTGATGAATCGCTACAGGCATCGACTTCTGATTCTTCGGATACAGAAGATGCGAAGTCGGTAGTATCAGTAGACTGCTCATCACAAAACAAGAACCATAAACAAGCGGATAAGTATGCTATATTTAAGGTCTCTGGGTACTCGCGTAAGTACCCCGAGGATTCTAAAAAAAATGAGTTCATTGTCTTTCTGACTCATAAAACCGAAGATAGAGCATTCACTGATCGCGATCGTATGTCCCTTTCAAAAGGGTTAAGAGATCATGGCGTCTCAGGTGTTATGCACCTCAGGTCCATCAATAAATATAAGGTAGGGATCACATTTGATCTCCCTAACAACGCAAACATGTTCTTACAAAATGTAAAACTTCTTGATCAGCTGTCCCTTAAAGCTACCATACCAGCAGGTGATACCGAAGTTACTGGGGTTCTTACCTCGGTTCCGGTGGAGATGTCTAACAAACAAATATTTTCACTGATAGGCAGTTCAAGGAACGTTATTCAGGTGAGACGCTTCATGCGCAGAGTGAGAAGCGATGGTGGCGCTGCCTTTCTACCCACACAGGCAGTTGCGGTGACCTTTGCTTCCACCATTCTCCCGGAACATGTGTACCTAGACTCCTGGAGACATGAGGTCAAAGTGTACATACCTCCTGTGAAGCAGTGCCTTAAATGCATGAGGTATGGCCACATTGCCAAGTTTTGTAAAAATGTTGAAGTGTGCTCTATCTGCACCGAGGAACACAATTTCCGCCAGTGTAAAGTTGACCCAAAAAATGCCAAATGTAAAAATTGTAATGGAAACCACATAGCCATATCATCAATGTGTCCTCTTAAAAAGCAGAAGGTAGAAGAAAACAAAATCAAGTCTAGAACTGTAACCTATTCGGATCTTTTCGATTCTAAATCCTTTCCACAACTATCTGCAAGAACCCTTGATGTACAGGTAAATAATTTAATGAAGTCAGAAGTTTTTATAAACATCTTAATTGAAACAATAACAAAGATGATGAGCAACAAAGATGTTCCAATAAATTCTGGGTCTATCAGAGAGACCCTAAAAAAAACTCTCAGTAATAAGCTCCCTCCATCTGTATAATGGATTTTTTAAACATTATACAATGGAATGCACAAAGTCTAAATAGTAATAAGCAAATATTTACTAATTTTCTTTATACAAATAATATTCATATAGCAATAATTTCAGAAACATGGTTTAAACCTCACCAACAATTCAAAATAAAATATTACAATATTGAACGTAATGATTGTGGTAACAATCATAATGGAGTAGCCATTTTAATTCATAATAGTATAACTTATTCTAACATTACTACTTACTTTGATAATTCGCTGCAAAATATTTGTATCAGAGTTACTATTAACAAAAAGGAGATAAGTATTCTTAGTTTTTATTGTCCAACAAATAGTAATCCAGCTTTTAGCAAAAGTAAATTTGATGCACTAATAAAGTCGATTACTGGGCCATTAATACTTGCAGGCGACTTTAATGCCCATCATACATCTTGGGGCTGTGGCTCTGACTCTCCTCGTGGGAGAGAGGTTTTGGAGGTCATTGATGAAAACAATTTGGTTCTGTTAAATGATGGTCAAGCGACGACAATTGGTTCGCTGTCGTGGCGTCCAAACGCACTAGATTTGACAGTGGTTTCGCCGTCTTTGTCACTACAATGTGAATGGTCCGTTCATGATAGTCCTTTGGGCACTAGTTATCACCTTCCTGTAATAATTAAAGTCTTGTTTAACAATAATAGTAATAATTCAGCTAATAATAATTGTAATAATAAACATTTGCCCATCTACCCAAATTTTAAACGTGTAGATTGGAAAGTGTTTAATGATTGTATGGATACCTTGTTGGTTGATTTTGAAATAGACGCTCGATGTCCTCAAGATTCCTATCAAGAATTTTGTAAAATTTTACGCACAGCAGTTGCGAAATCTATCCATAACAATAATTCAAATAATTTAGCAAGCTCTTCTATTGTCACTGTCAATAATGTCAGTCAACAGTCATGTCGTCCTAAAAATGGTGAAATACCATCCCCATCCCTTCCATGGTGGAATCAGAAATGTTCTGATGCCGTTTTGAATTCCAAAGAAGCTTATCTACATTTTCGATCTAATCCAACAGAAGAAAGTTATTGTGAATTCAAGAGACTTCGGGCTCTTAAAAAACTAACCATAAAATTAGAAAGACAAAAAAGTTGGTTTTCCCTTTGTGAAAAATTTAATCGTTGTACCCCAATTTCTTTAATATGGAAATTTATTCGTAAATTTAATAAAACATACATTTCTTACGACAATGAAGATGACACATGGATTTTGGATTTTTTAATGAAGTATACTCCTGATTTTGTGTCACCCAGACAGGATGCATTTAACTCAATTAGTGTAAATACCAGCAATTCTTTTTTACTCGATGTATTCTCAACTAATGAATTAATATCTGCGATTCATTCTAGAAGAGATACAGCTTTTGGTCTTGACGGAATACCGTACATTATTTTTAAGAAACTGGGTAGTAATAGTTTGGAAATTTTTCTAATGATTTTGAATTCACTCTGGACAAATAACGACATACCTTCGGATTGGAAAATCGATTGTTTGGTACCAATTTTAAAGCCTAATAAACCCAAGCTATGTCCTGATTCCTATCGTCCTATAGCGCTTACGTCATGTGTCGGTAAAATATTTGAACAACTGCTAAAACAACGCTTGGAATTTTATGTAGAACACAACAAAATTCTGTCGTCAAATCAATTTGGTTTTCGTAGAAATCATTCAGCTCGTGAAAGTATTTGTCAATTAGAACTTGATATTCATAATTCTTTGGCTACAAACAATCGTTTAGTGGCGGTTTTCTTCGACATTTCTGGCGCTTTTAATAGTGTCAATATTGATGTACTCTGTCGAGAATTGTTATCGATAGGAATTCCTGGAAAAATTGTCAATTGGATTCAAGCTTTTTTAAGAAATAGAGAAGTTTTCGTAAAATACAATAGACATCTATATGGGCCGAGGTTATCCTCGGTAGGTGTATGCCAGGGTGGTATTTTGTCACCTTTAATATTTATATTGTACATACGTCGTTTAAATTTAATATTGGGTTCGCAAGTCAAAAATTTACAGTTTGCAGATGATTTGGTTGTTTATGCATCGGGAACAAATTTAGCTCAAGTAGCTGAAATTGTTAATGATGCATTGACAAAGCTTAATAAATATTTTTCCTATCTAGATCTTAATGTTAATCCATCGAAATCTAAAGTTGTTGTCTTTGGTAAAAGGCATATTATTGATATGCCAGTTATCCAATACAATAATTTGCCTTTGCCTGTATCGCAAGAGGTTAAATTTTTGGGAGTATTATTCTCCCATAATTTATCCTGGATGAATTATACTAAGCATATAATTAACAAAGCTAACAAAGCTTACAATATTTTAAAGTCTTTGTCTGGATCCTATTGGGGTGCAGACCCAAAAATACTACTAACCTTGTATAAATCTTTAGTTCGCAGCCATTTTGAATATGGTTTCTTTTGTTATGCTGCAGATGTAAAAATTGTAAATAGTATAAACGTCTTTCAAAACAAATGCCTGCGTTTGATTCTAGGGGCATTTAGGAGTACTCCTGTAAATGCAATGCAACTCGAATGCAGACTTCCGCCAATTCCTATTCGTTTCAACTTTCTAAAAGAAAGATTCGTCTTAAAACTTTTCAGTGTTTCTGGCAATACTCTTCTGGCCAATCTGTCCAGCGCTCAGCCTGGCTCAAAACCATTTTACATGTTAGAGGGTTTCCAATGCTTTCTAAATTTTCTTCAAAATTTAAACATCTATCAATCAAGTCTTAGGTTACCTTGTTACGAAGGTTCTTTTATTAGTAAATATCCAGCAATTAATATAGTGATCAATAATGATTTGTCAACAAAAGAAGAAGTATATGCGATGCTCTCCGAGTTTATAGATTGCAAATTTGTTTATACTGATGGATCTAAAAATGAAAACGCAGTGTCTTTTGCCTTATTTGAACCGTCTTTGAATATTGGAGTCGGTCACAAAATTGATAAAAACGCTAGTATTTTTACTGCGGAAGCTGTTGCAATCCTGAGTGCTTTAAAACATATTAGAAATCGTAATTTAGGTCATGCAAAATGGGTTGTGGTGAGTGATAGCATGAGTGTTTTAAAAAATTTAAATAATAATAAATTGCATGCTAATACTAACTACATCATTTATCTTATAAAACAGCTGTGGGTTGAGCTGGCTGACTCTGATATTAATGTAAGTTTTGCGTGGGTCCCTTCGCATAAAGGTGTAGAGGGTAATGAGAAGGCGGATTATCTAGCCAACACTATAGTTAAATTAGCAGATACTATAGATTCTAATCTTGAAAACGGTGATGCTGATGTAGCTCTACCACACACAGACGTTGTAAGTCTTTTAAGACAACGAATGTGTCAATCATGGGGGAGACATTCGTATCATTGTACACAGGTCGAGAATAAGGGTTCCTGGCATGCTGCTTTGGATGTTCAGATTGATTCTGTACCTTGGTTCTGTAAGAGTAAAATTTTCATGAACAGAAAGTTTTACTCAACTATTTGCCGCTTGCGATTTGGTCATTGTCGTTTGAATTATCATCTCCATCGTTTAAAAATGATAAATTCCCCTTATTGCGATTATTGCCCATCACAAGAAATCCAATCTATAAATCACATCATTTTCGAATGTTCATCTTTCAATATTCAGCGCCTTGTATTGATAGATGAACTGCTTCAAACTTATCGTGAACCTGATTTAGTCCCGCGTTGCATTCAGGAATTGCTCAAGGATGAGTCAAATTTTATTCATTTGTACAAGTTTGTTATTAATACAGTAACAGAGATATAACTATGTCTCTGTAACGTAACGTTAGTTGTAAATAATATTATTAATACTATTGTGTAATTAAAGAAAATGTAAATAATATATTAATTAGGTATGTACATAAAGGTCAAAATAGACGAAGAAAATAATAAAACCATTCAGATGTGTACCAGCTATTGGTATGTTCTCATTCAGATGTGTATCAGTAACTGATACGATTTCTACATAAAAGAATATTTACGAAAGACAAACACATAAACAAACTAACTTAAGGGAAAAAAAACAACGTAAGACTAGGCGGTATGGTTTCAAAACTATTGCCTGCTCTGAGGAGCGAACAAAAAAAAAAAAAAAAAAAAATTGTTTTCCTCTTTCCCCTGGCTCGATCGACTTTGTTGTGGTTGCGGTTTGCTTTTCTATTTATATAATAAACTTGTTCCTAAAATCCTACCTACATACATACTGCTAGATAGTAGAAACTACTTAGCTAAAAGTGGGGTATGGTTTCTTCTAAATAAGGTAAGTTCTCTTTGTACACTAAACCTGTACACAGTAGTAGGTATACACTACCTATTTACGTCTTCTGGGTTATCTATCATCGATTAAGATTTTACGATAAGGGTAAGCTATATATAGCGGTGGTAAATCGTTCAACGGCCGTCGTTACAGTTGTAAATTGTTATGGATAAGAACCTAATCATAGAACACTCGAATTGTGTCGTAACTTTACGACGAATAAGTGCAATGGGCTGAAATTGGTCATGTAATTTCTATGGAGTTTTGTTGCTAAATTCGGTTTATTTTTAAATTAAATTAAACTGAGTTATGTATTCTGTAAGTATTTTTATATCGTAAAAATCACCAAAATATCTCACAATGTGGTACGGTCCAAATCTCCAAAGGTCTTACAAGTACATGATGTTCGCGTCCAAGATGCCCTCTCTTCGCATAGACCAGAGCGACTTGAAATGCAAAAATGGCTGTGACTACTTCGGCAACCCTCAGTGGCAAGGGTACTGTTCTAAATGTCATCGAGAGCAGATGCAGAAGCAGAGGCGAGCAGGTGAGTCCTACCATTGTAGAATAGAATAGAAAAAAAATTACTAAATTAGGCTTACAATCATAAAATATCATGTAAGCTATGTGCCACGCTGGGTCTATTACAAGGGCTACTGATGGAAAAATGGTTTCAAAACAAGTGAAAAACAATCCATCCGGCCTCAATCAAAAATCCATGAAGTCCAAATCCATCTCAGAAATGGCTATAAACATTGTGCGATTCTCTCTTCTATTCTAATTTGTCAACTCATTTGTTAAAAACAATTGAATGTAGGCTGTTAATAGAGGGGCTAGACGCAGTACACTTAAAAAAATTAATGATAAATGAAAATAGATCATGAAGAAAGCATTGCCTATTAAATAATCCAATAAATAAATTGCTGTTGTAAAATATCATGACCTTAGTGAGCTGATGATGATAATGATAACCTTATGGCTTGTTTAAATGAAAACAGCAAACAATAATAAAATCTAATCTCAGTAAAAAGCTGTCCACGTGTATAAATGAGATAAGATGTAGTCTTCAAGTAAATACTTGTACCATTACACAATGCACAAATGTTCACACACTATAGTTGCGTGAATTTCACTTTATATTCTACAAAGTAGTTTAGGATTTGTTATTTCTATTCATAGAGGACAACACACACCTTTAACCAATTAGTGACCTATAAGATACCTATACGACTATTAGGTGACCTAATAGGAAACCTATAGGACTAGTAGTATAATTATTATTGATAGAAATGCAACCAAGTTCATACACGTTTGTGGCCTCTGACTCCCCTACTATTGAGATTTCCTGGGTAGGGTATTCATGTACGTACAGTCAGCATCATCAGTAAATTATGATAAGACATGGTAGTCTCAAAGACTGAAAACTAGGAACTTTCCATTTTCTTTTTACAGAAGTACAAACTCTATCTAAAAATTATGTTAAGAGCCAACTGTATACAACTTTGTTGTGGATCACTAAAGTGCAAAACTCTTACAATGATATTATTATGTATTATAAGCAACTATTTTAATTTTTGTATTATTTGTACAAGTGAGTATGTTAGGTAATCTGTTTACATCAAAGAACAAAATTGAACATGAAATAATATTACATTGTGTAACGCTGATAGTGATGTTAATCTAACAAGATTAATTGAATGGTTATTTGATAAACTGAACTTCACCTTCCAAACTTATCAGTTTGATATTATAATTTAACTTGATAGTATATTATTGAACCTTCAAGGTAGATCCCAATCTTTGTAGTTTTATGATTATTATAATCAGTACCAGTTTTAAACCTGAAAATTACTTACATAATAATGATAAAAAAAATATTGAGTTGGTGGTAACTCCCGCAGAGAAAGCGTCCACAGGATCCTCAACGCTCCCCAAACCGGAGAGCCGCAAGCCGGAGCGATCGCTGAAACTGACCTCCCACTCCTCATTCTCCAAGTTTGAGGAGAAACGTCTCCGGCAGAGCGAGACGCTAAAGAAGAAACTGCAGTTCAGTGTTTTCAAGAAAAGCAACACAGGTATATTTCTGGTTTACTTGTTACTTGTGCAGACATCATTGATCTAATTGTATTTACGAAACCAGTAGATATAGGTGTGTGGAACTTCTTTTCCATTTATTCCTCTCACAACAAACTAAGCAGGAGATATCTTCTCAGATGAGCATGAGCACGACAAGCGTCCCCCTGAATTCAAGATCCCGGCGCAAGTGAACGAGCACATGAAGAAAGATTTCCGACTGCGTTTCGTAACGCTGACGCCGGCTGTGGACCGCGACGCGAGGATATTCGTGCACTCCTTAATAATGGACGTCATGAAATGCGCGAACGTCATGTCAGTTGATGAGCTATCCGAAAGGGTTCAGAGACAATATCAGGTACATTTTACCCACAGCACAACAAATTCGAACCATTTTTCAGTAGTATTTAAAAATGTATTAATACGAGACAGATTTTATAAGTTATGGTGACTTCCAGCGCTTCATGAAACACATGGATACGTCACCTCACTTCGCCAACGTAGATTCTGATATGAAGGAACGCCTGATGGACTTCGTAGAGAAACACGCCATGACGTATTTACACGAGTAAGTCTAGCTTTGTAATATGGAAATGCAGGAATACAGTTTGACATTCTGAACCTTGGGGTGTACCCACAGAATACCTTGGGCTACACCGGTTCGATTGTTTACGCATCAAAACAAAAAGTCACACTAGAAGCTATTGGGAGATCTAACCAAAACTACATTCCTATCCCGAGCTTTGTCTATCATAAGTTCGTATTTACACATGCAATAACCATATTTATTTCAATTATCTGCTGTTTCTGACTTCTCATTTAAACTTACTCTTGAAAAAACATCAAATAAGTTCGTTTTCAGTCTTCCATCCGTGGTGTTTTCCCCGAGCGGTACAGAAGACGAGCGCGCAGACCGCGCGATGTCGGAGCGCATTCAGCAGCTGAGCTGGGTCTGCGAGCGGCGACTCGACTGCAAACTGGATCGGGACAATGCGAGGTGTCGGCAACTGCTCTACAAAGCTATCAGTGGTATGCGCTTAGCTGTTTTATTGCTTTCAGTATTTACCACAAAAAACCTTCATATAATTATAAATGCGTACTTTAGTGATTTGTCACAAGTAGATATTGATAATACGTAAGTAAGTACTTGAGATAATTATCGAGGGTTACAAAGATGCCGGCGGAAGCTATACCTAGATGGTACCTATACTATAGTTCCTTGCTTCAACCATAGCATCCCTGGTTTTTTTTAAAGTTTCTGTATGCAGTAACGATAAGTGCTTTCTTTACAATAAATACTCCAAACTCAATCCTCGACCGGGCTCAATGGCGCGTCTTGCAGTGGACTGATATAGGTTGATGATAATGACGATGATGAATCCTCGATCCTGTTTGTTTAGGACCATGGTCTCAGTGATAGGCGGTGAATGGACTAAGTGCTTCGTTCATAAGCCTTTGAACGCGCTAGACGCGAGATGGAGGTGAAAGTGGAGACATGTACAGTTTGGTGTCGATTGCGTTGCAGAGCTGCTCGGCATGGACAGTGCGGCAGCGCCGGGCGGCAAGCTGTCGCGCGTGCGGCGATGTTGCCGGCACGTGCTCGCGCTCTGCGGCGCGCCCGCGTCCGCTGATGATCTGCTGCCGGCGCTTATATTCACTGTACGTACCATGACTACATTTATGTGTTACACACATATACATATACAGCATGTATCTACAATGGCGACAAAAAATTGACACACGGGTAGAGCTACTTATTAGTATTCATAAAAAAATAATTAAAAGTACAGCCAGCTGCCCTAGAATGTGTGTCTACCCGTGTGTCAAATTTTTTTTATTTTAAGTTTCACTTTTATAATATTGTAAATTTTAAAAATAACAAAAAAATATTTTCTATTTCTATTCTATACATGCGAAGTAAATTTATATGAGGAAAAGTAGTTTTTTACTAGTTTTCGGATTAGCTATTGGATAGGTATCTCCTTCGAAAGCTTCTGATATCGATCCGAAAAGGCTATCCTAGTGATTGAGAATAGCCCTACTGGACGAATTAAGTTTTCACCATGAGATTGAATGAGGAGAAAACTATAAAAAAAAACGTTTATTTCCTGCATAACTCATAGGTACTTCACAGTAAAGTGAGAAGTACCTACAAAAGTTATAAGAACAAGCGTTATATTTATAACTAGCCGTCTCCCGCGGCGTTGCTCGCGTTAGAGTGTGACTTTTCAAAATTCCTTTCTTAGAACATACCTTCCAAATTTCATACCTCTAGGACTTATAGTTTAGGCTCTGCGTTGATTCTCTGTCAGCTTCAAAAGAGTTTTATATATATTGATGATGATAGAAGTTGATTCTAGATTGTTCAATTTGGTAGGTTCTGAAAGCGAATCCACCGCGACTGGTAAGCAACATTAACTTCGTGACGAGATTCTGCAACGCGCAGCGTCTCATGACGGGCGAGGGCGGATACTACTTCACTAACTTGGTAAGCTTCTGAACCGCCGGATTACTCTGCAATTACCTACCTAATATCGCTGAATTAGAGTTCCAAACAGTATGTGCGTTTACAACTTTCGCATTATGAATGTTGCTAGTATGGGAAATTAATAAATGGACTTGTGTGATTAGTTAGCTCTAAAAATATTATTTGAAATATCACTTTTTAGAACTATGTACTTATTTTATTTAGAGTAGAAATATCCGTTTGGTTTACAGCACGTGTAAATATAAAAAACTTCCGTCATGTCAGTTAATGAGCTATCCTAAGGGGTTCAGAGAAACTTAAATACAAACTTAAGATTTAGTTTAACTTTAATTTATTTCAATTTCAGTGCTGTGCGGTATCGTTTATAGAAAACCTGAATGCGGAGTCGCTCAGCATGGAAAAGAAGGAGTTTGACTGCTACATGGCCATGCCGGCTTCTATCGGCGGCAGTGCTTGGGTAATGTCTAGCTTTCTTCATAAAGTGACTGAATAAGACAAAAAAAATATACACCTATTTATTTAATATTCTGGATTATGTGGATTACTATTTAGTCCAGGTACATTTCTGTTTTATTTATTTGTCCAGGCTGCGGCTTTGTCGCTATGCGGCGCGGCGCGTGAATCTGAGGAGCAAAGTGAGCTGATCTGCAAACTGTTGGAGCAAGCCAATGTAGCGCGCGAGGAGGCCGACCGGTTGGCAGCTAACTCCAAAACTTTCGAGGTATTTGCTCGTCGCTAGTCAAATTAGTATGTTGAACAGGCGGTGTGCAATTCAGTTTGCAAAACTGACAACTGCTGGCAAAGGTTCTTGACTGCCGACCACGAATTCGCGACTATTTTCAGAAAACTTTTGGACATTTTATGAATTTTGCTCCGGTTGACTCTCTGTGAAAATTGCCTGAGAGCCTGATTGATAAAGCCTGGATATATTTGGCGTATTTCGAGTTGTGACTTATTAAAAATGTGTTCTTTTGGTTTCAGGAGCAAATAACCAAGAAAGTTGAAGACGTGCTCGCCAAAACCCCACTGAAGATCGAACCGCGCCGAGAACTGCCCAGGATCGGGAAACTCAAGGAAATATCTACCGCGCCGCTCATCGACATCGAACCTAATGCAGAAAAACAAATATTACCCACTCGAGAAGCGCCCGAGACTCGCAATCCACAACCCATGCCAGATATACCCATACACATCCGCAAAGTATCCATGCCGTTAGAAGCCGAACCGAAACTAAACATTCTCGGCTTCGAAGTCGTCGAGAAAGA
This sequence comes from Eulithis prunata, assembly GCA_918843925.1. Classification (NCBI taxonomy): domain Eukaryota; kingdom Metazoa; phylum Arthropoda; class Insecta; order Lepidoptera; family Geometridae; genus Eulithis; species Eulithis prunata. Next base: position 10,019,437 of record OU974010.1, read on the forward strand.
TTCACCGTCGAAATCGCCGCAACACATCGACGCGAAGTGGGGCTTGAAACAAACGAACTCGATGGAACTCCTCACTCCCTCACCTTTAGGGTTCACGTTCGATTCGCGATCTATCGACGAACTGATAACTCCAGAGGAATTCGGACCGGATGCTTTAGCTCCGGGTCTCGGCAATATAAATTACGATATAGATCTGTCAGACTTTAGCGGCGATAACAGCATAGCAGAAGACGCGCCGAAATCCCCCAAAGCCAAAGACCCGTTCAGTCCGGACGGGATAAAGAAATTCGACCCGTTCGCGCCGCAAACATCCGGCGAACTCAGTAAGGCCTTAGACGCCTTCGATGAGTTCAGTCTAGATTTGAAAATAGGATCGTCGAATGCATTCGAAGTGGTGCACAGAACGCGAGATCCGTTCAGTCCTGTGGAGATGACGGTGAACTTGGAGACGGATCCATTCAGTCCACAGCAAAAACAATCGTCTATTCTTGACGATTCCGAGTCCCCTACCGACGCGTGCCTTTTACCATTACCAATGCAACCACAGACAGGGAAACCTACTTAGATAAAAGTTTAATTTATTTAAATATTTATACCAAAACTTTTTGGTTGGTGCTAAGTTCAGATGTTTTAAAATCGGTTAAATTATTATAACAAAATTGTTGCATAATTTAAGTTGTCCTGTAATTATTAAAAGGAAATAAAAGATCGTGGTAAAGTTTGACTGTTTATCATTTCAATATGGTCAGAGTAAAATAAGTGTCGCCGAACCCACGCTAGGGACAAACAAACAGTTACACCGATGTTTGCCAACATTTTAACTGACTAAAAAAAAAAAAGGTTTTTTTAATAAGAATGTAAATGCGTACGACGACGTACGTATATTCACACCGGAATAGTATATTGCCCTATCGGGGCCTTCAGTTTTCTTGGTGCTAGTACAGTCAAGTCGTGTTAGAAACCGACTCATCTCAATTTCGTAATTTTAAAATGCATCATAATTCAACTTTTTAATTTCTATTATGCTTTAGTTGCAAAATCTAGTTTTTAATTATTTTAGTTCACTTTGGTCTCGTAAATAATATTTACTTATATGCACAATTGTCATTTGCATTTGCAGCCACCTGCTGGCTGTACCAGTGTCCTTAATAAGCAAGAGAAAGTCAAAATGATAAGAGTTATCATGCTAAGATTAGATAACATTATTATAATGTACCTAGACACAGTACTTGGTGATTTATTACGTATGTAATAAATGTGAGCAGAATTGCAGATCTCTAAAAGAAACCCAAATGTATATTACAAAAATTTATTTTAACTATTTATTAATCTTTAATAAACTTTACCAGCTTTACCTTAAACATTGAAGAGTTAAATAAGAATTATGCTACCGCTAACAGCAGCCAAGTAACAATAATGGGTACAGTGCGCCTAGACATTAGACGATGCGATATGTTAGCGTTAACGCCAAGTGATCACGAGACGTGCAGAGATCATGAAGCTTGTCGTTCACATCTACCATTCACACAACACTAACTTTACATAACCAATACAAAATTTGTCTAGGGCAGATAATAAGGCAATTAAATCTACATTTAAGTAACATGAGATTGTTTAAATAAACAGCTTAATTACTGATAAATACCTAAACATATGATTGAACTAATATAATAAAAACAAATTGAAAAAATAACACTTCTGTATTCACCTGATTCATGAATTAAAATGTTCTGTACCTGGATTACAAAAAATCTATGATCAAACTTTTGTTCTACATGAATCAAAAACAGCAAATTCTGGTTAGCTGACAAATAATTAAACCCTAAAATCATAACTATGATCAGTTTCACAGAGCTTACTTATTTGTCCGCTAATACAAAATCTAGCTGATGCTTAAGGGTACTGAGTACAATAGTAATACATATCTCCAAACACAAGTTATTTGAAGCTTCTGCCAGACCAATGCAATCAAAGCACTTCCGATGCGGGAATGTCAATAGCGCAGTATGCTATCCATGTTTAAAACGATGCGTAAGCCACACAGAAGCTTGACTGGAGCATTCAGTTATCCATTTTATTGAATATCTTTACAAAAGTCATAGTTGAAGTAGTGTAGGAATACAAATAAAATTCAAATTTAATAATAATAATTTTAGAAGAATCAATAGCACATATTATTATTAATTTTTCAGTTCTATTTAGTTTTTAAAGGTCATTTTTGATCAATCAATTTGTGACCTACTAATTTTAAGCACTCTCAAACATTAAAATAGCATTTTCGCCACTTTTAGTTCCATAGTTGCAGTGCATTTATATACAAAATGTTTAATTCTAACACAAGTATTTATTTGTTCTTTGTTTGGAATACATTAATCACATTCTCCCAGAGATGTCAACATACAATATTATTTATTGATTACATTATGTTATACATTTGACAAGGCAATCCTAAAGCAAAATCAAAGTTCACTTAAAGATTTTAACTTCCCCTACTTAAATCTAAATTGAACACACATTTACAAACAAATAATGGGAACAAAACATTATTTTTGGCTTACTTTGATGATCGTTAATATTTATTAATTCAAAACTAAACATGTCAAGTTCAGATAAGTTTTGTACAACTTGTAACAAAATATGGTTTCCATTTCAACACAAATTTATAATAATATGTAGGTCTATGTTGGTTAAAACACATTATGCGCTTATTTTATTGATACAAAAATATTTTTAACTATTTTAAAATCAACCAAGAAGTCTCTGATATCAGTAATAATATTTTGCAAGTGTAATGTGACAGATTAGGCAATAGAAATTGTTACATTTATGCCGAGGTTTCCATTGTCAGCAAAAAGTTGTGCAAGAGATGTATCAAATACAAGGCAGTCCGAGTTCATGATAGCAGACGAGACTCCTTCATGTATGGATCTAGGCATCGCTTCCCAAGTCAGGCGGCGGCGATGTCCATTTAGTTCCAATCTGTATGCAAAGTTCTCAGCTTCTTTACGAGAACCTATCAGCTGTACAATAGCAAAAAACTGTTGATGTCCATCAAATTTCTCTTGCTTTTCAAGAACTAACATGAAATGATGGTTGAAACAGGACTGCATCATCACCCAATCTACCGCTCCAGGAAGGTTGATATCGGTCGCTAGGAACACAATGTCTTCTCCCTGAAGAGTGGTAATGCTTTTGTGTGACATCATAAGGTGCGGCATTACTTGGTCAAGTCCTCCCTGCCATTTGCACGAGGCTCCCGGACAAGGGCATGAGTACGGTCTAAACTCACAAGCCTCTTCGTGGTCTGCTTTCTCAGTGTGAACAAGGGTTACAGTGCAACCTGTGTTGGAGTGTTTACAAGGAAACATAACATTACCTGCCACCTTTTCCATGGCGAGGTTTCTGATGTTGCCGAGTGGGCCGCGACATGTCGGGCAGCAGGAGAGCTTGGGCCGGCAGCTGGAGCACACCAGGTGGCCGCTCTGGCATTGCAGGATCGGAGGTAGTACATAGTCGAAGCATACGGGGCACTCGAACAGGGAAGCGAGGTCGGCGGACATGGCGGTGGGCGCGTTCACGACGCTGGGCACGCCGGTCACAGAACAACTGGAACCGCTTCCTCCACGCCGTTTGTTTGTGCTCATGTCACCGACACGCGCACATGCAATCCCTCGCTCGACCACCAGATAAGGGAATCCGATTTACGATGCACGCACCACGATTACTCTCAATAGATCATTTGTAGCCTTCCACGCCCGATTCTTTTCTTCTCTTGATAATGTTGATGTACGCTTCCATCACAGTTTCTCGATTTTGTCGAGTACGATAGTGCGCTGTGATTGATGGGATCCCAGTAGAATAACACTGAAGCAATTTGTTGGAAAATCGGAGTTACGGAGTGGTTCGTAAGTTTCGTTTAGTTAGACATCACAAAAACTGAGATTTTGTAAAATAAAAAACGAATAAATTGCGTCTGTACCAGTTCATCACAACAGGTCATAAATTCTCCCAAAAAGCATCGATTCAAAGCAATCTAACTAAATTATTCGAAACGAAAATGATTTTGTGAACTATGAAATGAAGCTGCTAAACTGACCAGTGCTGCCAACTCCTTTAGATCCAAGTCGCTAGACTCTAGCGATGCTAGACTCTATCAAAAGTCGATCAAAAGTTGCTAGATTCTACTAAAAGAAAGACTGGTCTGATGAGCAAAGGGAAGAGTACGGGACGGTGCGGGGCTTTATTTAACTCGCCTCGCCTCCAAGCAAAATTAGCCATTTCTAGCGACAAAGTTGCTAAATTGGCAGCTCTGAAGCTGACATGTGACAAACGAAAGTACGACATCCAGAGCTGTCATGCCCATGTCATGCCAATGCCAAATGCTGGTACACACACGCGTACGCTTGTCTATAGCAACAAAAGAAGAAGAAGAAGAGTAGTTCCATGCACGTACGGACAGAGGCCATAAATAAAAAAAGAAGAAGAAGACACACACAACCAACATAGGTTCCTAAATTGGAATCCCGGGGGTAAGAGATTAAGTCTCGCTCCCCCACCTACTCGCACAATCTCAGAATGTGCACGTCATCCTATTGGGCGAAACAAAATATAACCCGATCTAGACCAAGAATTTCGATTACCAAGGTACTGCTGCTAGGTATGCTATGAGGTCTCAAACTAAAATGTAGCCTCCAAAGTACAGCAGAGCCCTACAAACGCCACTGAGAGACAAAAGAATCAATCGTGGCGACTCTCCGTGACTCGGAAACAGTGCTTCCCGAAGTTGAAGCTAGAGAAATGAGCGTAAGCTCGACTCTTACCCGCATCTCCTTATACTAAAGACGGTGGTAGAGTCTCCATAATTATGGTAGAGTCGAGACTACAAGAGAGAGAGAGAGATGTAGATTCGTATTCTACCAGAAGTTTCATTCGAGCTCTACCGGAAACCTGAGTCAGAGTAACCACTAAGCTGAGACGAGACTACATATAACTGTTTGTAGTAGGTACCTAGATTATTCTACGCTCAAATTATTCACTCAGAAGATAGTGTAGGCACCAACTAGTAGCTAAGGATTTAGTAATAAATATTCTGTACCCCTACTTATAATAACAGATAACAATGCCACTTTGTCTCGATGCACGTAATTTCTTGGAAATATCATCGCGTGCCGTTCTAACTATGGGCCAGGCAATAGCATTGCAAACATCCAGCGCAAAGCAGACCAATTTCTCTTGCGTTCACGTTACTACTAAGTAGGTATAATAGTATTATAATATTATTATGATCTGTGATGTTACCTACCTTCTCTACCAAGTGCATAATGTAGCGATCTATAAATGCCTAGCTCTACGAGTATCTAAAATCTAATCGATATAATCCAATAGGTAGCTGCATGGCAAGCGGCGGTGAAGGTACATAGAGCAGTTTAACGTGAAACCATACCTATAATTTTCTTTCATAAAAAAAAACGAGAGTACCTAACCGCTTAACATCAGGTGGACTGTTTCGTCCAACACTTGCACTTCCAAATAAACATCCTTCTTAAAATAAAATCTTTACACACTTACAAAAAGTAAGTACCTATTGTTATGATTCAAAAGATTAGGTAGAGGCTGGTTGGTGTCCAGAGGATCTGAAAAGTCCGGGTTCGTTTTCCGGTAGGTAGAGTACGAAACTGTCAGTCCGTTTGGTTCACTCACACACACTCACGTCTGGGAAATTCTACGCAGTCTACCATTCGGTAGCACCTGTGCAAATGGTGAATGAAAAACCTTGAAATTGATTATGACGACGACGTGACTTTTTGGCTGTCTTGTCTATTATTAAAATTACAAACACTGAATTTTTTAATTTAATCTATAAATCGTTTGCAACGGTTTGTAGATGGCTCAACTGCTTCATGTGTATTTTGTAAATATTGTAAATACTGTATTAGTTGTAATTTAATCTAAGTAATAAAGTACTTTCAAAAGTTATCAATTCTCTAGTTGAGAACACATCCTGAGATTCTATCCATCCAAACTCACCATGCCAAATCGTTTACCGTACTTGTATGGGATGGGTGACTGCTAACGGCATTTACAGTATATAAATGGAAGCACATTCTAAATGCCGTTAGCGGTCACCCATCGTATATTGGGTGTGCTTGGTGATTTTCATTTAGGTGATTCATCATCATAGGTACGTAGTTCCACCTTCAGGCGCTAGGTACTGTGATAGGTACCTACCTACTTGGTAAACTATAAATTGGTACCTAGGTAGATGTTTTACATATCGTAGGTAGTAGGTACACACTGTATTTTGTGCTGATATCTTTCAGAATCACAGACAAAGCTTTGTTACCATTCTCAGAATGATGGTAACAAATTCTAATTAAACCTTCGGTGTGCCTTCTGGTAGCGGTACGAACAAATCAAGTAATCACACGCATTGTTACACAACTACATGCAAAAGTAAACAAGAGTGCCAAGTTTGGCTGTATTCACATTTTATTTATCTTGGCCGGCTATTATTCGGCTGATGATGTTTTGCTGCGCGGTGGGAAGGAAAAATCAAATTAGTCTATGGAAAGTGCTATTGTTGAACGCACGCATCGCTTGAGTGCGAATTGAAGTGTACGTAAATCGTGAAAGTGAATTTTGGGAGGAACTTTCTTTGCTATTTAAAAACACCGTTGTTTAAATTAAAATGTGTTTGTGATCCCAGGAATAAAGTTGTCGCTGTCTGGATTTATGTACTAAATTGTTGGCATTTACAGGTAAATTAGGTAGATACTTACCTACGTAACTTTATTTACTTTTTTTTGTACTTTATGACCGCTTTTACTCTCTTTCGGTAATTATACAGTAAACAGTTTGACTTCGCGATAATTAAATGTAATTAAGTAAATATTATCTACAGTGACTCGACTTGCTTACATAATTTAATAGCTAAATGAAAGAAACATTCAAATTAGATGGCTAGGTAACTTACTTATACGTAAAAAATAATAAGAAGATTACCAGAGAGAAAGTCTCTGATGAATTTATATATAAGTTGCATAGGTAGGTAAGAAGAGTTGATAGGTAGCGTTTTCTTTGACGCAAATAATCGTTATTAGGGCTGAATTTTGCCTGCAGGTTTGGACTCTCTCTACGTAGGTATACCTCCGAAACTATACCTATGAAAAATTTGGGAATTTACGAACCGGCACGATAACGACAAGATAAAATAATACAAGCTGTCATATATATTTTTTAATAAGCAACTGACAATATCGTTTATACTTATAATAATCGTGCAAACCTAAGTTATTATCGGAAATAAGTCTCTTATCGACCCTAAATGACCCCAATGGGTTCACCAATGGGCTCGAAAGATCTCAAGATTTTGATTTTCCACAGTAAAGACGACTCTACAAGCAAAATATCTCAGTACTAAAGCCATAAACTTTATCGAACCTTATCAAAATGGTAGTTGTAGATTTACGTTGTTTTTCAGTGACGTTACTTATTTACTTACATCGGTAGGTAGGTATTTTTGTAGGTGATGATGAGCAGTTTGGTTCCAATCCAAACTACATTATACCCACAGGTTGTATTGTATCATGGCAACTCTCGAAAACATACGGCTATTATTTAGTCAAAGATTTGTCGGAGCCGGATTTAAAAGGAAGGGACAATGCAAACTTGACTATAGTCTGCTAGTAGGTTTGCAACATTGTTTATTCAAAATAGATAAAGCCTTTTGCAAGCGTTTACGGGTGAATTATTGTTTCTACTAGCACTAACACGGGGCCTATATATCGGCGGAGAGCTAATCGTGTCGTGTTGGCAACGACACCGATATTTTGTTCGAGCCGATATGTCGTGTCGGTTTTGTCCAGCGTACCTTACTTATGACTTCAAATCAAAATAGTACTTTTCAAGACTAGCTACCATTAACGCTACCGTCAACAACTTACATGTAATGGTGTAGGTAATAGAGATAAAATATGCTAACAAAACATGGCTCATCAACGCCAATAAGTATGTACCTAGAGGTTACCTATATTTTTTTAACACTCAAATTAGTGGTAATCTGCAAACGAAAACGAAAACGTTATTTGACCTCAGAACCTTTTAAAACAATAACAAGCTGGTCAAGGTTCAACTATGAGACTCAAAGAGGGTTCCTTACACAGAATACAGAATCCTCTGTGGTTCCGTGACCTAGAAACGCTAGGAAAGATAAAGTTCGAACCGTTGCTCAGACGAACGATCAGAGCGTTAATTAAAAAAAAAAAAAAACAGTACCACGCGAACCAAATCGCGTGAACTCTATAATTCTCGTGACTATGGTTTTTTACTCGCCATTATCACAACAATGGTGAGACCTTATAATCTGCTACCATTTACCATACTTGCCGTTTTACTGATTCTCAGAGACGCTGGTTTGATTGTATTGTTCATGTACCTACCATTTTAATCAACCTTTACTTAGCGGATAATAATAATATGCGATCCACAGAAATGCTATAGGCCAGCGTTCACAAAAATATTTGACAAAACTCTTGGACTAGCCGACGCTGCATGTTTTTAATCCCCGACCCAAAGGCGGAAGAGAAGTAATAAGTTTGACAGAGTCGTATTCCTGTCTATTTGTGTGTTTGTCTGTACCCTCGTAGCTCCGATAGTAGAGCTCCGATTTGAATGAACAAGACCACAGGCTACTGAATTAGTGCTCTGCAGTCTAAAACTTCCCTGTGGTTCTGCTCGATCTTTGCCACTGCATTTTCTTACGACAAAAACAGATGCCACTTGTCCCAAATAATTCTAATTTTGCCTAAACCGAGAGCTTTCATGAAGTATTTAATGTGAGGTCATTCTTATCATAAATCAAGGTGATAGGTACCTGCCGTCCTCGTCACTGAGGTGTGCCATGCTGTGGTGGTTCGTGTCCAATGTCAGAGAATGCATTGAATTATTTAGCATAAAACCTTTATGTAGCTTAATCAACCTATGTTAAGTAATCACTAAACATAATCTAAAGGTATTTAAAGTAATCACTCAGGGGTGAGAAAAACGCTATTACGGTGTGATCAGCTCATGGCCAACTTGTGCCATGTGCCATAAGTGAAGTGAAATAACCTCTGACTGTAGTAAAAACAATAATATTTAAAGACTTTCCGTTTTCTAGGTCAAATTTCGTAAAACCACCACTCTAATCGCTTCAAAGGTTCAATATTCTGAGACTTCAAACTGATTCTTTTTATGTCGTCCAACGATACTTACATTTCTTTGAATGCTTCTTATTTTTTTTGTTGATATTCACAGTTTTATCATCAGGATTTTTAGCCTGCGACTTTTATTGTAATCACAAAATCGTAATGATATTTTTACTAGATAATTGTATTATCCCCCAGATTGTCTCATACACACTTTTCACATCTACCTAACTTTACCGTAGCTGTCTATATTACTTACTCTTACAAACAAAACTTCCACCAAAACAAATATTATCACATCTTGAATTTATAATAAGGTAGAGACGTTTTACCACCAACTGTTACAATATTATTTTGACCTTAATTTTTTGTCGCTTCTTTTTGGCTGACATTCCCAAAAGTGTTTCGAGTTGAATTAAAGCATTATGATCTTTTAAATTGACTCGAGTGTTTGTCCTTTAACCTCCATCGTCAGATTGGGTTGCTCCTTTAGATGTAGGTATGCAGTACCGGTACTATTCTCAGTATACCGGTAATTTTTGCCGACCGGTAGGGTAGGCTCTTGATCACTGCCGTTCCAAATTGGATGCGGATTTTGACAGATCTGTCAAAGATCCGGATTGGAACATTTGGTAAACCACCAGTCACCCGACTAGTTTGTCGACTAGTCTAGCGACCAGTCTGCCGACTAGTCTAGCAACCAGTCTACTGACCAGTTTAGCGACCAGTCTGCCGACTAGTCTTATTTGTTTTGTAACTTTTGCTAAAGATCTTTATATCTTTACATAATACTTAATTTAAATGGTAGAACTGGCTTATCACATTTTACAAATGCATTTACTTGGATTTTAAATACTCAATTAAATTGAATTACTTCGCTTACTGTACCTAAATCTAAAAGAATATTCTTTACGACGATTTTCAGACTATCAATCTGGGCGTGCTCATTCGCGCGGCAAATATTTATTCAATCTGAATAATCACAGCGACTTTTCTCTCACATAATAAACGTCTGGAATGTCTCGCACAGACTTTCATCGACTAATCAATTGATATTTATAACTATTATATCGAGTTTTTGATCTAGAACGTAACTGATTACATTACATCTACAGGAAGTGTTTGGCAGGTGTTCAGTCATGCGATAACAATAAAATTAATTAAGTTTATTTTTAATTATTTATTATTTTAGTAGGTACCTAATTGCTTACATAATTATGTAGACGGTACTAGATTCTTATACTCACTAAAAATTGTTACCTACCTAAAGATAACATTGAGAGAAAGTGACTTTAGCATAGGAGGTAATTTAACCCTAGAAGCGGTACCTCGGAATGTTACAAATATACACAGGACATAGTGTAGTATTTTGGACAAAATTAAATGATTACAAACTTCTATCAAAAGTATTAAAACACGAGGTAACTGGGTTACTATTGTTTATTTATATTGTCTAGGGCAGTACCAGCATCGATTCTGTTACGACGCATTATCAGTCGGAGTTTGCTTTGGACTCGCTCCAATCTAAACGTCTGCAATAGAAAGTATGTTGACATATTACTTAGGTAATTAAATTAAGTTTTGTTTGTTACATAGATATACTTTTTTTCACAAAGAAAATTACAACTACCTAATAAAAAACTTAGTATATTACAATACTAAGTATTTTATTTTAAAAATGTGAAAAGGTGAAAAGGGAGTTCTATTTTAATTCTTGTACAGTTTACCATTTGTCATTGGCCATTGGTCCATGGCACATCCAAAGTGGGCAGAGTGAGCCCACGTGACCAGAGTGACTCCCACAAAAAAACTAAAGGAACACAAGCTTTACATGTTTCTTTCGAGTTCTGCAAATGCGGAAGATCACCAATAAAGTTTTACATTGAAAAAAATATCATTGATTGAAAAGTTCAAGGGATTGGTGACATATTATTTTTCAAGTTAGTATAAAAAAAGCCTTTACATGGTACATTCTTAGACACAGCGTCTAGGACCTTGATGTGTACTGTGTATCAATTCGTCCAAGTGTGCACCTCAGCATTCACGACAAAAATATTATACATATTTAGTAACTCTATACCTTAGCACATATCAGAACTGACTTGATTATGGTCATTATTCGACGCTTATGTCGCTGACAGTATTTCACTTCATGTTTGTATTGAAACAAACTTTGGGACGAAACCGTAATTAAATATTAAAAAAATAATATTAATAAAATTGGAGTTATTGTTTCGTCCCAGTGAGACGAGATACCGGTAGTCCGAAATTAGAATAACTCTTGTTCCTGGGCTTCTTCATCGTGTTGTCCTACACCATTGTAATTCCTAAATTATTTGATGTAAAATTTTAATAACGAATTTAAGGTATAGTCGTAAATAAGCATATTTTAATTAATTGTTTGCTCCCTGAAATAAAATGATTTTGTTTTAGGTTTAATATCCAAAAAAAAACATGTGTGCAATTCACACGTGGTAGAAGTGAAACCATCAAAAACCAATAATGCAGTACTTATTTAGTTAGAAAAGGTTCTATGCTCATGTTGCCTAAATCAGAACTAGATGGCGCTGCTAAGTTTGGTCGGATCCTAGAACGCGCTTGCGTTTTTGTTTTTTTTCTTCGTTTTGGTCGAACTGTCGCATTTTCGTTTCATCGACTTTCAAATCACAACGATGCTAAAGAAGTTTTCACTTCAAAAATATGTATTTGCAAGTAACAACCAACGAGACTAGACAGCAGTAATCATATCGATGCGAATCTCTCACAGAACGAAACTTCCTTGTGAATGTGAACAATAAACAAAACTCGTCACAAAGATCACCTTTGTTTTAACAATGATGTTTCAACTCCAGTATTGTTTTTCTTCATGATTCAAAAAACCAAACAGCGTCGGAAAAAGATCAAACATAAACCAAAACTAATATAGGCAAATGAACTATGAAATTTATTAAATTTAAAATACTAGCATAAATAATGGTCTATTATGTTTTAGGTAAGGCATTTATAACAGATAGGTACGGTACTATATGGTAAAGATAATCATAATCGTCATTATAATATTATTAATAAATAAAGTGATAAATAAAGGAAATTAAAAAAAATAGGTACTACTTACCTACTTTATCGTTTACCATTGTTTGCATTGCAAATAGCTCAACCGTTTCATGAAGTAATGTGTATTTTGTAAATATTGTAGATAATCAGTCTTTTGCAAGAGAACACCTCCTAGTTTACGTAGATTTAATAACTGTTCTAATATAAAACAGAGAGCTATTAAAATGTCGCAATGAACGCCTGGTGTTGACTCAGCTTCCGCTTTTTTACACCGATAGTCACCAATCAATATAGACACAAATTCCACAACTCGGGTTACGTCACATCCGGTGTGAAGGGAGTTGGTAACATCAGCCCCCGAAACTACAAAGTCGCTAGAGAATAGAATCGTTAAAATTGTATGGGATATACTCAGAATATTGAAACCTTCGGATATATTAAAACTATTTCACGAAGTAGTCGGTGCTCTTGCCTGAAGTAGCTCATAAATAGTAATAATCAAACCTTTGCATCTAACCTAGATAATTTATACAACCAACGTCAGGGATAATTTTTTGTCATGATCTTATGAACGAGACGCTGAAATGCCTGGGGCATGATTTAGATGGAGTAGGCTTGCTCAGCACCTATACCATCCTCTCAGCGTATAGTATTATGATCTGTGTCTCAGCCTAGTTAGCCGTATCCACAGGAAAGAGTCAATACCTACGTATACTTATAGTAGTAATACAGTTGTTATAAAACCACTTCTAAAACTTCGGGGGTCGATATGAGCAACTTTTCCTATGGAAGCAAGTGTTAGTGCGAACAAAGAAACGTTTCGAGCAGGAATTTGGTAAAATTGTACGGAGTTCAAAGTATCAATGTACGTGCTTACGAGACAGAATTAATTAGCTCCCCGTGGCCCATGAAATAAATCCAGGAAGCTCTGAAATAGCTGAACTAATAATATTATTGAACTAAACACTATTATAGTGATTGTTTGTATCTGTTGAGACGTGCTATTCCTACGTCATGTTTACCTTCGTGGTAAACTTACGTGGAAATGATAAAAGCATGTAATTTGCTAGTAAGAGCCGTCTTGCCGTATAAAGGCATCTTGAACTAGCGTCAACGATAGTTAACATCCTGAAAAACGGCATCGCATACAAAAAGCAAAGGACCCTGAGGTAGCCCTGAGGTGCCTCTCGATTTTATTCTGTATTTCGACAAAAAAACATTTTAAAATTATTTTTACTAGTGAACGGTGAATTTCTCCTAGGTAAGTACCTAGGTAACAAATATAATTTTGCACGGCGGTTTGGCGAAACTTGGAATACAAAATATCAGTTGTTTTTGTTATTATAATAGTTAGGATGATAATATGATCTGTGGTTAGGTATAGATATAGACAATTATTTATTCGCCACAAAAATGAACACACAGCGCATTCCGAAAATTGTAGCAATTAAATACCAATTGTGGCTTTTTGGAGATAAAAGAGTTTCTTTATTTTGGAAATACAATAACAAATAACTCAGGACTATTGTACCTAGGTACTTACTTAAACCTATTAAAATTTAATTAACTAACTAGTTACCTACTAACCAGCATCGGTCCACAGCAATCGGAATATTAATAATTAATTATAAATATTAAAAAAATACTTTTTTATATCTTTTCACAATAAAAGATTAGCGATCAAACACTCAATCGTTACTCAAAATTTAAACACCACTTAAATAGGCCTCTTTATAACCTAATAAATAAATAAGAGATGGCAATAATATTAATCCTATAGGACGTAGCGTTTCAGTTTTCAAGCGTACAAACAAAATAACTGCCTAGCTAAGATAAGACGTCGTATCTTTCAAACCATATGACGTTGAGTTGCTCCGTCATGATTATTGATCAAATTACCTAGAAAATAGGTATCATAAAATGATTATTTTTGTCCACATCTGAGTTTTTGTCCACCGACAAATAAGCATTTTGGCCACAATTTTTCTTTACTGTTTGACAGCACTTTAGGGTTGGACAAAGTTGCTGTTGTTAGATGAACATCGATAGTGTTCTATGTGTTTGTTTTTAGAAAAAAAAGGGAAAGAGTTCTTATCAATTTGAACAATGAATTCGGCGATATGGATGATAAAGGTGTTGAATTTTGCAAGATTTGACAAACTCAGCTCACGATAATGAATTGATACAGCGACATTTTGTGATACCATCTTATAAATACTGGTCGTGTTCGTAATATACTTACTACCTATTGCTGTTATTATGGTCTACTCTACAATTCTACATACTTAGCATCGGTATAACAAAATAACATTCAAGTAAGTTTAATTTCATTAGAAAACATATTATCAAAACATCGATACCATCGTATTTAGTTTTTTGGGTCAGTCATGATATCATGACTTTATGTTTTACTAGCTTCCGCCCGCGTCTTCGGTCGCGTCCTGTTGCATCCCGTTGATTTTCTGGGATAAAAAGTAGCCTATGTGTTAATCCAGGTCACGGACTATACAGGGTGTTACCAGACCACTTCCGAAAACGAAAGGGGGAGCTACAGCACACCAAAACCCAACCAAAAAAAAATCAGTTATCCTGAAAAATAATTATAGCCGGAGAAAAAAATGTTTAAAGATTTGTATTTATTTCGCCAGCCCGCAATGTACGCATTCACGTAGGTAAGGTCGAGGCGTAGTACTATTATTTATTCTGTGTCGTAAGTGCCTACTAACGTAGGTAGGTACTAACGTAGGTCGCTCGCACGTCGCGTACTTGAATGACCCGCGATGAACTCTCAGCTGTTCATGCTGTAGTAGACGTAATCTGCGTGCTGCGTGTACATTGCTGCTTTATTTATTTTATTTGTTTTTTTGCTTTTTTAAATGAGATAATTAGGTAGATATGTCTTATTATGTTGTACTGTGTGTATGTAACTAGAAAAAAAAAGAGATAGTCAAGTAAATTTTTTTTTTCGCGATTTTTTTCGCTTAATGTTTTCAGTATCATGGTCTGATTGGAACCTCCAAGTTTTCGGAAGTGGTCTGGTAACACCCTGTATAATTATAATATTCAAAGTTTCATCCAAATCGGATCAGTAGTTTTTGCGTGAAAGACGAACAAACATACATACATACATACATCCATATATCCTTATAAACTTTCGCGTTTAAAATATTAGTAAGATAATAGGATGAATCAATTTACATCTCTGAATAGATACCATGTAAAGTGAACATAGATAGAACTCTTTTCAATATTTAATTATAACCACAGATCAGTCAGCAACCCTATCTTGCTAAACAGACATAGATAGGTACTGTTGTCGCTAATAATGAGCGTTAAGGGTGCGGGCTGGGTGCAGAACGATACTGAATGAACTTTACGAGTTATTACGCCCGAAGCAAACAAGGGGCTACGAGTCGAAGGTGATATATGAATTACGGCATTCCTTCAAGGATGCCGAACCTGCTCATTTCCACCATGACACGTGTTGGAGAAAAATAAAAAGATATTCTTTCTCTTTCTTTCTTTCTTTCATGACACTAATTGGTAGGTACCTCACAATGGACAAGTAAACGCACATTGGCACGAACGAAACCTCGTGCGCTAGACATTTTGTTTTTCATTCATATTTTATTTTCTAAAACTATTTTCCTCAAAAAAAGCAGATTTACTAGTTGAGTCTAATCGTAAATTTTCAAACACTCATGCAGTATTTTGAGGTCAATTCATACATTATAAATTAGTATTACCTGACTCGACTTATCACAAGCAAGTATCGAGTAAAACATCATTGTTCATGCCGTCGTACCCGGTGGGGTTTCCAATTTTGTTTTCTTTATCTGTTATCTGCGTAGCCTTTCAATTTCATTTCGAGGAATTCACTAAATCAAATGTTTACTTTCGGTATTTATTAGCACTATCGCGGTCGCGTCACCGTATCAAGGCGACACTTCTTGAATTCCAGCATCAGCTAGCGACTGATGAAATAAAATAATAAGTAAAATAATATTTCTTCAATCAGCAGTGTGCTTAATGCTTTATAACTTTTATAATATATAAAAAAGAATATAGGCTGCTCTTTACAAAATAATTTATTTGTTTATAGGCAAATACAGCTGTAACACATAGTGTAAATAGGCTGTAAATGTTAAACAAGCAAGAATTTTATTTCTGTGGTGACGAAAGTACTTAATACCAACTTACCTATTATAAGTTGGTATTAGGTAAAGGGAGAAATTGTAAAAAATGTAGGCTATTATTTTGTAGGCTATCCGTAAATACTAGTAATAACCCATAAACAAAAATAGATACAAAAAAATATTATATATATCAGAGATTTGCTAATTTTCACTGGTATACGTGCCCTTAAATAAATTAGTAACTATTTATATGCTAGAATCTTTTATTTAAAATATTTTATTCGTTTTATTTTAAAAATATTTTTTCTATCCCATCAGAGTAAACTATCCACTATCAAAATATAGGTAACCTTACCTACTAATGTCGGGTCTAGGTATAATAATATATTTTATATATTATACATATAATATATTAGAAAAACCCAGAGCATAACTGAGTCGATAAACCTTTGTCTCTGTTATACTTTTGTAAATATGTCGTCGGATGCAATTACCTGTTATATTTATAGGATCATGCTGTAGTATCCCGTTGTAATAACATAATAATATGTGTTGTTATGTTGTATGACAGACGTCAATTTGTTCTGGGATTACCAGTTGAGGAAACAAACCGGTTCATTGTACTATAATTAGATGTACTTATTGATAAATCTTCATTGAATCCAAACAACTTACCAACTTTTAAGGAAAAAAACCTACTAATATTTTGTAATCAAAGTGTGAGCCTTAGTTACTTATTTATAAGTATTTAATTTGAATGCCAGTAAGGTGAATTGTCTTAAAAAAAATCTGGTCTTCGTTATATTGCGAGAGTGCGGAGTCGATTTTGCAGTGGGATAAATGCTTGCATTCGGAGTAATACTTATTGGTTGCTAGTTTCGATTTTTTAGTGCCATGCCATTTGCCAGGGAATCCCAGTGAGTGAGGATTTGTATGACAGTTAGATGCCTTTATTTATATTTTGTACTTGTGTTAGTGGTTATCAGGATGCGTTGTATAGGTACCTACTTATTGTCAGTTAGATAAAGCTATTTAGTATTTTTCTTTATTTGTTTATTTCTCCGTAGGTACTTGTTATTATCTAAATATATAAAACTCTTTTGAAGCTGACTGAGAATCAACGCACAGCCTAAACTATAAGTCCTAGAGGTATGAAATTTGGAGGGTAGTATCCTTGTATACTGAAGGGGTGCACTAAGAAAGAAATTTTGAAACGTCACACTCTAAAGGGTAGAACGCGAGCAACGCCGCGGGCGACGGCTACTACAAAAAAACTTTTTGCTGTTTAATACTGTCTGCGTTTGTGGTTGTTCACGCTAGTTCTATTTAGTTAGGGTCTAGCTAGATGGAGCCATGTAAAAATGACGGTGTTGGAAAAACTATATGTCTTGCAATACAGGTAAAGGGAGGTTAGCTTTCAAAAACACTGAAATTAGTTTTAAAACTTGGGGATACCAACAACTCTATTTGCACTAAGGCCCCGTATCGCAAGCTCTGAACTGCTTTCGCTGCACAGCATAATGTCAAATGACGTGGCTACAGATATTCGAAAACAAGAAGCTTTTGACCGCAAAAACGCGCTGAAATGCTCTGATGTCACTATTTAGTCACAGAATACCTATGACTTAGTATGAAAACTGTTCAGAAAACCTGCCAGGCTTAAGCAAGGCAGCACACCGATCGCGCCTTAGGCGTATGCTATGTTTTTAATGACGTCTCTGAGTGTGGGTGTAGCTTTTCAAGATCTTGAGTTCCTTTCTCCGACTATCATAGATGACGACGAACCATTATCTTATTGTACTAGTTTGTTATGCTATATCTGTATTTGCCTATTTACTTTGCAGAGTGACTTGTCAGTGAGTCACACTGACAGGAGATTAGGCACGTGGAGCAAGTGTGCTCTTTGCAGCAGTAGATCTTTTACAGCATCATCTTTTACAGTAAATGATTACTTACTTTCATATATACTTATTAGTTGTGTATATAATTTTTTTAAAAGAGCATCGGTTTTATACAACCACTAGCCGTCGCCCGCGGCGTTGCTCACGTTCTAGACCCTTTAGAGTGCGACTTTTCAAAATTCCTTTCTTAGTGCACCTCTACACTACATAAGGATACTATACCTTCCAAATTTCATACCTCTAGGACTTATGGTTTGTGCTGTGCGTTGATTATCAAAAGCTTCAAAAGAGTTTTATATATTTAGAAAGATAGATTACCTTTCTCCCGCGACTTCGTCCTCGTCCCGTTTGTCTTGTTACTTTTCAGGATAAGAAGTAGCCATGTGTCAATCCAGGCTACGAACTATAAATATTACAGGTTTCAGCCAAATCAGACCAGTAATTGCAGCGTGATTGAAATACAAACATTTAAACTTCCATTTAACAGTGGTAGGATTTAATCGGTTGTTTAACTGAAACACTTGTGTGTTTACATAGTCGAGATACGACAGTCTGTAACAATGAATCTCGCATCAGAATTCCTCGACGGGTTTGGTGGCTATTTCTAGAACCATTAATATATTATAGCTGTTCGCTCACCATCACTAATGGCGACGCGGTGGGCAGATCATTTTCTTGTAGCTAATTGTCTCAGCACGTCATACTTTAGCACCTCGACTTTGGGCTCTACTGCCAACTATAGGTACATCTTCAAATTGTATGTTCATAACAAGTGTGGTGACTGCTCTGGATGAGTTGTTAGTTCGTCCGAAGGCTGTAACTAACAACACAGATAAATGAATGGAAGAGGGAGAAAGTAGAAAGAATGCCACTAACGTAGTTGAAATGACAAACCGATTTTAACCAACAAACAGTTCATTGAAACTCGCTTATTCGCGATTCCTATTGGTCAATTTAGGTTTAGTTTTAAACTTTTCAAAATTGTATCATTTCGACTAATTCTCCGAAATTCATAATAATTGTCACTGATGAATACTTACTACTTATTCTCAAATTAATTGTATAATATCTACGTCCAACAAGTAGGTAGGTAGTTTCGTTACACCATTCTTTCAATCACGAAAAGGACAAAAAGACGAAACGACGGTAGAGTCTTTGCAAAGCCTGTAGGTACTGTTATTATCTAAGAATTGTATTTATTATTTTAACAGGTACATATTTCAGTGATTCCAGCATCTGCCACCGTACAAAGGAAAACAACCTCTACCTTTTTGTGAATAAAGTCGTTGGTGGTGTAAAATGTGCGGTCACGGAGCGCGACTTTACATCTGCCTTCTGATCACCTAAGAAATGAAGGTGAGAGTTTTTGCCTGTTTATTGTGAGCCTTGTCGTTTGCTCTGGTAGAGGCCGCAGTCATTACCTTCTGCTTAAATTATATACCGTCAGCATACCAATACTATAAGATAATCTTTGTAGCTTTGGTAAAGATTCATTCACAAAGAAAATTCCAACTAATACAGTATTTCCAATATTTACAAAATACACATGAAACAGTTGAGCTATCTACAAACCGTTGCAAACGATTTATAGATAGCTCAACTGGTCCAAATCAGTACCTATCGGAAGCGTGCCCAAGACACAGGCAGCATTGCCGCGCTGAATAGCAATGCTGATACGCTGGCCTAGATAATCACCAGCCCTCGGGTCACGCGTCGCTTCGAGTAGACGCCCTGAAAGAATTTTGAAATCTTTGTAGCTATGTTTGGGTATTATTAATTTTATCAAATTGATCTGACACAACACAACAGATACCTAATCAGTTTATTAGTGTCGATATTTTATTGCAACCGTTGTATTTATTATATAGTTCAGTTATATATATCACAATCATACTGTGATTGATTTCATTCAGTAATATTGTTACCCACTCTAATTGAATTGATACCGTATAAGGTACGTAGCAAGGTATGATTTTGGCTAAATCAGAGTTATGTTGTCGGTACTTTATCGTCGGCCTTACTTTGTATTTTTTTGTCCGAAACAACGTTCAATTACGCATGCATGATTACCATAAAAGTAAATTATAATCTGCAGTTGGTGGCAGTTTTTTCGGATAACTTGGGCTTGTAACCTATAAATGAATTACAATTGAATGGTAAGAGGAACTCGCTTAAAAGGTCAGCAGCACGATTAAAATTGAGTTACTCAATCATAAATTAGGCATATTTTTCGTAACCATTGATTACTACTAGCTCATACGTACATGCGAATTCTCAGCATTAATCTTTCCAATGATCTACTGAAGGTGCGATCTGGATAGAACATTCTTTACATAAGGAGGTACGAAATGCCCCCTACACTTGCAAACAATGTCCCTCTGATCAATGTTTAACGAAAACTTGGTTCGTCATTAATAATTTCCAATGTACCGTAAAAATACATTATTTTAAGTTTCGATTGAACCAGTAATTATTCACTATCGATGCTGACAGCTGTATCGATGGGGTAGATAAGTGGTATATACGATACGATTTAGTTATAAGCGAAGATTAGATACCGAATCAACAGATCACACCAATATTGACTATCACTAAACGGTGCTTCATGTATTATTTTCGTTTGTTACGTTCGAAGTAATTTATATGTTCGTGCTGTGAAATCGCTATCTGTCAAGAAAATCTCGGTATGTTTTCTTTAATACAAGATAAGTAATTATCGCAGTGTACTTTTTAATTTCAGATGATTCAAACTCACGAAAGCAGAGCCAATTTGGCAGTAATTGTACTTTTATTGTACCTACAAACAACATCAGTAGAAGCTGACACCGCCAAAAATGTGTGTCCGATAGGTTTCCGAGTGGTTTTAGATAGGGATTACCAGCCCGTGTGCTACCGTAAGAAAGGTCCCGAGGAGTTTGCGGACAAGTTTCAGAACTGTGCTGGCAATCTCTTCACACTAAAACTACTCCAAAATCTCAACATCACTGTTGACACTCAAACTATATGGACAGATTACAAAAACCTATACGATGGTGGTCCGTTTGTTGACTGGTCCTATACTAAAAACTCGGGAGATCTCCTAGAGACGACGTTTGAAGTGAACCGGGACTCTTTGTACAATGTGAATGAAGAACTATGCGTTGTGGTTGATCCCGTGATGAACTTCACTGCTGTCAGATGCAATGAAAAACACTATAGATATTGTATTGTAGATGTTTACAAAGTCCCTGACGATATGAGTTCTGATGGTTGTGAGGATATAAACAATATAGATGCAGATGACTCCGATCTTACGGATAGTGAAACACAGCAGAGAATGTCTTATAGATTTTGGAGTCCAATGCCAACGTGTCTACTGCAAATCGTTCCGAAAAACGGAGGCCGTGTGAGGATGACCTGGAATACATCGCAGAGGGCTTGTCAGATAAGAGGAGGTTCCCTCTTGAACCGTGGTTGGAGATACTCCAATTACCCATTATTTTCTAGTAAAGGCAGCTTTAGTAGTTATCCATTTGCCGTCAAAGTTAGTGACGATCTTTCTTTGCTGCAATATGATGATGACAACACTTCAGTAAGTATCTATATGCCAAATTCAGAAAAAAAATAAAAAGCTTCCAAGCATTTTGAATAGCAGGTGAGTTGATAAAAAATTTAGTAAATGCAAAATTTTCAGATACCTCAGTCAGAATGGCAATTTAATGAACCCATGTCGAATGACACGATGCTAGGCGCAGTGCTGAACGAGTCTTGGAGCCTGGTTAACAACTCGTATACATTCTTCGATGTCATTTGTGAGAAAACCGTTCCACTAAAGCACGTCAACTTAAGCGTGTTTATCGATAGGTGAGTTGCTGCTGTCTGATGATTAGGACTTTGTCAGACTAAGGCTAGTTTTATTAAAATAGTTGCCCTGTTCCAGTGACGACATTATTCTCACGACAAACGATACAGATCTAGAGAGGAAACATATCTACTGCTTCACTGATTCCTCGAGCTACTATCCACAGCAAGTGATAGTTAAAAAACGGCACGGAAAGCCAGGTTACATTCTGAAATTTATTGACGACGGCTACTACTGGTGCACACACGGTGATTCGGAAAACTTTTACATCTCCGAATCTAACAAAGTCCTTCGTTTAAGAGTGAAAGATGACACTGAGAATCTTTATGCTATTAAAGTGACGTCATTGGCTCACGACTACAACTTGTCCAGCATTGGCCAGTTGGTACAGAATAATTGGAAGAAGAAGATCGAGGAGTACGTGTTTTACAGCACCAAGTATAGAAAAACGTACGGACCTTCAGACTCATACGACAATTACACCATATGGAAATTCCGAAACGACAGACTAGGTAGACTAGATTTAGTTTCAGCATAGATATTTTGTATTTGTACTAAATAATCTTGTATTACCTACTTAGCTCTTGGCTGGTTTAATCTGTTGATAATCTAAGATTTATGATGTTATACTCAACAATTCACCAATTTAGAAACAAATAAGCAAAGCCAATCACAGTTCTTAAAAATCTTTTTTCATAATATCAGATAATTAAGGTGATTTTTGAAAAAAAGTTTGATTTCCAGGGATGGACGTAAAAAACGCTCACGTGGTTATAAAACGGGTGTACTTGAACTCGCGCAGTGTTCTGCTCCACGTGAAACTGCACCCAAACATGCTGCCAGTGGCGAAGGGCCAGTGGGATGACATACAGATCGACTTCATGCAGCCGGCCTACTTTTGCGAAAAGAATGAACACTTGACCAAGAGACTAGCTTTGAGTAAGTTGCTATCAGCCCATCTACAAATGCTAAAGAATACAATAAGTAGATGGCCTTTCCTTGTCCAATGGACTGTATAATTTGTCGACAGCATTCATGTAATTATTTCATTTGAAAGTGAGGCAGTTCAGAGATCAAAAGGCAATTAAAGTGTTAATGACCCCTAATTAACCGCGTCGAGGATCTTCACGCTCTGATATTTGTGATTTTAAGATATTGCCTGTTAAATTAAGCCACCCAAGGTCAGTGTGCAAACTGCAGGCTCAACTTGTTAGTAACTAGCAAACAAACCAAGCTATCCGCGTTAATCATAAAACACGCAAAAATAATAAATACAAGATAATACTTCATCGATCCTGACTAATTAAGTAATCAATAGAAACAGAACAATTTACCAGAGTTGAGATTTTTTATGTCCCGATGATAATTAGTCAATTGTAGAATTTGCTATTTTACGCAGTTAAATGCCAAGAAAAAAATGGGATAAGTCCATTTTACTAAATTAACATTTCAGTCATTTGACCCGATAGATTTACCTAATAAAAAAAATCTTCGGTTGTTATAGACGAGACGAAGCAGACCTCCGCATGCCAGATCTACAAATGCATAGGTGACTTCAACGAAGGGGTCAGACTCATCATCACTGGCACAGACACCTATTGCTACACGCCTAAACCGGTTACCGCAACCGTCACTGTGGATCTAGATACCAAATTGGTGAGAACAAGACATTTTTGAATACTGAAAATATTCATGATTTGGTAGCTAGCTGGTCTTGTTATGCCGAGAATAATTTTAGTACCTGGTAGGGCTGTTACAGTTACAATAACGACATGCGCATGATATTACAATTCATTGAATGCAACAGAGCTTTATTCCAATACTAAATTGTCTAATTGCTTAGAGCCATCATGATCCTCTAATGTACCATTAAGGCTACTTGGCTAGGAAGATTATAATCGGCGATGTAATTGTTAGGAAGAGACTAACCGATCATACGAACAATCATATTGGTCCATGAGTTTTGCAAGCAACAAAAGTAACGCTCAATGAAAATATATTTGTCCTAAATCTTTACGAACCCGAATATTTTTTTGGAACGATCTCTTCTCTAGGTCTTTTTCAATTTAGCATGAGAATAATATTTCAAGATGTCACTTGTGTTATAATTGGACTCCTTATTTAGGTTGTATGCACATTGTACAGCCTATATTAACACGTAAATGCTAAAATAAAAACCCGTGCGACCATGTCATTAGCTCTTAGGATAAATCAAACTTGGTCCATACAACACCGATAGGTATCTCCGTATCTCTTACACTTAGTATTTGATTGCACTTTATCACTTCCGCCCACAATCCGTCGATAACCATTCCACCAAGCTTTGCACTTACATCAAATAATGTAGATAGCATTTTAATATCACGGAGTCAATATTAGATAGGCAGGTACGCTAAAGTTATTTTAAATTCAATACTTCGCTAATTACTAAGATCATTCACCAATATTATTAGGTAGTTTATCAATTTACTAGACTTTTTAATAACATGGTAGTATTATAATGATCTGTGACATGGCCTAATTGGCCTTACATAGGTAGGTAGTTACTTCTAAGAAGATCATTGCTTCCGAGTATAAACACTTTGAAAAAGTAGATTTAGTAGGTACATTTTACATTTACATTTTGCAAAAAGCAACCGACTGAAAAAAGCCAATTTGAAAAGTTGCATGAAACACGCTTATTTTTGTCTTGCAAACATGTCACTAACGTGATAGCCAACTAACATTATAGACACACCGCCAAAAGTTCCAACGAGAAGTGATCGAGCCGGATAGTAACGATGATGAAGACGACACGCATACAAGATCCTACAGTTCAACTGAGTCTCAGAACAGCACAATTGATGCTACCACTGCTTATTGGAACAGCTCAACTGATTCTACAACAGAGCATTCGACTGATTCTATAATTGAATCTGAGAACAATACGGTTACCGATATCGAGATGACTGATAAGCTCCCATGGAGTACATCACCACGGCCACCTAGTCCATCGACCTTCCCTACGACGGTCATAACTGCGGAGCCAACGTTTCCAACAACACCAGAACTAACCACGACCCCTAAACCACTACCTGTAAGTTGGATGTGCCTTCAGTTTTGAGCTTCGATATCGTTTCACACCATATTCTTTGAATTTTCGGAAGGAATGGGAAGGGCCTGGTTTGACCTGTTTGTTTGTTTGCTTTTACTTGTATGCGTATTTCTGAAACCGACCAAGCTACCTATTTGAAATTAATTTGGTTTTTGTAACTTCTTCTACTTTTTTGGTTTTGATGCTCGTCTGTGTTTTGGTATCAGCCTGGAGTAAGGTAAACTTCTTTATTTTTGCTTGCATGTTGTGCTTTCCTCGTTCGTATGTACCTATCATGGACATGGTAATTCTAACCTAATTGCAATAAACTATTCTTATGCCACTTCATATATTTTCCTATAGTTATTCGGCATAATTTTTGGAATTGTTGGGTGGTTGATTCCATACCACATCGCACTTATTGACGGCGAGGAGTTATTCGTCGCGATCTCTCCACGCAGTTCTACTTTTCGTGTGGTACAGTCAGCTAAATGGACGAAGACTCCATAACGTGCCCTCTCCTAACCACGAAATGCCTGAAATAGGAATAATTAATAACAGATATTTTTTATAAGTACATTTTTATTTATACTTATATATTTTAGTTTATATATAGGTATATAATTTTTTTAATAAATGTAATAAATACCATCTTATTTGCCAAGATGTTTCAAATATTTATTTTAAATAAATGTAAATTCTATATTATGACTTCAGCCTCAACAGCAGCTGGACCAAGTAATAATGAATATTACTGCGTTACTAAACAGCACCAATGAGCCACTCCTAAAGAGGGATATTGAAGAATCCCTCTATCAGGTACCTATCTACATAATGAACTTATTTCCCCTTTCCACTTTACGGAGATCAGTGGCCTTTGAGGGTCACTTCTTGAATCTAACGGTGCCTTAGTGAACAATAACTTATTTTTGTTCATTCATTTAAGCCTTTGATTCTGAAAATTTTTGTTTCCCTTGTGCTACAAACTAGTAGTTCGCCCCGAACTGAGATCTCGTGATGGTCGGAGGTTAATAAAACCCAAACAATTTTTATTGACCAATGGTTGTAACAAACTTTGAAAATCGCTTCGAAATCGCCGTCTAGCTATGTACCAGTCTTACTTGATCTACAAAATCATTGAAACTCCAAGAAACGGTAGCTCACGTTATACTGGTTTAGCCAATTTTATAATTTTTACAACAACTCAAAAAGTATTAGACCTAGAATCAAAATAAAAACGGTTTTGGAATGTCTAAACTAAACCCTATCATATGACACCCCACTTGATATTATTGTACAACTTTTTTTTTTTTACTCCCTTTGGACCCTCATAACTTCACGACCCCTTGACCAATTTACTTCATTTAACAAACCAGTAAAACTTAAGAGTACTATCCATATACCTACCAAATCTGTGAAGATCGAATACGCGGTTCAAAAGATCTCGTCGAACAAACATACAAACATACAAAGCATTTTCGTCCAAGTTGTCCCTAAGATCTCGTTCGCTTCGCTCACTCGATCAAATATCCCTCAGTTCAGTGTGCCTTATGGCAAAGGCCTCCTCCAGCATCTTCCACTGTGATCTGTCTCTCCTCCAATTTGTTGTCCTCCACGACTTCTCTTGCCATCTCGAATAACTTATTTAGCAGAGTTTTAAAAATGTGTACCGGCTAAAAATGATAGTTTAAAAAAACAAAGGTCTCAAAACCTGTTGAACAATCTATAGATAGCACAACTGGTCCCATACGTAAGCTTCTCAAATACATTGTAAGACTCATAGGTCTTGGCTCAAGTGCAAAGACACAAATACTTAGAAACTAAAAACATGTTTCAGGTCGACGAATTCCTAGCCGAAAGAGACGATGTAATGATCCCTGGGGACCTGCTCCACTTACTTGACGAATTGGGATCCAGACTTGACCTGAACGGGACGGATGGTTCCTCTACTGTAAGGGACAATCTAGCTTTAGTGGTGGCCGACGCGCAGCCAGCTACCCCTGTGCGGGGTTTAAAGCTAGCTACGAGGCCTGTCGATATGTTCACTGACGATGCCTTTGAGATTATCAGAGGTAGGTTGACAATTTATGATATATTGTATATGTAATAAAAACATCTGAAGATAGTGGCTACAAGAATACCCCCAGTGAAATACCTTAAACTATGTCGTTTTAATGTAGGTAACATCATTTTTAAATATAACAAGAGGTTGCTAAACAAATAAACCATGTCAAACTTATCTTCCATGTTTCAGATGACATAAATTCCAGCCATCTGATGGAAGATGAAAACGAAGTTGTTATAGAGCTGCCAGTGTCTCTGGCTATAAGTAACCGACGCATCAGCTTTGTGGTGTTCCGCAATGATCGTGCGTTCCAGAGCAGCCATGGACTATACGCCGTCAACAGTAGAATCTTGAGCGTTAACATTCAGAACGTAACGAAGTTTGATAGCGGAGAGGTTAGTAGATACAAGTTTGGGATGGACCAGTGTGCAGACAAGATTAACCATGTATTTTACTGTTGCTACTTGGTTATGACATTTGTGTTATGGATGATATTGTTTGTTTCATTTTCAGAACATTTACATCTACCTCGCCCCGACAGAAGCTGCAGACCGCAATCAAAGTCGTTCCTGCGCCTTCTGGAAGTTCCTCGACGACGACTCGGGGTCTGGTTACTGGTCACAAGACGGCTGCACCTTCGTCCGAGCCACCACGGCTGGTTTGCTAGACGCGTGCCGCTGCGACCATCTCACTCACTTCGCAGAAGTTCTTATCCCACGAACTGTCTTCTCCGAACGAACCGAGAGCGTCCTCGAAACTATTTCCGTCGTCGGTTGCTTTATGTCGATCTTCGGACTGATATTCGTCGGTGTTACCGCGCTGACTTTCAGGGCTTGGAGGCGAGATTACAGCAACAAAGTTTGGCTCCAACTTTGCATATCGATATTCATAATGTCGATCGCTTTCTTGATCGTTATCTACGCTCATTTCGAGGAGTACGATGTGCTGTGTATGTTGATCGGAATCGTTTTACACTTTAGTGTGTTATCGTCCTTCTGTTGGATGCTGGTAGCTGCTGTGCTATCGTACAGGAGACTGGTGACAGTGTTCTCTATAGACGCGTCTCATAAGTTACTGCGAGCGTCTGCGTTCGCGTGGGGCACGCCCTGCGCAGTGGTTGGAATATTACTATCGGTCGCCCCGCACGCTTATTCGGGACGATTTGATGACAAGAATCCGAGCACCGCTTTTTGCTATCCTTCTGGCCTCGCGCTTTGGCTGAGCGTGTTTGGCCCTATTGCTGTAATGCTACTCGTGAACTGGACGCTATTCGCTCTGATAGTGCGCTCCGTGTTCGCTTCTAGAAGGAACCATCCGAACATACAAGTTGGACACCGACACAGTTCAGCTAGGAACGAGGCGTTGCGCTGCGCTTCCGTTAGCTTTTTCCTAGTATTTCTGTTCGGACTTCCGTGGCTCTTCGGTCTGTTCTCGATGAACGTAGTCATGGCTTACTGTTTTGTTCTTCTGTCCACTTTTCAAGGGTTTGTTTTGTTTTTGTTTTTTGTTCTCGGGAATAAAAAGACGAGGGATCTTTGGATGAATAAGTTAAAGATCAAGCAGACTAGAAAGATTCCAGTTACTTCCTCGACCTATACCAATAATAGAAGTACAGGGGGTAACGTTAACTCCAGGAATGGTAATAAAGTAGAGACGATTGAAACAAAAGTTTCCAAGCCAAGATCGCTATCTTCGTTGGATGACTCTAGATTTTCCTGACAAAAAGGTGGTCCGCTCAAGATGAGTGGTAAAAGTATCCAGTATCTAAAGAGATAGTTACCTACTGAAATATTTATTGATTTGATGAGTTTACTCGGCGCGATTGATGGTTGTCCTATTTCTAGTCTCATCTCATAGAACGTACCTATCCTATAATTGTGTTCACATTCGTATTGAATAACGAAGAGTTAACGGCACTGTAATTACATTAAGTGACTCAAAGGGTTTCATCTTGCACAAAAAGACTTAATCAAATATATTTTTATATCATAATACCAGAATAAATACATCAAAGTATTGTTCGTGACGCTAATTTTCCTTAGATATTTATTTTACTTTACACTTGTTATATACAATTTTAAACATTTAAATGCACTAATCTTGCAATAAGTTACCAAAAATATAATTGTAGGTATTTAGGTAAGCGGTTCAAGATGGAAGTTATCGTAAATATTTTATGACAGCTTAGCTCACTATCCGGTGTGCTTAGTAGGTACCATCCGGCTCTATGATAGGTTATATATAATGTTATAATGTTAAAATCTAAAAATTATATTGAATGTATAATAATTTCCGCTACTGTAAATATAAGCATAAGAGGTATAAATAAAATGAAGTTTTACATGAAACATTGAAAGGTTAAGTTGTACATAGAACAAAGTAGGTACATAAGTCAAGAAAACATCACAATTTTAAAATTTCTTGAAACCTCACAGTAAAAGCGTAGCAGAGGCATTTATTACAATATTATTATTAAAGTAAATATAAAATAAATTGTGTTTTATTTAATAAGTAGGTAACCTAGTTCAATCAATCATAGATTAAGTGAATATCAAGATGTGGCTCATCATTCAGTGTATTTGACGACACCTCATGTTTCCGAGGGTACCTACATTAGTATAGTAGTGTTAACCCATTTTTTTTTTACCATGGGAAAATGCTTTACGCATCCCCTGCAACCCGAGGAAAGCCGGAGGGGTAGTGTTAACCCCAAGGCAAGGGCAAGCAAGTGCCCCAACAAATCAAAGTTTGTAAAAAATTTAAAATGCCGCGTGGGGATAATTTAGCCTCAATAATTTAAGACTAGGTAGGTATTTCACGCGGACGAAGTCGCGGGCACAGCTAGTTATGTTAATATAACGAGCTGTTTGGTTACTATAAAGACCCAAACGAAAAGAGAAATTCGGTAATAGACATTCAAAATATCACTAGGGTAGTGTCGAACGGAATAGTGATTCCAAACGACACCACCGGTGGTGTCGAGTGGAATGAACCGTTTTTCACGTTTTTCATTGAACGTCAGTTGTTTGTTAGTTCCACAACCATCGAAGCTTATCAAGCGGATCCCAAACCATCGCGATTATTTTAAGCTGATGAAACAAAATCGATATGACGTTATTAACACTCGAGCGCACGTCAAGGGCTCTTTCTACTCGTAGCATTTAATTAACCGCAGTTCGCTGCACCACTTCATTGAAGAGAGTCCTCGATCACAATCGATCGGATTAAAACACTCGTGGTGGCTACCTACCTACTTGCGGCTTTTTCATAAATAGATGGTAACCTAGCAACGCCCTGCTAAACTGCATGCTTCATTGACTGTTTACGTCGCCATGACATTGATTAGTCTGCCATTACTGTGCTGACGATCGGAGAGGTTAAACGATAAAAAATGTTTTGGGGCATCAGCCCAGCGCTCGATCTTCAAGAGGAGTATCTGAAACATGGCGATGAGAACGCTTTCGAGCTCAACTTCCTCGTGATTGGTGGCTGCGATGGGCGACATCTACTCAAGACGCTGGCCCAGGCGTACCGCCACACCCGTCGCTACATGAACTTGTTCGTTATCGATGGCTGCCCCGAGCTGGTAGCAAGACAGCTGCTCCTCATGTCTTTGGCTCTAGAAAAAACATCACGCTGTGGTCTACTAGAGAAAACTAGGAGGTTCTTAGAAGTCTACGGAAATATTCTCCTGCGCCCTCCCACATCCCGGTATGTAATCGCGAAAGCTCGCCAGCTGACCGGCATGGTAACCAACCCTGATTTCATGAACTGTATCTTACCATGCGTCTCTATCGAGCAGATGAAGTATAGAGAGCGAGACTATATGGAAAATCTGCTGAACTTTTGGACAACCGGGAACACCAATCAATTCAACGCATGCGAGTTATGGGAGCATCGCATCAGACACAGTCTTGGAGTCCGCTACGACACGAGAGTAGGGGTATACGATTGGGATTATCATATGAGGATGAAGGAAATTACCGGACAAATATGCTTTCCGGAATACAAACATTTTAGAGAACATGGTGTTGCGTTCACCTGGTTGGAAACCGAAGTGTGCCGCCCAAACGTAACCTTGGCCGCGGGAGTGTATAAATGCGGAGATCGATATCTGCATAGAGGGTACCTTGGAGATATGGTTACTTCGCCGTATGTATCGTACGGTTTAGATTGTATAGACAAGGATATGCTGAAATCTTCTCACGGGGTATGCCACAAGCGTGCGACGGACGTCTCAGAAAGAAACGTTATGCGAATGTTGTACGAATTAGAAAATCACCGTGAGTTTGATGTCAACGCTATGAACTTAGATAAGGGCCATGATCTCGGAATGGTGGTTTTGAGTGAGTTTGACGCTAAGCTCTCCGAGAGTCATCCGGAGGCTCCACTACTGCTTCGCGAAGACCGCGATACTTATATTAACATGGATTTTGGGAAGGTGCATTTTCTGTCTTTGTCAGCATTGGAGCATTATCCGCACAAGCCTCATTTCCAGGGTTTGTTCCACGGGGTTTTCGTCGGTAACAATATGATTCCTCGGGTGAAGCCGAGCGTGTGGTCGATGGCTCGAGACGACGCGCTCGTTCTGATGGAGTCACGCAAGTACATGGTGGAGCTGAAGAGGGACGACGTGAAGGCGTTTGGTGAGCAAGTGCAGCAGGTGGCGGCGGCCGCGCAGTGCGAGCCCGTCGCTCCCTTCGACCCGCAGCAAGATGACCTCGCTAGGTTTATTATAAGAAGGCGAAGTGGGAGTATTGATATTCCTATTTAATTCTATCGCTGTTATGTTCGTCGTGAATAATAAATATCTACCTACACAATTACTTTTAGTTTGTTTATCTTGGTAAGTAGGTATGGTAGCTTATTAATTACTGATTATATTCAAACTATTTGCAAATGGCAGTCCTGAAAATTAATTCAAATCTCAACCCTTTGTCAACCCTCGATGCTATTTTTGACTAAGTGTAGGTACCTACTCGCACAGAGCTCAACACCCTTTTACCTGCCTGTGGTGTTACATCGAATAAAATTAATAGGTATAACACAAAGTAGGCAAATAGGTGTAACATAAACATAACAATAAAACGAATCATAAAATGTGTTCATCTATTTTTTCATTAATAATATGTTACATTCATTTAGTAAATCATATAGCAAATATATTTACAAGATCAATTCAAACTGAAATTTTACAACGTGTTCTCACATTGTTTTCGTTTAAAATTCGTATTTTATTTTACATTAAGTACTTAACATTAACATTTCTAAATTAGTTAATTCGGTAGTGGTGGTTTGTACAAATTGTCGTAACGTTTTGTAAGACTTGAGGAAATTAATTATTTGGTTTGAGCAAAACTATTTCTCATACACACTGTTAGTTCCATGTTCAATGATTCTCCAATCAAACAACAGTTTTCATCAATTCCCAAAACACACAAGCTTCAACATTTACAAATTCAAAACTCTGATCATTGTACTTTAATATCACGCCACACCAAACGAAGGTTGAAATACTAACAAATAAAAGGATTATTCCACGCGCCTGATGTGAAGCAGACAGCAAAGTCAGATCATCAGAGTTATGGTTCACACAAGTAATACTTCTTCATCCATATCGTATCACACGTTATTTATAAGAATCCTTACTGCAGTAGGTAATGTGTAACCTCATGATTACTTCAGAAGGGTTTGTCGTAAGTAGGTAGGTACTTATTCAGGTTACGAGAATTCGTATAAAGTTCAGAGCACTACCGTGAGCAATGTTGTAATCTGGCGCCGGTCGCAATTGACGTGTTAGGCCTACGCGTACAAATTAATTCCGCGCAGTCGACCTAACAAATAGTGCTTGCATCCGCAGGAAGGGATGCGTCGACCGCACAGAGTCGCCGGATGACGCGCACGCGACGCCTTACTGGGCGACCGGTACTCGCGACTACGCGTAACATAGTTCCCTTATTTATTAGAACACGACGTGTTATCATTAAATTCAAAACATAACATTATTAGTAACAAACAATTATTATGTTATATCTGATTGGAATGTAAGTCCACGTACGGTGTGACCTGTGATTGGAGCGGGCGGAGAGTTGCGGTGGCCATGCGGCGCGCGAGTTCGGACAGACGCGAGGCGCGAGGCGCGAGCGAGTACCGCGCCCAGCCACAGAGTACGCGATAACATCTACCCTGTACGTGTTTATATCTATATAGACTTAACGATCTATCAATTACCATGAATTGGCGCAATAGCCTCACAGCGCCAGTAAACGAGGTGCCAGAATAATAATGGCAGTCTGTACTTAACTAACCAATTTAATTTATCCATTAATTTAACTGTAATATTTATTCTACCAGTATATTCATGGCCGCGCCACCTAGCCTAGCGTAAACGCGAATGAAACAATAACGTTCTAAATTGTCACAATAAAATAAACTTGAAAACTATAACATATTATTATAACACACCTTTCCACTTCAGTTTAATGACGTAAATTCGTTTAAAGTCAATACAATAATAATAAATATTCTGATATAATCGAAATAACTTTTATATACATAAGTTTTAGAATATGTTTACGTACGGACTAGAAACCAAAATGATTAATGCGCGGTGGCACGAGATCGCCGGACTCAACACTTTGTTAATATGAAAACAAAATATTCTATTCACTCGAAAATGTATCTAAGTACGCATAAATTATCTAGTCACTAGTGGTATACCATTAGATTGGTTATTGACTAAGAAATAACTAAGTTACGAAGAAGGATCAGATAGGGAAGACAGTGCTAGTTAGTAATGAATGAGAAACGAAGCTGGGCGCTTATCGGAGAGGTGATACAGAATGAAAACGATTGTGTTACTCTCCGGGGACGGTTGCTTGTCGCCCACCTTCTACGATTGAAACAGTCACCGTAGCATAATATCAAAGCGAAATTGTTGGATCACGTAGAGAGTGAAACCACACTTATATTTAAATTAATGTTCTGTAAATATTAGACGATGGAATGAGACACCGAGCACGGCAACCGATTCCGCGGTAGCTCTCGAACTAACACATGTTACATTAAAGCTTCTCTTACGATAACTTTAGCTCTGAATTTGTTAATCGCCTATCTAATTGAAAGCTACGCGAGCCAAGTCCGCGGGTGAGGCGCGCGCTCCGTGCTCGCGAGTCCGGCGCCGTGCCACCGCACACGACAACGTCTCCTTACAAACTAACCATTAAATGACGACTCACTTACGATTACTTTAGACATACAAACCACCGAGCCACCGCCAGGAAGCTACAATCGAACAAATATAAGAGATATAAAGCGTATCGTTTTAATCAAACTAAGTAATATTTTATTAAATATTTCAACAAAACGGACGCGTCCCTGCGGAAGCCCGGCGGGCTACACTCCATCGAATCGAAACTTACATTCAACATTTAATCTAAATCGTTCCAATACTTATAGTTCAGTCATATTGTATTTATAAATGTGCAATTAATATCCATAGTCGATAATATTTACAGGTCACTGATTTCGCTAACGATAACTACTTATTCACAAGCGGCGGCGGCGGCGGCGGCGGCGACCGCGAGCCGCACCCGACGATCGAATCCACTACACCTTTAATAGATCAACTACACGTGTAAAGATTTTATCGTGTTCATACTAACGGTCAAACTAGTCGTTAACGTGATTTAGCCTAACTGTGCATTCGGAGGTCGAACGTCGATCGGTGGAGAGGGTGCGGTCAGTGCTTGTACTCGGCTCCCCCCGCGGGCGCCGCGCCCCCCCCCGGGGGGAGGTGCGGGGGGTGGTGCGCCCGCAGGGTGGTGGCGGTGGTGGTCGCGTCACTGCTCGTCGAGCCAACTGGCGAGGGGAAGTACTCGCGCTGAGGCCCTCTCATCACTTCCTCACTCGCCCACCGGGCTAACTGTTGTTGAGCTTGAATAAATTCATCACTAGAAAATGATAGAGAAGAGGAACGGAGAGTCGAGGCGGTGACGCGGAGCTCACGGTTCTAGCCCCCCCTAGCCGAGTGAACATTATTACAATCGCTAGCTATTAGAACGCTATTCAAAATGTGCAGAGGGCCTAGTACAAGTTTTCAGTGTATAGTGTGGGTGTGAAACGTCTGTCGCCCAGCACACCAGTGGGCGCTGATTTGGTTGGAGACCCTGAGCTCTTTCTTCTTTGAGAAGCTCGATATGCGAGTACGGGCTTGGTGTAGACCAAGCTTCTCAAAAAATCCGCTCAGTGTCTCCATACAAATCAGCGTCCACTGGTGTGGTGGGCGTCAGACGTTTCACACCAGATTTACTCACCAAAACTCGTACTAGGCTCTCAGGAATCAACAATAAGTCATCTTATTATTTCCATTCACGTTTGATAGTTTCCAGTCTCTAATGGTGGTAAGAATACCAACTTGGCTGAGGGGGCTGCAGCGTGAGGTCCTGAGTCCCCGCTAACCGCTGTTAGTGTGCGTGTGGAGTGTCGGCCCTATGTGGCACGTTAGATGCAACAATTTTTTAGGTCCACTGCCGGTTAGACCCTTAATAGGCAGTTTCGAACTCCTTGATTTGAACTCATTGCTTGAACAATTTTTCTTGGCTTAATAGGTCAGCACTATCATAAGGGTCTAACCAGCCGTGATCCATTAAGCAGTAATGATCACATAAAGCAAAGCCATGTTGAGTGTATCATTGATCAATTTTGACAAATGGTTACATGGGGGTAGGTATGCCAATAGTGCCCTAATTAAAAATCTGAATAAACAGATTTAACTCCTTGTCTTCAATCCAATCCGATCTTTATGTTCAAAAGTTATAGTAATTTTTTGCAAAAATAGGTGCCAGAGGGGTTAGTACGAGTTTTTAGTGTATAGTGTGGGGTGTGAAACGTAACGCTACTGAGCGGTGATTTGTATGGAGACACTTTGCGGTTTTTTTTAAAGGTTTTAAATGAGAGTACGGGTTCGGTGTAGACCAAGCTCCTCAAAAAATCCGCTCAGTGTCTCCATACAAATGAGCGCCCACTGGTGTGCTGGGCGACAGACGTTTCACACCAGATTTACACACCAAAACTCGTACTAGGCCCTCTGCATAAATACCTTCTTACCTGCTCATAATGTGAGACAGAAAATTCCAATGTAAGTATACAAAAGTCACGCATGCAATGATGATGTACCGTAAAATCTGGTTGAACACAGTGAGTTGATGACAGTAGGTAAGTGTGTGTAGTTACCTCTCACTATCAGGCGCGTCCCTGAGTCGTTCCGAGTCTGCTGTCTCGTAGAGTGCGTCGTCGTCGTGCCTCGCGTGCGGCGAGTGCGCGGCGAGTGCGGCGAGTGCGTGCGCGTGCGCGAGCGAGTGCGCGGCCGCGGCCGGCGGGACGGCGCCCGCGCCCGCGTGCCGCGCGCCGCCTCGGTACCGCGGGAACGCGAACCGAGACTCCTCCTCACCGCCGATGCGACCCCGACATCTACTGTCAATGACAAGTGCAACCTACTTTAAATCATAAAATAGTAAAAATGGAAGGAAAAATAATCGTTTATTTTGTTGCATCTAATATATCTTTTTTAAGACAGTTGCTCAAAAAATGGCGTATTGCAGGGACGTATAGCGTTCGGGATGTGGGCTATTACATACTCGTGCTTTTTTTTTACCTTTCCCGAACTAGTGCGTTCTCTTTCCCAACTGTCAAAATAATGACTACCTATTAAAAAGAAAACCCAACCATGAAGAAAATTCATAGAAGTTTTTATGATTCATGCAAATACGTATATTTCTAAAAAGAAGCTACTAATTTGTTTCAATATCAGATTTTATGATTTGATTTAATGAGTTAGGTTAGGTTTTATTTCATTTCATCTCATTAAATTTCATTTTCATTTCATATCAATAAAAAAAATTTACTGAAGACTTGGCTGTATGGGCATAGTTCCCTTTGCCTACCAGAATGGGTGAAGAAAAAAAAAAATTACGGTTGGCGCCATTTTTCAGAAATTTTCGTAGTTATTGTTTAGAGTTTATTGTGTTTTTATTATTTTATTAAATTGCTTCATTTTTTCGCAACTGTATTAAAAATAGTCGTTCAGTACACGTGCGGAACCGTCATTGCAACTTGTTCCGACTGTCAACCCTCGCCTTCGGCTGCGCCTCGGCTCGGGTAGACATTTGTCGGAACTCTTTGCAATGACTGCCTTTCCGCACTTGTAATGAAATATTATTAATTATGATAATATTTCGCTTATTGTTACTTTACCAAGCTCCAGAGCCCCAAGTCTGTGCATTTGTTTTACTTTCGACTCGAGTATAGCACACGCAAACGCATTCGCAAAGCGAGACGTTTTGTTAGGAATTGCACAATTCCCAAATCTCCCGGTAGAGGCGCTTATCCGGTTTTCATACAAACTTTCTCGAAACTTTTGCGAATGCGTTTGCGTGTGCTATACTCGAGTCGAAAGTCAAAACAAATGCTCAGACTACGAGCTCAGGTAAAGTTGACATTGCATATGGATTTTTAGCAAATCCGTGAGTCCAACAGAAAAAAAGTTATTTAAATTGAGTCACTCCTACGATTCTTGAAAACATGGTCACTCTACTAAAATGCAAATGTCTCATTATCTACTCTCGGCCGAGAATAATAAATGAAAGAAATGAAAAGAAATGAATAAATTTGAATCTGAATAAACCATGGTTGGTATAATCAGATTCAAATTCATTTATTTCTCAAATGTCTAGATCCATAATCATGCTGGATTTTCAGGTTCGTATTTTGATAAATAATTCAAGCATAACAGTAGTTAGTAATTCTCATTAAATTTGTCAGAAAAGTCTATGCTTGACCAGTAAATGTGAATACTGCGCTGAGATCGTTAGGAGTTGGTACTCACGGTGGGATGTCAGCGGGCTCGGTTCTGTAGTGGCGGTCAGCCTCCGTCTCCGACATGCGGATGTCCTCGGAGCCGGCAGGACTCATATGCCGCGAGGAGTGCTGCTCCAGCTGCCGGATGAGGTCCTCCAGGTTCCGGATCCGGATGGGTCCGCAGGGGGGTTGTCCGTCTTCGTCCTCGTCTCGTTGCCGCCGCAGTTCCACTTCGTGGATTTTCTCTGCGCTCGGTGCTCGCTCTCGCTTGTACTCGTATTCCTGAAAATTAAACGAAAATACGTTTAATTTTCAGTAAATGACGTAATTGTCACGAAACGGTTTCATCTAGAAAAAACCCAATGTTGGCGTTATTATGGGGTCAGGAAAAATATAAACTATTGGGTTTGCAATCCTGTTTCTTTATGAAAATTATTCACTAACTAGTACGAAAGTCAACTGTGTACTTTAGGTACTATTTGATATTATGTCATAGTCATAGTCATAGTCATAGATATTTATTCACCATTTGGAACACAATATGGGACACTTGGCTTTGTTTATAACATTGTACTTTAGCGGCTGTACATGGGCCTTGTCATAATATTATTGTAATTGAGTAGCGGCTGTAAAGAGGCCTTGTCATACAGTATAAGAATAAAACAGTATCTCTAAAATAAATAAAGTGGATGTCATTGACATGGGCAAGTTTTTAGGCCAAAGAAGCACATGGCAGGCCAGGCAATTTGGGGTTCTGTTTTCCTAGCTCGGACCTAGTCAAATTCCAGGCACAATTATCGCTAGTGTAGTCACTGCACTTATAGTATGCATTTTGAGTCAGGCAAATTTTAATGCATTTTTTAAATTGTCTTTCATTTAACTCTAAGATTTCGTTAGGGATTTTATTGTAGAATCGTATGCAATTTCTAAGAAATGATTTATTACATTTTTGCAGTCTAAATTTGGGAAATAATAATTTATTTTTATTTCTTGTGTTAATTACATGAGAGTCGCATTTCCTCTGAAAGGTACTTATGTTTTTACGGGTGTACATTATACACTCGTATATGTACAATGACGGTAGGGTTATTATTTTTACATCAGGAAAGATATTTCTAAGCGATGTTCTCGAACTTAAGTTATATATTGCTCTAACTGCTCTTTTTTGAAGTATGAAAATAGATTGGATCCCAGCTGCTGCACCCCACAGCAGTATTCCATAGGACATGAGGCTATGGAAGTACCCATAGTATACTAACCTAGCATTAAATACATCCGTCAGCTTCCGTATTTGTCTTATTGCGTGAATTGCAGAGCTAAGTTTATCACTAAGAACATTTATATGAGGATCCCACTGCAGCTTTGAGTCAACTGTAATACCCAAAAATGTTGTAGAGGGTCTTGATTCTAGATTTTCATCACCAATCCTAATTGTGGGGCAAATATCTTTAACATTGGGTGGTGAAAACTTTACATATTTAGTTTTACTAGGATTGAGTTTACTAGAATGTGATCCTGCTGACTTGCTCGTTCCTCAAATTACTATATATTAGATTATAAAAACCAAGTATAAGGTTGAACAGTGCTCGTAGCAGTTCAAAATGCTACGAATGCATAAGAAGATTGCAAAATACAAAGAGCTACGCTTATTCGTAGCGCGTAGCACCACGTCTACGAATTCGTAGCACATGCACAACTCTAAATTATGATTTTTTAAATCCTAGTTTTTTAGAATAATGCGCATGGTTGGTGACCATTCCCACATTTTTAACGTTTTCTGTATGTGGTATAATTTCAACTTGGCTAAAAGGCTCATGCTCTAATTGTCACGATGTAGGTTGAGCGGTATTCATATAAATAAGTATGTAGTTATGGTAAGTTGTGATAGTGTTACCTGTAGGGCCCGTAAGTCCCCCGAGCCGCCACCGGTAGCGGCGCGGCTGAGGGCAGCAGTCTTTAAAGCCACGATTATATTCTCGTGGTACCCGTTAAGGTCCTGA
The DNA here is from genome assembly GCA_918843925.1 of Eulithis prunata. Taxonomy (NCBI): domain Eukaryota; kingdom Metazoa; phylum Arthropoda; class Insecta; order Lepidoptera; family Geometridae; genus Eulithis; species Eulithis prunata. Next base: position 10,059,549 of record OU974010.1, read on the forward strand.
AAATGTAAGAATTTAATGTTTTGAAGTAATCTTAGTTTTGCGTGGAACGTTTCCATTTTATTACTATTTTTGTTCATGGTTCTGCTAAAACTGACCTTAAATTTATACTCCATATCGGCGACAGCCCCCGAAGGCTCCTGTCCATCGGACTGTGAACCAGCCTCCAGATGCTCCGATTGCGAGTCGTCCCCCCACTTGTCCTTGCCGTCGACGGCGCCGTACCCGTGCTTCTTGAGGATTCCCTTCTCTGGTAGCTTGGCCATCGAGTTGGGGGCAACGTCTATAAACGCTATGTCCTCTTCACCTGGAAATAGGTAGATATGAGCAGTGGTGGCGAATGGAGACGCATCACTTTATTTAATATACCAATTTTATTTATTTTCAGGTTTTTATTTGCATTTGAGAAGATTAATACGGATTTGAAATAAAAAAAACTTTTATGTAAGTAAATAAAAAAAATCATTACATGGCTCACCTGAGTGAGTAGGCTCATCTTCACTACCCGAATGCACTCGTTTCATTTTCTGATGATCTCTGAAATACGAAACAATAATATAATTATCCTTTGATCTCTCAGCACACGATAATGCTTGAAAAAATAAATAAAATGATGTTATTGTGAATGATGCGTGGATGCGTAGATCACAGCAAGGTGTCTGTAAACTTACGGGTATCTACTAGCGTTCCCCGATCCACCCATGTGGTTTCCATGCTTGAAGATGACGCGTTGCGAATCCCCTCGACTGAAATAGCATTTAAATTACAATGTCTATATGAATGTATGTGAGTTTGACTACTTGATAGTAAGTCTATATCCTACTCAACTCAGGTGTAGCAAATTATAAAAAGAGATTCCCCTTTCTAACACCCTTACTAAAAGCTTGGCATTGATCCTAATCTACGCTACTAAAATGTTGTGATATCACATACGGGATCGTCCATTTTGCAACCTACTATAACTATTGGTCAAAATCCTAATGTATACAAACCTTTGAATCTATGTTATTGAATTGATGAAAATAAAATGGTAATCAAAATACAGATCAAAAAGCGTGTCTTCGACAGTCGTGATGGTGCTTGTTCACGCCACACACAAGTAGCAAGGAAGTATCCGCTTCTGTTAAAGCATTGTATACCTCAAGCTCAGTGAGTAAAAGCTAAAACCGAGTGACTCAAACAAAACTAAGCGTGGAGACTCGCCAAGCTGCCGACGTACCTCAACAGGTTTCTGATTCAGAACACCAGATCCGATAAGAGAAGAAAGAAAAATTAGATACATAAAATGAAAACACCAAAAGATTTCAATGATAAACTACCATATTAAAAACGCGGGGTAGCAAGGTGTACTGGCTGGATACAGGGAACGTAAACCAAAACACAGACAAACGTATACTGACTTTAGTTGAAAATAAAGTAGAAATCTGAAAGGAACATACGTCTTTAAATTTCAAGAATAGGAAAAACCCAGTTACATGTCATCCAATCGGAGTACCAAAGATAATTTACCTGAATGTGTTGTTGAAGGAATGCATCTTCCCTCCGTCCATGGAGATGTCTTCCTGAGAGTTGTTGGACGTGGTGGAGCCGCCCGCGAAGCTCTTCGCGATTGGCTTCTTCACGTACGGAGGGTCGTATTTCCGTGACGTGCTCTTTTTCCTGGAGCAGGCGTGGCGTGGCGTGGGAACGCACACTCAGATCAATCGATTACGTTTTATAAAACCGAATTGAAAGTAATTGATAGCGAGATTGAGCAAACTTTTGAATTTATGAGGAACGAATGATGACCATTTTCGTGTTTTCGAAAAAAAATTCAAAAATACTCGTTTTAGTGTAGAGCTTTCACGAAATCATAGTACCTAATACAATTGGAAAAGCTTTTAGCGTTCTATTTAGTTAAACACGATAAAATATTAAGTAATTTTATTTCACCGTTCGTTCCACTTAAAAGAATCGAATTGAATAGCAAAGCACCAGGCTTTTGGATATTTAATCAGTTCATCAATTTTTAAATTTGGAATTTTGGACTTTAATCAACTTTTCGTTTCATTCCTCATGGGAACTTGATGTTGTATGGAAGTTAATAATAAAAGATTGATCTTAGCTTAATGATAGATAGGTAAGTAGGTTCTTTCCAGTCTTTGTGAAATGATGTTTTAATAGTTCAAAAGCAACAGTATCAAAGCTAGATGAGATTATTTCGACCCTTGCTGATAAACAACAATATATATTATATCGAAAAATGTAAATGATTTTGAAAAGTCTTGGAAAAACTATCAATTACGATGATGAATAAACTGATTCCAATGATATAGTTGAAGTAAATCAGCGAGTATTAAATAAGCTCCCTGTGTTATTGTCATCAATCACATTACGTGTTATTAACTAGAAAGAACCGGATGTCTTAAATGTATAACATAAGGCGTTGCTAACTAGATAGATAGCGGCTTGAAAGAAGAATCCGTGCAACGCACATTCGCTTCTCGTGCAAAAATAGAATTCAGTGGTAGTGATAGTGAATGGTGAGGTAGTCGAGCGATCTATATCTTCTTCAGTTAAATATTAACATTGTGGGTTCAAGTATTTGTAATGCAACGCGATATAACTGCTTATAATGATAGTTTAATAGTTTGTTCGTGTATAGGACTAGTGTAACGTATCTGTAATCGCGGCCGAGTGAAGCTAGTGAGTGGAGTGGTGGTGACGGAAGATATAGTCGCGGCAGCAGCGGCGGGGCGCGGTCGCGGGCGCGGCCGCCCGCCTCTGCTCCGACCAAAGAAAGGAAACGAAAACGAGTCACAGTTCACATAAGCCAATGCATACATCCAAGAGCCCAGAATCTTAAGGGTTTGAGTCGAGGTGTCTCGAGTTACAACGAGGAAAGCCTTCCCGGCATGCAGCGAGGCGGTCGGACGGCGAGCCTCGAGCTAGAGCCGCGCGGCCGCCGCGGCGCGTGCACAGAACCACAGATCAAATGCAGTTGTGGCGCGCCGACTGGGCCGACGCACCACTCGCGCGCGACAAATCTAAACGCTACGACCACAAACGTAAACGACATAAAAAGAACTTTTAAAGAGGTAACAACGAAATAAAAACCAATCGCCGACGTAATGAAACCAACATAAACACCAACGCTAACGGCTAAAATAATCATACAAGTAATACGAAGGTGACGATTTAAATTTCTTCTTAGACTACCTTTGGTCTGTTTTCTGCTCACTAACCTTAGGCACAGGGAGAAGTTTTTGTGTACTACGACTGACCTGTAGCAGAGAGCGCTCAGGGCAAATACTATGAATACCCCCCCTACCACAGACATGAGCACCGCCACGAGGAACACCGTGTTCGAGCCGTGGTAGTTCTCTGCGCCCAAAGAGAAGGGAGTGAGTCGCGGTCCGGCGCGGGCGCGGCGTGACGTCACGCGCGGCCCCACGGCGGCGGCGTCGTGTGACGTCACGCCGGGGCCGCGCGTGACGTCAGCGGGCCGGCGCCGGCGCACCGCAGCCGGGACACTACGCAACGCACGCAACGCATATACACAGACACGACACGGATACACGTACGACATACAGGCATCGAGCGACAGACACAGTGCGACAACACCGAGTTACCGGCCGTTACCTGAAGCAGTACGCCATCCAGGCGAACCCCACGAACACTGAGAGCACGACCGCGAGCAACAATATCACCATGTTCACGGTGCTCATCTTATTCCTCGAGTGCTCACCTGCAAGAGAGGGTCCCGCGCGTTAGTGCGCCGGCGCCGCCCGCGCATTGCCACGCCCTTCCGAGCAATGCTTCATCCAACGACACGACGCGACACGAAGCTACCACGCAACATTACTACTACTGTACCGCGACCACCATTGCAGCGCACTGCAGGGGCTTCAACTACGTTACTGACCGTTTATTGCTTCGATTCACCTAAACTGTTCCATTAGCGGGATGATTTGCGTTCGCGGCCGGTTATCAACTTGTTTTGGATTTTGAGAGCAGTGCTCGGATTTTTGGGCCAATTAGTACATGTTATAACGTAGGGGGAATATTAATAGAATTAAGTAAGACACCTGTAAACATAAGAAAGTGGTTAAACAATGTGAAATAATAAGTTTATATTGTATCGTAATTAGTCATTGTGTTGATCGTGTTAAGTGCATGCTGTGTACTTAAATGAAATCGTAAATTTTAAAGTTATTTTAGTGTTTTAGTAGAAATTACTAAGATCAAAATGTGCGCGTGGAAATCAAAGTGTTATAACGTGAGTAAATGCCATTGCATGTTATTTGTGGTTCAGAAAGTTTAAATGTATGTATCTGATAAAAAGTATAACAAGATACCCATGATTGTGTAAAAAAACTAGAGTAAATGTTATGCAAGCCTTGTTTTAATATCATCCCATGAAAGTTGTTACAACGATACGTAGTTATCTTGACCTTTACTGTAGAGCTCCTATAGTAATGAAAATAATACGTAATCTAATACAGTTTCCAACCTAGTTTAGCGCTACGTCTACGCTGCTACGCCGTAGCACTTAGGTAAACCGCCCAATATAATAAAGTTTCTGTTTGAGCTAGTTTACCTTCTAAAAAACAGCACAACATATCAGGGTTTTTCTTTTTATCCCGTTTTTCACTGTTGTCTTCATACGGTACTACGGCGTAGCGAATTTACCCAAAAAATTTTTACTCGCTCGATCAATAATAAATGAACGCGATTTTTAATAAACCTACATCATAGTCTACATACCCGCAACACCTAGAAACCCTTGTCTCTATTGATATTATAAGTACTAAGTTTTATGTTATTAATTTTAAAAATAATATGTGTTGTCTGAAATAAAAATTATTGAAATAAATTGAATAAGTACACGCTTTATAGTTTTGTTTGTTCAAAAGTGTTCGACAGTCTTAAAACTATGTTCAGTAATTCAGTTGTAAACTGGCATTGACTCACCATACGGTGTTTCCTTCTTGGTCATGTTGTAGGCGGCCCTGGTGGAGTTGTCTGGTACATACGGCGTGGGCGAGGGTGGTAAGGTGTCACGCTGAGAGCAATCTGGTCCAGTCCATCCTCGGTCGCATACGCACTTGTTTAGGTTTGAGCATACCTGAAATTTAGAAAGACTTAAATGTTAATTGGATAGTTTTGGTTGTACATCAAATAAGGAGAGATCTAGTTATTAAAGGCAGGAAATGACTTATCGTAACAGCAAAGAAAAATTGTGCATCAAGAGTCAATCGATCACTTCAGTTTGAATGAAAAGAAATGGGTAAAATCTTGGTAAAATCACCAAAGCGAGAAGAGTTTCTATGCTTAGAGGACTTCTTCAGTCTAATAAGATACTATATTAGTACGCAACATGTAGAAAAAGCACCGTCAAACGAATATTGTGAGTGAAGAGCCTCAATCCATAGCGTTGTTTAAATATGCAAAAGTTCAGACTAGTCGGGGCCCTGAGGTCGGCCCATAAGAGGACTGACGTAAAAGTGAATGCTAACGTCCCCGCTTACGTCCTCAAACATTCTAGAACTAATCTAGAGCCCGACTCAAATCCATTCCGAGTTAGAACAAGTTTCAACGATATTACGGGAATTAATTTCGCAGTTGTGAATCGAATCGTATTACCTAACTGCCACAAATTGGACTCGGAAGCTACTACTATTGTTAGCCCGATTCGATGCCGCTGTAAAGCTAAATGAGATCGAGAGGATGGTAATTGTATGGTATCGGAATGTATACGCGTTTTGTAGAGTCGATTCGCGGTACGGTGCTCGTATTGTAATCAAGCGATGTGTAATCGAATGCTTGATACTAACCGCTTTTATCGTTCGATAAATTAGATGATTGTTATAATTTGTATGCTTAGACTAGGTATATTTCGGGAACTGTATAAGCGCAATTGACTACTTTACTTAACTTTTTTTTGGTTACTTTAGGCTGACTATAACTTCCTTAGAAAATGAGAAATAATTTGCAATTTGATTGCCATGCTGTATTAATAAGAATCAGAGCATAGAATTTTAAAAGATTAAATTGTTCTATGTAGAATAAGACTTGATTTGACTTTATTAAATCTGTGTTTTCACTATTAGCTTAGAGATCTCATAGTAGCTCACACAAATCGTAGATCGAGTTAAATTGAAATTGATGACTTCTACGAGTACTCTGAATCACCGCACAAATCCTCTACTCAAACGAGATAATGTACTTACCTACGTAGTTCAATTTAATTAATAACTGTAATGAAATTAATACGACTGAAATCTTCAATGGTATGATCCATCATTGGAGGACCACTTGAGTAGGGAAAGGGTATATTTGGTACACAATATATTTGATACATTATTACATACGAGATGGAAAGCGACTCCTCCTTTCCCTTCCTTCTTCTTTCTATTTGTTTCTAAATTTTGCAGTAAAATTTTTATAACTTTAATTTTACCTACTGAATGAGAAAAAATCGAACCGCTGTTAAAATAGTCTAGAGTATTTTCTAGAGTCTAGTCTAGAGGTTTCAAACTCAATCATATTATTATCTAAATATAATTTCCGTATCTCATCTTTGTATTCAGCAACAATAGTGCTCGAAGCCACCGAGGCCGCCGCAGAGGTATGTGTACCACGTACGACAGGCATAATGATACATTCGCATCAGATTCAAAGCGGGATAGTCGCCGGTCGAGAGTTGAGACGCATAAGTAGGTAAGTGCCGCATACTGATGCAGTTCTCGACTGGTAATATGGCACGTGGCTGAAGGTATTTGGCTAAAGCTGACGGGTTTATTGGCTATCGTAATCATTGTTATAGTCATGTTGAAAGTACTGCAGTTGTTACTGCAATTTTCGACTCATGATGAATCAACTCGACCTATCACAATCGCTGTGATGGTTACTGGCTATCACAAGCAGAGTCGTTACGTGTCATTCAAGAAAATACCTCTATACTAGCCCAAAAATTTCTAGCTCTACCATTCTTTTTAAAACATGGTGGTTGATTGGATTAAAGAAAACTTGTTTTTTTATTCCTGAAAATATCTAAACAGCCATAACTAAAGCAACATGATAAAGAAAGAGTTATTTTATTTACATTCACGCACATTTAACTCTAAAAGTGCTCTTTATAGCTTTTTATTGAAAGTTTTGATTCATAATTCAATAAAAAATGCTTGTTTTAGACATCAATTTGGTCGATGTGCCATAGCTATCGGCGAATAGTATAGCGTACATTTGTTCGCAAGTTACGAGTAGCATGCATACGACAGATGTAAAATCCAGCTGGATAAGCCGAGTTATGCAGTCGCGCGTTCATGCTAGTTTAGAGTTCTAGTGCCAGTTAAGGAGTTGAAATGATTTAGGGAGTTAGTTTTATGGAACATTGTTGCTGGTAGTTAATTATGAGATGCATATGTTTGCAGATATGGCGCGGCGCGTGCGGAGCATGGCAATTATTTGTGCTGTGTAATTATAATCAAGACTGGATATGTGTATTTTCAACGTGTGTTCTATGCAAGTGTTTGTATTGTGATTTTAGTCGTGACATATGGCAAGGTATCACAGTCTCTCTGTTATTAATAAACTCGATATTACCTTGGAATAGTTACACCGTGTTTTGCCTTTTGCATTCGATCTTCAAACAAACATAATACTCATAGAAGTTCTTATTCAGATTATTGATATGAGTAATATTTCAGAGAGTGCTATTAGTAACTCAAAAACCTAGAAACAAATAGAGTTAAGTCAATTATCTCAAAAAAACAACCTTTTACCGTGCCTCCTCTAGTGCAAATAACTATTAGCACTAGACTAGAAATAAACGCATGTATAAATAACCAGATAAATACAACTGGACGTGGCGCGTACCTTTACCTTTTATAATGTGATAGAGAAGGCCTCGTAATTAGATTTTCCCGAATAACGATTATCTAACGTTCGAAGCTCGAAAGCAGCGTTGTCCAAAACAACTAGGTACGGTATAGCTCGGCCGTGTAACCGAATTCAGGCCGAAGCTTACGTGCGCGGGCCCAATTCGATTTGCGACACCGAGAGTTGCGCTCGTCTGCCGCAGATTCAGTTAAGGTACTGCGGGGTTTAAACTTGCCCTGCGATTTTGAATCCATGTGTACGTCAAAGTTAAATGCATTTTATGTTTGCAGATGTAACAAGCTTACTGATATACCTACCTTTTTACTGACACCCTACGAAGCAACTTTTTATTTTTCATACCTTGTAATTAGTATTGCTAAAAACCATAGCATTCTTGCGCCAAAAACTAGTACGAGTTACCGTAAATTACATTTACCCATATAAATTCAGCTCACCTGCTTATAAAGATGTATTTAAACTTCAAAATAGTAATAAACTTAATTAGAAGAATGCACAAGTTTAACGTAGCTAGCGCGAGTTACCTGTGTGGGTTTGTAGATTATTTAAAACGTGAAATTTCACGTCGGTAAGATGGCTAGCGAGCTGCTAGATGCTAATTTCATAATTGTAAGTAAGTTCTTGGTTCGTTGTGTTTAAACTATAAGGCAATGTAGAGATGAGGTCATAATTTTTTTTCAATTTTTTTATAGGCCGTAGTGATCTGCTGGGCAAAGGTCTACCCCCTCGTCTTTCACTCTTCTCAATTCTTGGCACCTCACCCGGAGGTTTTACAACTAATAAGTTACATAAATATAAAAGTTAGCAAGCTAAAGACAAAGTAGGTTATGGGCCAGGAAAATGTAAAATAAAGACGCCATCTTATTTTTTGATCTCTGACACATTGCTTACAGAATTGGCACAGCGTCTCTTATAACAGATGATATAATACTATACTAGTACTTATAACTATAGTATGAAATTCCCAAAAGATTTACCGTTCGCACTTTAAAGTTGAAACAAGAGCCGGGCTCCCTATATCTTATTGGTTGAATATCACAAGGATATTTCGGTCCCCTAGGTCGGGGGTTACAACGGACTTTTAAAGGTTTACAGAGTTCAATTTATGTGGACAGTTTAATGAAGGACTTACATGTGAAATACCGCTGCACACGGTGTACTGTGATGAGAAAACACGATAGCAAAATGTTTAGAGTTTCCTTTTCAAAAGTTTTAGATTTAACCTTACAAACTTTGTGTTATTCTGATAAAATAAGTTTTATATAATATAAGATATATATAAAACTCTTTTGAAGCTGACTTAGAATCAACGCACAGCCTAAACTATAAGTCCTAGAGGTATGAAATTTGGAGGGTAGTATCCTTATATAGTGTAGGGGTGCACTAAAAAAGGAATTTTGAAACGTCACACTCTAAAGGGTAGAACGCGAGCAACGCTGCGGGCGACGGCTAGTATAATATAAGATATATAGAAAACTCCTTTGAAGCTGAATTAAAATCAACGCACAGCCTAAACTATAAGTCCTAGGGGTATGAAATTTGGAGGGTAGTATCCTTATATAGTGTAGGGGTGCACTAAAAACGAATTTTGAAACGTCACCTCTAACTAAAGGATAGAACGCGAGCAACGCCGCGGGCGACGGCTAGTATAAGATAAAATTGAATGTCCTTTGGCCACAATCTCAGCTGATGGTTCATAGACGATAAAAGCCGACGATGACGTAGGACAGTATAGATATAAATAAATACACCTACTCACTTTTGCCTTGAAAAGATCCACATTGTAGTTTTTAGGAATGACAGATAACTGCAGTGAGTTCCTTGCCTTGGTAGTTCGACAAAACGCTTGGTGCGAATGGGTGGAATCCTTACGAGGTATGGATAGTTGTTTATATGTACGTATACGTACTAATTCCATTTATCTAAGCTAAATCAAGGTCAATAAAGTTGAATCTTGGGTCGGTCGTCCCCATTGTAATAATGTAGTGAGTAAGCTTACACAACGTCCAAATTAATTAGATAAGTCCTATGAAAAGTACAAAATATTAATTAATAAAAAGAACATAATCCTAGCCGTCAATGCTCTCTGTGACCGATACTGTATGCTTGTACAAATGAAAACAAACGTGTTTTAAATCAACGGTTTTAATTACCAATTATTACAAAAGTATCCGCGCGTAGATGGTGTTGTTGCAAATTGAGATCAGCTGGCAACCATATCATCATACAATACTTTAGTCGTAGCAACAGTGTAACAATAGTATTTTATATGTGTGTATTGCATAAGAAAACCGCATGAAAGTGTGTTAATCTACCACTTTTTCGTTGCGAAAGTCCACAAATACAAACCTAATGATTTGTATTTACAAACTCACAAAATACGTAAAACAATATCGAAAACTGTTACCTATGTTGCAAGTAAGCCATGTTTACGAAGCCTACGCGCCTACGGCGTAGATATTGTGCTACGCAGTTTGCACTCAGCTGTAAGTAACCCAGCTATTATCTGTAAGCTATGAATTTGTACTGCAATGAAATTAAACAGTGCCCCTGATTACGAGGCGGCCGCACATTGGAAACGCATTACAGTTCTCATTTCGTGTCGGTTAACTGTTGTATCTACTGACAAACAAACAAGGAGAACTCCTATTGGGTTTGTACAGGTAATAAAGCAAATCTTTCCCCTAACTGTTACTTAAATTTAGTTTCCTTTTTACCCTTATAGGAGTCGTCTCTGTTGAGTAACTACCTATTTTGTTTGATAGGAAAATCGAAATTATACCACTCACTTAGATACACGACACCTAACAGTACTAAAATAACTATAGCTGAATTACTAAGTGACTACGACAATCGACGTTTTCGCTATCGAAAATGCTTGCCAGATTGGCTTAAAAAATACAGTAACTTAAAAAGCTGATGGTATAACAGGATGCCATGTGCCACTGAACCTCGTTCCAGTCATGTAAAGCAAAAATTTAATAACACGGCAGCATTGCGCCACTCAAACTATTAAAAACTGGCTGCGCCACTTTCCACCAGTCAATTTGATAAAACAAGCAAACTGTGCCGCACGAGGTGATATAACTTTTCAATTACAAAATAACTGACTTCTACAACCAACGACCTCGATAGTGCGGCCTTCTATCTAGTTTAGACTAGCTAGACGGTGGTTCGTTATCCGTGGCGAGACAAATGTTTTATGTTCTGCAAAAAATTTTTTCTAGGTGCTGATGGGTAAACCGCAGCACAGATCATATAATACTATACCGCGGGTATGGTTTCCTTCATAAAATGCTACAACATTAAGCATAGGCAGGTAATATAAATTTCATGAAAAATTCAAAGATGCACGTCACGTCGCTGTCGAAATTGAATCCTGAGTTCAAAAGTAAACTAAAGTGAAATTAGCCACGACTGTTTTAGGAACATATTTATAAGTAGGAAGAATAGTATGCTTACCCCTTTAGCGGAGCATTCGTTATTCTTCTCATCAGTGGGGCACTTGGTGTGGTCGATGAATGGGAAGATGGACGTGCAGCTTTGGTTGACGCAGACGAGGTTGTCTCCACAGGGAGTGCCGTCGCGCACCACGCCCAGTGGAGCTATCTCCGTGTGCTGGAGGAGGCCGGTGGTTATCCTGGAATATTGCAGAACAAAATGAACATTCCATTTGTTGATTAGTGGAGCCACCACTAATAACTTTTGGCCCCTTTCTAATAATAATAATCAAAACATTTGGTCAAATCTTCAACAAAAAGTTCAATCGCAGGCCACTTCCCGTACCTATAACTGAACAAAATATTGAGAATATGACTTACTTGCACTCATACTCATTTCCTTTGATATTGAACACAGTCCTGGTGAAGTATTCGTCCAGCCCCGACACGATGGGATACCTGTTCCCGAGCTGACACTGCAGGGAGCCGCATCTCACATTCCTGAGACAAAACGTCTTATTCGTACTATGGCAATGTAATAATCAGAATCGAGAATATTTATACTGCGTCAGGAGACGCTTTCATCCATATCCCTTATGAACAGGGCGCTGTAATATCTTGGACATGATTTAGATGAATTGAGCTTGCCCAGAACCTAAAACATCTTTTCGGCTTTTCCTTCACTATTTTTACAGCATTTATAAGTATGGGTTTCGTATCGGGTTTAAACCCACGACATTGGGATTAAAAAGCGGAGCTGATGCTACTAAACAACTGGAGTTCTGGCAATGTATGGCAATATCATTTGGAGGGTTACATTATCTCGGAGTAATCCACTCTGAAAGGATTTGGGTAGTCACGCCCACTCTGAAGGCTCCGTGTATACAGTGACGTGCTTAACACAATTCAGGGAATCGCATTTGGCCGTGCTCTAGTAAATTGTCACATCTTGCGTCTCTATTGTCCCTAAATATAACAATACTGGGTATGTACATAAGTATACAATCCTAGTAAATTATTGAGAAAGACAATACAACTTTTGACTATTTGTAGTCTTAAACGAGTCATGATGGACTTTTCCACTTATCGTTATACCAGAATAATTTCAACTTAGAGTTTTCTAGCACTCATAAAAAAATCAATATCTTTCAGCTTTCAAAATTCCTCATCCTTTGCAAAGTATTTTTACAATTTCCTCAACCAGGCACCAGCACAAGTTATTCCTTATTTACCCATACTGTAAACTTACAGTAAGTACTTGTTATAGCAATAAATGTAAAAAAAAACCACTCACTCCAATTCGCATTTGATGTAATTCCCACTGTTATCCTTCCCGCAGTGTCCTGTACTAGTTCCCTTTGAGTTGAACTCCTCGTAGCAGGCCTTATCAGCTCCCAATGTCCCGGGGCCCCACACCCGTTCGCATTGTCGATTGAGTGTGGGGCATTGGCCTGAAAAGCAGTAACCCTTGCCGTCCTCGCAAGGCTCGCCGTTTTTACGATGTGAGTCTGGAGGGCAGATTCCAGACTGTCCCGTGCATGTTTCGTCAAGATCGCACTCGTTGGATGCGTCCCGGCAGGTGACTCCTCGCGGTTTCAGCTGAAATAATATCCGAGTGATTTCGAAGCGAGGAGTATTACAGACCAGAAAACTTAAATATGTGTTTTGTTAGGTATCTATAGTGAAATCACAAGATTTACATAAGTGACTCACCTGACATCTCTCACAACACTCTCCAGTAGCACATTGAGCTTCTTTCGTCAGGCGGCATGTGAAGGGATCGCAGCAGGGATTGGTATTCTGACACTCGTTGATGGTTCCGCAGTCGCATTCTTCACCCTCGTCCAGTCGCCCGTTACCACATTGATGGTGAATCACCAACTGCCGAATACAGTTTCAGTTACAGTCTGATTGAATTACTTAAAACAACATCAGATAGACCGTGCCACAGTTTGAAAGATCAAATTAATCACACGAACGACTAAACATCAAACAAGATAACGAGTAAACTAGGAACATTTCCTCGCCCACCTCCTATTATAATGACTTCAAAGTAAGACGGTTGGCATTTGATATTATAACTCCAAACTATATTGTTGGGAAACAGGGGGATACTCGCGTAACTCACTACCCAAGTTCACGAAAACAATTTTTGTTCTACGACTTTCATGCGAAAAAATACTTCAGTTTATCGGATGCTCATCTAGTTACCTCCCGCTTTGCGCACGGGAAAGTTGAAAACTTTATTTCCTGCGCCGTCTATTTTTCTTCTGATTAAATTCATTGCGAGTTTCTGGATAATTTACTTCTTCGGACACGAACGTCTTTATCGCTCGTTGCGGCCAGTTACTTAGAATTAATTTATCTTACGTGAGCCTGCTAAGTAACCTGAACTCGAAAAATTGGGCGGATAAATACGAAGAAAATACTGCCGTACTCGTAGCTTTGCGCTCCGGTTCCCAAATAAATAAATAAAGCCGGTTCTGGCTTCCGAAACAAGAACAAATTGACAACAACGAAACAATCGATGAGAGCAAACAAACCTTGCTATCGAAGCGTACTAATAAAAGATGCATCAAAGGAACAAGAGAAACATTTGAGCGCAATTCGCGGCGCATAGCCTGTTTGCGGTCGCACATTGAATTGATGTTGCGGGAATCGCGGCGGCCCGAGGAGTAACATCCGTGACGTCACAATCATCTCGCCGATAAATATGTAAACGTAGAGAATCGAAGTGGGAGAAGCAAGGAGCATTATCATTCGGCGGTATGTAAATTTATTCCAATAAACCGTCGGGACTCTCGTTCCTGTTATTATATATTCGCAAACGAAGAGATAATTCCGCGCGCGGGCAGCCCGCATTAGCATAACTTTTATTAAAGGAGTGGGCCTCAGAAGCGAGAACAATACGCCGGCTCTGATTAATTTCCAACGTGAAAATCTGTTTTGCATTCGGATGAACCGAGCGTGTTAATAAGGAGAGCGTGCCGATGACGCCGGCGCAGTGGTGGCGGCCGGCGCTAGCGACCTGCGCCCTTACCGCTAAGTGTAATAGTAACATTTCATAGTGGACTTCTCAAACTTTGGTCGTAATTTTTACAACCCTAACATTAATCAAATCAATTTAAAAATCATATAGACGATAGTTATTACGTTATTAGCGGTTGGTTTAAACTTATCAAATTAAAAAAACTGTAGATTTTATGAATATTGTAAAAATAGAAACCAACGTCTTTAATTTCCATTTCTATTACACTTGGCGGTCACACCGCCGCTCTGTCGTTCGAGTCGGATGCCAGATTCGGGAATGGGGTTAACTTGTGAAGGTCACCCGAGTATAAAGTTATTTCAAAATAGGTACTCTGTTTGGATACCGAATTAATTGTCCGTCCTTTCAAGCGAATCTGAATTTAGATTTGAATTATATAGGTATTTACTCTCGACACAGCTCTCAAACAAATGGAATTTTCACAAAAGAAAACTTAACCTGTAACTGGTGTGTATTATTTAAAATAGTTATTCATTAACTCACTATCTGCAGCTACCTAATTAATTAGAGGGCACATAAGCGAGTACGACATAAATCCAACGAAATTAGTTTCCAAACTCATAACTAAAACAAGTGTTACCAGCTCAATGGTACTCGTAGCAGCTTGATCTGAATTGCAGCTAATTGGTTGAGCACTTGTTTGACAAACAAAACTGTATCGTCGGTATTATAAATATACTCATAATTATTCGTATCTTGTTACGTCTAGTACCCATGTTATAACTATTTAGTTTAATTAGGGCAGTTGAGTATTCATAAATACTAGTTACATGATGAATACATATCGTTGTTAATCAAAATAAGAGCTTTGTAATCTGCATCTATGTATTTTCGGCGATCACTTCGAAATGTTGCGTTAGCACAAATCATCCAAAATGCTTATCACAGCGTATTGACATATTAATATTATTATCTAGATGGACAATTGTGGGTTAGCAATTATCCGAATAAGCCTATTGGTTCGATTGATTTGATCCGACCACGTTTTGACTTCGAAAATAAGAGAAATAAGACCTACCAAGGTCTTTCATTGCAAAACACTTATTGAAAAAGTATGTGCATTTTGAAAACAAAGTACAGAAAATACATTTATTATGCTATTTCTACCTATCCTGAAAACCGACGTTAGGTATATTATATAAGTATTTATGTATGTAAAGTGGTCTAGAACTCGCGCGCGCGCTCAAACAATTCTATAATCCACAAACTAAACAAAGTATCAGTAGGAAGATTCAAATGCAAATGTAGAGAGTATTACAAGAGAGGCGGGTGAAAGGTCAATATCACCCGCTGGAGCGTATCCTATGGAAATGAGATGTATTACTACCCAGGCACAACATCGTTTTCAGTAAATACACTTACACGAAAGAAACTTTAAATAGCCCACTACCTTTTCTGTGCACATCTGTTACCATCAAGGTGCCTACTTGTTTTCTAAGTATTGGAACTATTATCTCGCGTAAACTTTGAATGCAGTTTTGATTAGATATTTAAAGACGAAAATGTAGAGAAATTATATAACATCAATCACACTAACAGTAATGCCATAAAAAAGCCGTTTTTAGACAGTGCGATGGAATTTAAAGCCTAATTTTGTGTATTTACTTCTGGTAGAGCTCTATACTGTGCCGGGTCTATGATTGAGGCATTCGGAGTAAGTGTTCCGGCATTAGATAATGCTGAGGATGTTTACTGGTACTAAGGAAGTAATGACAAACTTTGATTATCTGAATGAGATTAAAACTTGTTTGTTATTATTACTTATGCACTAAGATTTTATTTAGCACAAAGGATTTTTTAGAATCTAGTTAAAAAGAACTTCCAAAACACGAAACAACAAAAAGAAATACCTAAGAAGATGGCTTCCGCAATATTTCAGTTTTTATATTAAGTAGAACGCAGAAATGCTCTCGAATATTTAATTGTACCTACTGTACCCACTTGCCCCGTAGAGTAAATCTATTAGCAGAGTATAATTACCTCGTTAGGTTTGTTGAGTAAGCACAGCCCTTGTCCGAGCCTTAGTTCGTTAATATAGTCATTTTTTGAGCAGTCTGAGAACTTGTAGGGTTGCACGTTATCAGATCCAACGATGGATTGCGCCATGATACAGCCGTGCCAGTCTCTGCAGAAGCATTGCTCTCGTCCGTCGTCGTGGCCCATCCCTGTACGAAATATTAGTTTATGTGGATCAGCCGGGACTGAGAGTCTGAAAATACTGAGCTTCCACGAGTTCGAATCAAGACTCAAGACCCTATTCTGTGGCTTGAGTCTTGATTCGAACTTGAGCAAACATAAGCATAGATTTTTACACTTCGCAGTGGAAAACAGTCAAAATGCATGAATCTGAATTTAAACTTGAGCCAGTAAACTTATGCTTTTAGATACTGGCTCATAAAGGTCTATGAAGGTAGTTTTCGCAGATTTCAATCTTTGAATTCATAAACAATGTAGAGTATTGTAGAGACTCTTCGTAAGGTCTAAGAAATCTAGATTTAGGATTGGGATTTGCATAAACCACTTTCTGTATACTGTTAAATGATACTTCATTACTTTGATCTTGATTCAATATTTTTTTCACAGAACAAAATTTAATGATTTCAATTTTCGGAGTGAACAAAAGCTGACTAAATCGTAAAATGCTCCAAACGTAGAGGAAAGTGTAACTACTTACCGATATTATGACCGATCATGTGCGCCATGGTCCCAGCCAGCAGATGTGGTTCGTACGTGTTGGTGTCTACAGATATGCCCACGGATTTAGGAGTGCAAAGCGTGTCTGGAACCGATATGCCTGATTCTCCACCGGGAAATGTCAGCCCTCTGCCAGGAAAAATAAAGAATTAGTAGACTGAAATACTCTTAAAATAAGTTCTAAGAGTGATTAACACATTTACTATTTGAGTAATTAGTTTTTTACGTATAGGTTTATTTCTTTGGCCACCGAAATTTAGTTTCAGAAAAATCGATTGAAGTTACAGACGGTGAAATATATTTTCTATTAAAATTAACATAATTTATGAATTTAAAAGAACTGCTACGACTTCAAAGAAACCATTTAAGGTTTATCTAGCACTGGTATTTTTAGGTTTTGAGTTACTTTTATCTGTATTTTAGAGAGTATAATTTATGAAATGAAAGATATACTCGAATAGAACCTAACTTGCTTTGAATAATTCAGTAAAACGTTGTTGAAAATTAAATTAGTGTCTGAAAATAAGAGAAATCCTAAAAACAGAATTATGTCCAAGTAGGGACCTTTTAAAACAATTAGTCGGAGCGTTGGTCATAAAAATTATAATATCTACCCTCTGTGGAGGCATTATTCTGTCGTGAAGAGATTAAAACCATATGTGGGGCGGTGGAACCCTTGCTAATGTTTCGCGTTATGCTGTTTGCCAGTTGACGTACGTTCAATTATTTAAAAAAATATGCTGAGGCACCTACCTAGTTACGTACCTAGATATTTTATTAGTTACGTTGGTGATGGTAAACATTATAAAAATAGAGAAACTTATTGCGTCAAAATGCTTTTATTACTCTCCTCCGCTGTCTAAAGCTACGCATCCACTGGGTCGGAATAGGAGCGTACGGAACGAATAGATTCTTTGCTTTGTATTGAATTCTATGGTACAGCGTGCACCGGGTCGGCATACCTGGGCATATATTATAAAATTTTGTAAATTCCGACGTCTCGTACGCTGCGTACACTCTGTTTAAGATACAGTGCACGCGAAGCTTATGTGTAGGTGAGAGCCGCAAATATTTTAGTTTTATTTTTAACTTATATAAAATTTTACTAATAATAATCTTCATAGAGTAGTTTTCTCGTTATCACTGTACCTTGTTTATTTTGTATTTGTATTAATCTATAGCAAATATGTTTCCAAGCAATTTGGTGATCAAATAAGAAGACTAAGCATAACCGCAGTAAATAGAAGGAAGGCTTTTTTGGCTCAGCAAGCAATGAGTTGCGAAACGTGGAAAGCGGTGCCATTGACAAACAAGTGCTTTCTTTGAGAGCTTTTTGGTTAAATTGAGAAAAACGGTTCTGCTAAGCAATATTTACTATATACTATACAAATGTATGTCTATAGAGCAGTTGCGTGGGATGGTTTAGACTAAAACACTAGTGTTTATTGTAACATCTAGAAAATTGTACCGTAAAACCATAAGCAGTTCTTATAACGTTTGTCTGTGCGCTTGATTCCATTATTTTATTACAATGTGAACGTAATAGCCAACTTTTAATAATAAGTAGTATTATATTGTCAGTAACTCATTAGTAATCATCATCATCAATATATACAAAACTCTTTTGAAGCTGACAGAGAATCAACGCACAGCCTAAACCACAAGTCCTAGAGGTATGCAATTTGGAAGGTAGGTTTCTTATATAGTGTAGGGGCGCACTAAGAAAGGAATTTTGAAACGTCACACTCTAAAGGGTAGAACGCGAGCAACGCCGCGGGAGACGGCTAGTCTAAAGATAAAATGATATTATATTTTGGGATCTCGGGTTCAATAAACTCCCCTCCACAAACAGCTAAGCTCACTTCAAGCGCTATAAAAAGGCACATCATAATGGAACATTAACCCTCCACCTGCCAAGAAGCCTCCAAAAAACCTGATAATCGATCTATCCAAGCTCATAATCTATCGACCGGGATTCGGAAATTTCGACAAACTCGGTAACAACTCACGATAAAGTCGGAACCCGAGTTATTGCAAAGATCTCAACTTCGACTCGATACCGACGAGTATCGATTACAGGATATCCGAGATTATGCTCGCATTAGTTCGCTTGATGGATAATCATTCAGAACTTTGCGTGGTGCCTTTACGATGGCGATGAGTATAATACAATTATTTTTTTATATTTTTGATGTGGTGATTTGCGAGAGCTATTTACCATAAGTACCTCTGAAGTTTATATAAGTCTGCAGAAGTTTTACGACTGTGTGCGTCCAGGTACGTACCTACAAGCAATGGGTTTCTGGCATCTGATACTATGAGAAGATTGAAGTGGAATCAAATTAGACAGAAACAAACAGAATGCATGAATGGAATAACAAAAACTTCGTAGACATGTAGAGCAGCTATAAAATTATGTTGACCACTACGCACCTTTTAACAAACTAACAAACCCAACCAAATATTAGCTAACAAACTAAAATAGACTTTGGGTGTTTCATCAGTAGGTTTATATTCGACGTGCAGGTTTTGGACAAGGTACTCTTTCGTTAGTGACTTCTACTCACCGGTTACATAAACAAAACTGGGAAATGTTAGAAATTGGATAAAATTCTTGTGTTTGCAGACGAGGCGCCTCCGGCAAAAGGGTAGATTCTATTTAATTTCTCTGCTGAAGGCTATTACATTAGGCAGGTTTGTTTTAGTTGTCTCTATTGAAGGGCTCTTGACCAAACATAAATAGATTATTATTAAATAAATTATCTAAAAGGCCTAAACTCTTGATAGATTTTCAGAGAAAGAAGGTAAATTTATTTCAAACGAACCATTACTGACTGCACAAAATTGAGGTTTGAATTATCAGTGTGCTTGCAAACAGAAATGAGCTCACAAGAATAGCTCCTAGATATGCAGATATACCAACCAAAACAAAAAAAAACAAGCGCACAGAAGAATAAATTGCAAAACTTTCTCGTACAACAAACATAAACAGCGAGTCACATTACGCGTCACGAAGTTTGACATCACGAGGCTGGTATCGACTTACAAAACCAATGCATACAAGTTACCCTGGAGGGCTCGCTCCGGGTCAACTCATAGCTACTTCATAATATTATGCTAGATGTTAAGTAGCTTTCTTTACATTCACTCGATGGCATTTTCTTTCGCTACAAAGAATTTCTAGTTCCTTATTTATTTGTATTTTGGGATCCAAATTCAAACAATGATCATTGAGGACCTATAAATTATTCTCTGATTATTCAAGGAACTGAAGGAACAGATACAGGGAGAAATGTTCAAGGTATAGCCATTGAATACTGCTTTGCGGTCACCATAGGGTTAGGTACAAGATGTTACGAGAGGATCGGAAAATTAAAGCGCGAAACACACAGAGGACGGGTACGGGTCGCGCGTAGGTCGGGGGCCAGTCGGTTGCTGTAGAAACTCATACAAACTCTGGGTACTTGAAACTCGCTGTGTGTTCTGGGCTTTACATTATTCACGACACAATCCGTGACATGATCGGCAGTGTTTCCTGGTACCTGTCAGAAGGTTTAAGGCGCCTGTAGGCACTCAATAAGTACTTGGTGATATCAATCTGCTATTAATCATTCAGTAATCATTGATCAATCGGAGATAGATTGAATCGCGAGCCCGGGACGTCTATCGCAAGATGTTCTTGTGAATTTAATATTATTAGAACTCGGAACATGCATTTGCAGAGTTGTCGCCGATTGTAGATCAATTTATATTTGGTTTTGTAGATAAGGACTCTAGGTAGTTGAACTTTAGCTGAGTTTTATTTCTAGAATAGCTGCGCTTCGGTGAACTAATCTAAATTGCTCAAACTAACGCGCTTCTATCTCAATACTTTTAAAGCAGTTCCTTCGTCTGAGTAACCAAATATTTCTCATTTCCAAAACGCGGCAAAGACGTTGAAAGCAGAATTGAATTTGTATCCTAGGTTAAGACACAAGCTGTATAGTGTCCTGGTTCTCTCTGCTTCAAAGTAAAAGGGTTGAGTAAACAGGTTTCGACGGAGCGTTCTAGTTAAATATTTGTATGGAGTAAATGCGATCGGATGAATTCTGAATAAGTGCCCGAGAAACACTTTGCCGTGTTTAAGGCGGCGAAATGGCGAATAAGATGTGACGATAAACTTATTACGAAGCATTCGTGCGAATACATAAATCTTTAGGATTTATATTATTTTGTAAATGTTGTTTTTTACTTATAATATAACAGAACTATTCCTAAAACACATCAAAGTCTTCGATTCAGCCAAATGACACGGATCACTTAGAATCGTCCATCGGTAATTCTGAGTGCCAGTTTTTCGCGACCTAAGCCTAGAAGAACGGGCAAGAAACTAGCTAGTAACTCTCTCTGGTTATTTGAATGTAATACTTTCTGGTAGAGTCTGTTCAAAGATGAACCACTGAGATCTAAAAAATTATGATGATGACTAGCTGTCACCCGCCCGCGGCTTTGCTTGCATGGTAGCAGCATTCGTATTATTTGGTTAAAATCTTTGATCCTAATTTTAGACCATTTAGGGTGCGACTTTTAAAAATTCCTATCTTAGTGCACCCCTACCCATTACTACCCTCCAAATTTCATACCTTTAGGACTTATAGTTAAGGCTGTGCGTTGATTGTCAGTCAGCTTCAAAAGAGTTTTATATACTTAGAGGAAGAAAATCTCTGTATGAAATTCATATTTAAAACCCCGATAAAAGCTCAATCGTGAATTAAAGTACAAATAAAAGAAGCTTACGTAAGTAGTTGCGTGGTGTCCTTCTCAACATTGAACAGCTTTCTGGCGGTGTAGTCGCTGAACTTGTGGATGGCTCTCGTGATGTCCTGCTTCCGGTCGATATCTGCCTGGTTTGCACTCTGCCATGATTCGATGTAGACTATGGATACCCGTGTGTTTAGCGTCCGAAAGTACTGTGAAAAAAGGCTAGGCTAAATGGCTGTGGCAAAATATCATAAAAACATAGATAGGTATTTGATAAACCATGTTTGAATTGGTGCCCCGAAATCACAACAAAACGAACATGAAAATCAAAAACCAATTTACTAAAATATTGTTTTAGAATGCTGTGGCGGGGAGTGTGAGCGCAAGCACTGGCCCCGTAGCATAATGTCAAGTGACGTGGCTATAGATATATACGAAAACAAGAAGCTTTTGACGGCAAAAAACGCGCTGATATGCTCTAATGTCACTATTTAGTCACATAATACCTATGATTTAGTATGAAAACAGTTCAGAAAACCTGCCAAGCTTATGCAAGGCAGCACACCGATCGCGCCGCTGGACTATTTTAACGACTACCAAAAACATTTTCCGTTCATTTTCCACAAAAACACCGTCAACTAATTTGCCAAGCTTCGGATAATACCGAGTATAGGTTTAAAAACCTAATTGGGAGCTCGCATACCCAATTTCTACCGTAACGAACTTACGTCGCCGCTCAGATATACCTAGAGCTGCATTATAAGCTGGTGTCATAATACCGTATTTACGAGATTTTACGAAATTACCGAACGTAGGAAAATGTGTTTGTGAAATAGGCACTTTGCTGTTTTTGCAACGCCATCTGAAAGTGCTGGACAAAAGAGCTCAAAAATGTTTGTTGGCTCCACAAACAAGTTTCAATTTTAGAGCATGGATAAGGTAAATAGGGTTAAATGGGTAAACTTTTCACACTGAATCTATAGTTTTTTAATAAGTATTACTCATTGCTTGCAACTAACCCCAACGTAAAATCAATAATTAATATTAGATTTTTCATAAAATGGAAGAGCATAATAAAACGTTATTACAAAAATCTATTCTAAAAACTGTCACAATAGTAAGTATACGAGACCACTAAGTTTTACGATCTCTAAAAGACTTTCATCCTTAGCCTTATGAGATTTTATATGCCAAATTAAAACAACAGTAAGACATACAATAATATCTAAGGAAACAGTTTGTCTATAAGGCTTATAGTAGTTCGGTCCGAGTGTCATCCCTTGTTATAGTTATAACATAAGTGTAATTTCCTGTTTTTATCGGCGCCGCGCAAGCTGCCGGCCGGCCATAGAATTGAGGGCATAATAGAACTGGAGTAAATTGTTTCGACAATGGCTGTTTTCACACTGCCAACGATACGACAACAACACGATATCGTCGGATAGCTTATGTCATTTAGTTGGTCACACAGTGGCGCCGACAACGATATTTGATATCGTGTAAGTGTCGGGCAATGTGCAAACGCCTAATGCCTATAGCCCGCAATTTCGGCCAGCGTTTTGGTTTGATATCAGTGTTGAGGAGGAAAAGGTTGAGAAAGCTTGTTCTGTAAATCGAAAATAGGATTGAGACTGATAAAATGTGAGTCAGAATTATCGTGACGTGGATTTAATATGCTGTACTTAAAATGTCGTACCGTCTCCCATCTGATGGACGGACGTCATTGTTGGCATATGGGGAAGTTAGTAGTGGGATAAGGCCTAAAGTAGTTTTTCTTGAAAATCTATTGGCAAGGCATACCTATGTCCAACAGTAGGCTAGGATGGAAGATTGAAATCACTCGTGGTACCATCAATAGGACAAAATAATAGTACCAGGAAAAAACACCCGACTTCTACAGCATAACTATTGATTTCTCAAGATTATAAAAAATCTTTGTTTGAGAGGTGACTTACTAGATCAGCAATATTAGCAACTTGTATAGCATCATGGACGACTTCAGCTCGTGTGCTTCCGTTCCTCCTATCGAACATTGCCTTGTCGATCACCAAAGCAGTTTCTATATACTTGGTGGTTTCTCTGACGTCCCGCCTCCTTCGGTTCAGGGCTCGCAGGCTGCTGTCTTGCCACCATTGCCAGCTTTGCTCGTTTTTTGCGTGATTCGTGTTTGAGTTCCTGGGAAAGAATATGGTGATTAGTGGGTGAGATAAAGGTTAAAATGGTCTGTCAGTAACTTCAATAAAAAAACTTCAGTAAGTTCGCTGTTTTTTACCCAAGGTGCATAATATAAAGTACCTAAATTAAAAAAAACCTATACATTTCCCGTATCAATAAATTATTAAACTTTTCCTATCTCCAAAACTCATACCTTTAAGCGGCGGAGCGCCATTTACAATGTAACAAAAAACCGTTTAAATGCTATTAAGGCTAAGTCCCTTCCTTAATTTAAAGATGGGTTTTATCTAATCAAGTTTATCTTGAGACCATCAGTTAGGGCTACCATTATCGGCAACCAGCCTTCCTCGGAGCGTTTCCGGAGTTTCCATAGCTGGCATACAAATGTACAGAGTATCTTGCTCACTGATGTAGATAGAAGCTTTTGAAGTAGCTTTTAAGATACTGTATTCAATAAAGTTATATTCATCATTTGTGTCTTTATTTTTTTATTTACAGAATTTCTCCTTTGAAAATAAAACGTCCAGACGGTAATATTGCATAACGGTATTCAAAATCTTAATTATTTATTTACTTAGTGAATTACGAAGTACAATCACCGATGAATACCCATAAAATAGCTCATTTTGTCTCCAATAATAAATCTAAATCAGATCTAAGCAACATTATTTGCTATTATACTTCCATATAAACCAGATCTGCGGATATTTATAATCCCGGTCGGAAATTACCTCGGGAAGATAAAAAGCTATCCCAAAGGACAACGGGCAATCCTGTGAAGACATCGTCGGATTTCCGTTTAGACGCTACTGGTTTTCGAGCTGGGGGTCAGCGCGAAGAAATGTGAGAATCTTAAACGCGTACACTGCGCGGTAATGCCGTAACACTCTGCAATCGAGCTGTGATTTCCTGACAATGTAACGCCAGCGTTACTACACAATTGCAATGTGATAATATTTATTCGCGTTGATATCCCAGAGCATTAGAATAAAAATATCTTTGTTACATCACTGCGTGGTTTGTTGTATCACACCCTTACTGGGTTTCTCAAGCCACAATACATTACCTACAATTGAGTTTAGAAAAATGTCGAGTCGGGATAATTTAATCCCGTTGGGATTATATTCGCCTGGATAAAGGGCATGATTATTTCCCGGAAAGCGACAGAGTCGTACAGTAGTCACAAGCAGATTAAGTTATTTTAAAAGTAAAAAAAAAAGACCAGAATTCTTAGGTAATTTTGAAATTTTTCTCTGCGTAGTAAAATGTTTCCTAGCAATATCTTTGAAGAGCGTTATATATAAAGGTTAGGTATACCTAGCCACAGATCATAATATTACTGTACCTACCTAAAAATACAAAATGAAATATAATTTTTTATGCAAAAAGACAATCCAAATAATTTCATTTCTGTATGAAAGTAAGCCTCTAAAACGACATGGGTTATGAATTGTAAAAAAAACTGTACCTACCCACAACCAAAATGTTAAATCCAACAAAATTTCAAGCAAGCCCAGCTGCAGTCCTGGCTTTACTGGTTAGGAGCCATCTGTCTCGGCTTTAGGCGTGCGTGAGCAAAGCAGATTTGTCAAGAGGGAACCGTTATATTTGTCAAGGGTTCCGCACCGTTATAAATGTCCCGATAAACATTCCTGCGTTTGTTCGCTGTCTAAACACCGCGGTTAATTGATGCCGCAGCATACTTCAAATGTTTACGGAACCATTAAAATTGTTACCGCTGAAGGTTGGAATAGTTCAGTTCAGTTAGTTGTACTAATAGTGGAGCTAGTTAGTTTACTATTGAAGAAACAAAGCATCGGTAGGTTTGTGATGAGCCCTGTGTTATTTTGATATGAACTAATAAAGAAATAGATAAATATTCACACATCGCCCTCTAGTGCCAAACGAAGCAAAGCTTGTACTAATAAGAACTAGACTGCTGGTAGAATAGTTATATTTTTTTGTAAATACATACTTATAATACATAGTAACACCCAGACATAGAATCAATAAATTGTTTAAGTTCTTACCATGTATCACTTCTCACGCAAATCACTCATTCATTCAAATGTATGTTAGCAGCACACAAATGTTTGTTCTCAATGGGGATCGAACCCACGACTCACATATGCATGTACTGCATTAATCATTTACCCTGATGTGCTTACATTTTTTTTCATATTATTAAGACTGCCATATTTGGGTTGAAGAATCGCCTATGTTTTGGTGAAGGCCAGGCCTTCCTATTTTTTGGTTAAAAGATTAAACTAACACAAACTCGGCTTAGTTTAAGTACGCAAATCATTCCCGTAAGTAGGTACTTCGCAATTTAATCTATTCGAATAAACATTGTATCAATTAAAAGCGATTATACTTGAGAGACGTTCATTAACTTTTCAATATCAAATCACGGCTTAAATGTCACTTTCTAATGTCAATGGCCTCATTAAAATATTCCGGAGAGATATCAAAGTCAAATGAAATGAAGTCACCTTTATCTTTGATGTTGGGATTTAATTGGGTTTTTGCAGGTCGATTTTGTGCCAACACCATGAAAAATTGCTGATGGTGAAAAATGATGATGTGACGCCAGTTAGTGTACCTAGTATGTGTGATTGAATAATTTAAGTTTAACCTAGGAACAATACTTAAATAGTTTTTGATAAACAGATTGTTTTTGATGCAGTAATATTCGCTATTCTGATGCCATTAGAAAAAGTTTTGTAATAGTTTGATCTCACCTTTTGAACATTTTCGTTTCGACCGACGACTCCTTGTGACTGTTTTACAATAGTTCTACATTGCATTGTCGTACATACTGTTTGTTTGTATACATTTTGTTATTTTTTATTGTTCAAAATATTATAAAAACGTAAAACAAGTCAAATGAATTTTGCATAAACTCAACCGTCTATTGTATTTTTTTTGGCACAAACCGCGTCCGAGCACGACCCAACTAAACAATTTCAAATTTCGAACATTTTATTTTTCTTTAGTGGCCAGGTGCAATTTTAATTTAAAAACAAAATGAGAAAAACATAATTTCTGACAGTTAATTTTGTAAATGGAGAGTGCCTCCTAAAGTTGTGGAAATAATTTTTCATGAGTATTTATTTTGAGTTTATGTAAAATGTTGCCAAGCCCACGTTTTATTTCCATCAGTCATATCTCATCGAGTCCCGCGGGCGTTGACGTTTCGTTACACGGGACTTGTATTCGAGGCATAAGTGTACGTGGAATGTGTTCGTATGGCGGCCACGTACAAACGTAGGAAATGCCCCCTGCGGTGCAACAGGAACGTGATATTAATAAAATTCTATAAATGAAATGAAACTGCAGGAATAAACGGCATGCAAGTCATTTTGACAATTAGTCCAAAAAGTCTTTAGTCAAAAGTTTTTAATGCATACTCTTTGGTATTCTAAAAATGTTACGATCTCATTTTGTAAAAGGTTGACATATTTTTAAATTAGGATTACTTCTCTCGTTGCCGCCGTAAAGTATAACCATGTAAATGAACTTTTTGATATTTTCAGTTACCATTCCAGAGAGTATTGATTTGTCATATAACCTCGTTATTGAAGCTTGAATGTGCTTGAAGTCTCGTTAGGACCTCTAGAGACGAGCCAGCGGACTCGTAACAAATAGTACGTCGTCCACATGTGCCGCGTGACTTGCACATGGAGGATAAATACCAGAATAATAACACACGTGCCCTTTCACGAGACATGCGACCTTGGGGTCTGATGTTAGCTTAGAATAGAACAACCATTTAGGGAGGGGTGGTAAACATGTTAGATGTCGAATTGAACCTGAATGGCAAAACTATGGTCTCATTTTTTTTTTACTCGGTATGTATTTAAGTTTTTATGTATAATTAAGGTTGCGTTTTTAGTTTCCGTTAAGGGTCCGTCTTAAAATTTGATTCTCATGAGCGTAAACACGTGCGCTATACTTTCGTAAGACGTACCCTTCAACCAGTGACCTCGTGACCCCGTCTATCGCATAACCGTGTCGTGTAAATCCACGAATCGATAGAATAAAATCCCTACATTCCTTCGGGATCCCCGAATATTAAGAGGGCGCCTTTTCATCAGTCGACGCCAACAAATTGGGAGCGACTGAATGATTTATGAGGCATAAGTGGTGGGGACGGCCCACAATGCCCGGGTAGATTTCCACTGTAATGCTCTGTTGTATCGCATTTCAAAAAACGCGACGCATTGTGTAAATAAGGGATATTACGAGTATTATGTGGATGACTTTATCAATGTATCGTGGAGTAACAAAAATGTTTGCTACAAATTATTTTGTGGAATACTTTTGATGTTAAAGAATGACGAGTGCGGAATGTTACGGTTTGACCTGTAACACTTTTTATGATAAACATTTATTACGTAACTGTTTCCAATTTAATGCTTACTAATACTTTTAATTGCAAAAATAATGTTGAATGGTTTTTACTTTTTGCAAAAGAATACTGCCGCTAGTTGTTGCACTGAATGAATTCTTACAAAGTACTAAGCCGGCTCGTTGCGTAACTATCTGACTCGAATAGCAATTTACATGAATTCATCTCTATTTGCGCCAATTCTAAAGCAGAATCACGTAGGTATCGCATTTACAGCGATTGCCGATACAGCTTGGGCGCAAAATATCGCTTATCGTCATGCTCCAGTACGGTTTGAGTTAAAACGAAACACTACCTACCTTTTTTTATATATATTAAATAGACCATCTTTTGACTTCAATCTTACCTGATAGTAAGCGACGATGAAGCCGACGATGGAGCAAGACGGTCTAGACGACACTACCTACAAACTATTAGTAACTATAGCATAGAGCTATAGTTTCTAAGATACCTATGGACAACGATATAAGTAAGTATAGGTAAGTATAGGACCTACTTCCAAAAAATATTAAACAAAGGAATTCTTAAGTATGTATTTTTTTTCAATATCAAGAACCATTTTCACAAGAACCAGCGGGTTATGAAACTTTCCGATCCCAATTTTGTGTCTTACGTGGAAACCGCCAGCTTGGCGAATAATCGGTGATTTGCGCCAATATAGCCAATACGGGCAATATCACGAAACGCAAATACGCGCTTATTCGGCACACCTGCTCGACGTGCATGCTCCTACATAATTAATTTGAATTAACGTGCCGCTGTCAGCGACTGTACACCAGATGTACAGAACGGTAAAAAACTATAAATTAATTAATTTGAGGATGTCGACCGATGATGTGGATAATTAATAATATCGTGAAATGAGTTGAAATCTGAAAACAATTTATTATGCAAGTACTAGCTTCCGCTTCCTTCACGTCCCGTTGGTTCCCGTTGATTTTCCGCAATAAAAAGCAGCCTATGTTAATCCAGGTCACGAACAATATTCCAAGTTTCATCCAAATCGGATCAGTAGTTTTTGCGTGAAAGAGCAACAAACATACATCCATACAAACTTTCGTGTTTATAATATTAGTAGGATATACTTTCAAATAAAAAAAGAATAATTCAAATTGGTTTGTTTATAAATGTGATGTCTGTAGTTTTAAAGAATGTAGAACATCTCCCTAATGGTTTTTTTTATCTTTGACGATGTGAGGCTGGTAATGGTGATATTTTCGATAAAAAAAAACAATAAACAAAAGACTGTTGTGGCAAACAATCTTGCTTACTAAATTCTGGTTATCAATAATCATTATGGTGAAAAATAATTACGTCATTATCCAGTGCGATAAAGGCTAGCCAGCTGAACTTAGCGCAAAAAGTTAGTTTGAAAAGAGTTTCCCTTGTCGACCAACTTTGAAATGATTTCCTCACATAAATTCAAACGGAATTCAAACTATCGCAACTCGTAGTTGTGCGGATCGAGAACGCTTATCTTAGCTTAGAGGAAAAAATACTTGTAGTCTTTCCATACTAGTAGAGTTAGTTCTAGCCAGGTAGTGGTACAGTTGTGAATAAAAGTATCTAAATAACTTCACACTAGTAGTCTCAGATCTAGTTAGTAGTGGTACAGTTGTGAATACGTGCGTGTAACTAATTTTTTTCACAGTGCCTAGTGTAAAGTCTATCACCTAAACTAAGTCATGTAAATGTACAGTCGTGGATACAAGCTACTTTCTTACAGTAGTATAAGATCTAGCTAGTCGGCAAAGGTACAGTCGTGAATAGAAGTAAGATGTTTTTTTCACACTAGTCGGTGTAGACGGCAGAGTTGTAGTTGTGTATACTAAGCACTTTTATTCTTGTAAACTTTTCGCACTCATCTTCGGAAGTGACGGGTTTAGTCGGATGTACGGGAAGCACTGTCATAAAACTTACATTATGAATGACATTGTTTTGAATCTAGAAAATGGTTCCGCGGCAAAGTATTAAAAGCGTCCATGGCTCACGGCCATAGTTATACACCTACTTTTTTTTTAGTTTATGTAGCGATACGAAAAGTCACTGTAACTTATCCAATAAAAAAGTAGCTCCAGTATCCTTCACTTCATTTTATAGCCGTCGCCCGCGGCGTTGCTCGCGTTTTACCCTTTAGAGTGTGACGTTTCAAAATTCGTTTCTTAGTGCACCCCTACACTATATAAGGATACTACCCTCCAAATTTCATACCTCTAAGACTTATAGTTTAGGCTGTGCGAAGAGTTTTATATTATATTGATTATAAACGTTCTAATTTTCAAGCTCGTCTAATAATAAGAAATGGGGTAGTTTAATGGAAGATCATTTGATTTCTTGCGCTACGAAGCTCGACTGTTCAATGTTCATTCCCTTCTCTGACACAGCACGGTTCGTGTGAAAACTCCTTAGTCCGGTTCAAGTTTTTTGCATTATTCACTTCTCCCACCGAGTTTGGACAAACCCCGTGATTAATAACTTGGAAAGTTGCTTTTTATACGTATGATGGGAAATAATAGTCTTTGTTTGTAGTTCGGAATGTTTCTTCGTGGAGTTAATAAATAATCTTTTTTGCTTGTTCCTCTCTTATATCTATGTTTCAGTGTTTACTTCAAGGGATGTGCAGAAAAATCTCATAGTCAGATGCTCAGTCATCATTTGCTCGATATTTAAAACAGAAACCTTCAAGAAACTTTCTACCTAGATTTTTTCTTTGTTCTTCTTTCAGCTCGTATTCATCTGTCATAAGAAACTATGACGTCATGCGCAATCATTTACGCAATCACTACGGATACTGTAGGGTAGAGCAACCATACCTCGATCCAGTTTTGGGTTCATTTAGGCTTAAAAAATGTCGTCCTTGGACCCAGTTAAGATTGCATAGAAATTATTTCGTCAGTATTTTCATTAGAATTTTGTTTACAAGTTCACGGTTCACAGAGCTTTGCTATAATCGTCATGAATGAAAAAATGTATACCTATACAGCGTGGACATTAAAAAAGTGGTTGTACTCACATGGTCCCAGGGTCATCAGCCATGGTCTGTTCGAGAAACGAGACGTGTTTCGTTCTTCTGCTCTTCGCTCGGAACTCCAGTTTGTTGGCGCACCCCTTGTTCGCTTTCGTGCGCGCCTCAAATATCACATGTGGGTGTTTCTGCTGAAACGAATCGAAAAACACGTGCGCTTGTTAAGAACTGAACTTTATTACAGGGGCGGAAAGGTTACTTTAGTATAAATAAAATCGTGGTTTGGTATATTATAAAATACCTATTTCATTTCAATAATTGTTACAACTTTGATTGCGGGGATAATCTTATGAAAAAAAGAAAGAGTTTTATATTCAATACCTACTCCATTTTACATTATAAATGTTTTAAGGTTTATAAGAGCCTATTTAGAGCCTGATAAAATATTGTGCTCAATAGTAATCTTTTATACAGAATCTGTGGTTTTTACACCGAAATACCTTGATAAATAATTTCTGTATCTGACAAATACAAAGTTCAAACAAAGTGTTTGATTAATCCCCGGGCCAGCAAACAGTAATAACAGGCATGAGTAGATCGCACGCCTATTGTCAAACAAACGTGATTTTATAGAAACTAAACGTTTTGCTCGCAGTCGGTTTTGTCAAAACGATATTCTGATTGCGTCGGTACTTACTAGCGAGACCAATAAAAGGCACGAAATTGATTCTAAATGCAAACGATTTGAAAAAAAATCCTTAAGTAAAGACGTTTTGTGATGTGATGTCCATTTTAGAATCACTATTTTCAGAAAGCACGTAATTCCGTTCCGGTTTGAAGGGTAAGGGCGCCGGTGTAATTACAGGCACATGAGACTTCAAGATCTTTACGTCTCAGAGTGATGGACGCAGTGCATTGCCTTACAGGCCACGTCCTCATTGGACTTGCTCTGTGAGGTAATGCATTGTTATAGGCAGAAGTTACTACTTAACATCAGGTGAGCTATCAGCTTGTTCCATTACTTTTATCATAAAAAAAAATATATTTAATACCTGCTTGTGTCAGGGAATTTTTTTTACATGTCACTAATACGCTTGTGAACGAAAAACATGTGTTTTGATTTACGGGTTATACATTTATATCCACCCTGTATATCACATACGAGATTTAAAAATAACTTTAACCCATTTTAAAACAACTCAATTTTCACTAAAAACTGGATACATAAATTCTGTATTTTGGTTTATTTTTCAACTAAATGAAATAGGTAATTCAAAATGGCGTAAATACCTTGTTTGCTACCTGCCATCGCAAGTTGCGACCCTCAATGTAAACATCAATAATTCTATTTAATTCAATAACAGCCTTCATTCTGGCTCCAGCCCGAAATAGCTTGTTTTGCAAAGAGGCAACGTCTAAAATCGTTTGTAAATTAATTTGCATGAAGAGCATGTCTGCTTTTAGTAGGTAACCTTGATACCTATCGAGGTATAAAGGTTACTCAGCATTTTGTAATGTAATCTTCATACAAGAAAAGAAGAGAACAATAAAGAAAGAACTGAAAGACTGACTGAAACTCAGGAAGACTGGTAGGCAATGCTCTTAGCATTAAGTCCTTCTAGCACTACTTGTTTGTGTGATTTTTTAAAATAAATAAATAAAATAAAGAAGACATACAAAATAATAACTACAGTCTAGGCACACTAATAATACAATAGTAAGTAGTAGGGTCAATAAGCCGGATCGCCAGCCACCTTCAGTTTTCGGCCTACCAGTGAAGAAAGTCCTCAAACTTCACCCAACCCTAGTTTGTACACAGTGAGAGTTTTCTTGTTACTGTTTTTTGAACCTCTTAGCAGAACTTTTCATTCTGTGTCCGTAGAGAATATTATAAGAAACGTATCATTGAATCAGATTAAAAAATCTGGCTAACAAAATGTTCAACGGACGCAAAATACTTGGGGGTTTCGTGAACGGCTTGGCAACACCGACAGCTTTTCAGTGTCTTAATCACGAATAAATGTGAAAATCGCAAACGTATCGTAACGCTATAGTATCCGAGATACACTGCGTGGTGACACTACAACGGTTGGCAGTCGAGCTGGCATTGACGCGCAATATAACTCGAATACGTTAGCGCGGCGACTGTCAGATTTGTTCGTGATAGAGGAACAGTTCTTGGAAAGCTCCATTTCGAAGACGATCGTTTGTCTTAAAACAACTTATCCAAATGTTGCTTTTCAAGTTTACTTATTGTTCTAAAGAGTAACGCCGCTGTAGACTTATAAGCGAGACGACTGAACTTTCTTATCAATTTGCTCCGTAGTTAAAATGAAATTATACTCAGCTAGCAGATTGTTGTTTTATTTTGAGTTGTTGTGATCGTGCTCCGGAACAATAGCTGACAACAATACAACGAGAATTACATAATAATTTTATGTAAGTTATTTATGTAATTTTGATATTTCTCTTGATATAATATTTATTCTATAAACACTAAACATTATTCAACGGTACATATTGCCTACAAGTATTATTTCAATATCGATTAAAAAACTGAATCATTGGATTCATTACTAGCTAAACTAGGGAGGCCAAATAGAAATGCAATTCTTATCATTAGATCCACCATCAGATGTAAGATTAGTTGATGGATTAAACTTGTGTCGTTTTTCAATTTAAAAACGCTAAGCAGTGATCGTATTTTATATTCTAAAGATTCCGAGATTGCTTTAATATAAATAAAGATTTTATAAACCAAGCATTTCAAACATTTACAGACGATAACTACCAATAAAATTACTTGCATCAAAACTTCCTGATGCCAGCCCTGGCCTCTCAGCTCTCAGATCACGTGCTCTGAAGCAGTAGTATTTTATTAGATCATTAAGCTTCACAACGTGTCCTGGCCACTCTATCAATACACCATTCAATGCTTTTGTCCGTGGTCGAGCTGTATTAGTGAGGTGCTTTCACTGGACTTATCAAAGGGCTTCGTGTAGTTTTTAATTGATTTTCTATTTCACTGACTAGGAGGTACCTATTGGCTCGCTGTCTATACAATTTTGCCACACTGCTAGCCCTCGCTGACTTCCAGAAGCGAATATAAAACTTTATATAAAAATAAAATAAATATAAGTAATATGAAGAATAATAATTGGCAAGCCAACCTTGGTTTATGTTATAATTATGTGATTTGAATCACAAAGTTTTCTCATTAGGTAAGTTAGACGTATTGAAGTTTGCTAATTGGTGCACTCACCCTACTCTTAGCGAAGTCAATCGAACCGAGCTGAATATGGACTTCTATAGATTGAGTACTTACGATACCTATCATGCGTTTAAAATTGATTATTCACAGGTGACCTATTTTGATTCCTTCTACCTATATCGAACGGTGGGCAATGTTTTTTGTTTGCAAAAGAAATATTTTTATTTACCATTATGTACGCGTGTCTCTCTCTTTGCTCATTCCAGTATTCCCCTGCTCAGATAATTTTAAAAGGATACCTAATGGAAATATAAATCAAAAGAAAATAGAAAAACGTTTCATTTGTAGTTTATAAAAGTTTTTACGTAATAAGTATTATTTTCTTCTGTGGTGTTGTGCACCAACAAAGGACTCGGGTACACAAAAAGCGATAGGCAAACTGGAATAGCAAAAACATTGGGAGCAACCCGCCAGAGGTTCAGACTGTGAGAAATATCCAATTTAGCCGCGTTTGCCCGGTAAATTGACGCTATTTTTCATTTAGAACCGCCATGTTGCAACAGTGGCGCCACCGCGGTGAGGCGATGCATTTACAAATGCTACCGAGAATAAAAACAAACCGCTGACTTCGGGAATCGGGATCGACGTATTGATGTCCTTTGACGTAAGAGGTGTCGGTTTGATTCCTGTTGAGTATAAAACGGGGTTTTTTGCCTGATATGTTCGGCTTTAATTTCGTCTTCGTGTTATTGCCTAAATATGTGTTTGATTGAGAGACGTATTCAAATTGAGTGTTTTTTTTCACGTAGGAGAACTAAAATACTAAATATCCTCACAAAAAACTTTTTTAAAAGTCCTGAGTAGAAGTATAACTACATTTAACTATACAGTTCAACACAAAATCGCGATTTCGTCGCCCGCGCGATGAGTTGTTACGAGCCACGTGCAAGTTTGAATCCTTGCTCACTAAAGTTGTACTTCAATTCCAATTCTAGAATTACATTTCTGTTTGGAATCTTCAGATCAAAGATAGAAACTTTATCTATCGATATCTATCTTCAGTGTTTTGTTGCAAAATCCACATTTAGTATTCTGAGTGAAGCTTTCATAATTGTTACAAAGAGCTACTCTATTCTTGGTAGATATAAGGCTCAATATTATTCCCTTCATCTTTGCTACATTGGTTTACGAAGATCGTAGATTATAAACAGGGCCTTCAATTTTTATCAGTCTTATAAAAACAAAGAGCTAAAAAAATTTAGACGTTTC
Source organism: Eulithis prunata (assembly GCA_918843925.1). Taxonomy (NCBI): domain Eukaryota; kingdom Metazoa; phylum Arthropoda; class Insecta; order Lepidoptera; family Geometridae; genus Eulithis; species Eulithis prunata. The sequence goes on from OU974010.1 coordinate 10,095,381, forward strand.
AGATAAGCTCGGAAAATACGCTGTGATGTCTCTACAAAACCATTTCATAAATAAAATACTTCGAGATTTTATCACCATTTACCATCAAGGTGAGATTAAAGTCAAAGGATAGTTGATTAAACATAAAAAAAGAATTTTATCCCAAGTAGAGTTGCCAACTACAGAAATCCAATTGCATTTTATATCAAAGGGTCGGTTTCCCAGGAAAATAAGTAGCAAATTGAAGGTTTCCCAGAACCAAAGGCACTATTGCGGGGTAAATAATATACATTAATGTTTAAAAAACAGTTTATCGAGTTAAAAGGTTTTCTAAAAAGCTTTCAACAACAAAGCTCTTTATGATTGCTAAAGCTCAGTGTTTACAGTTAACTTAAACTAGACTAAAACGAAACTTTTTCAGTATTGAAACTATGTATAGTTTAGGCACACGTCAATGCAAATTTTTGTGTAAAGGGACTCCAAATTACACAAAAATATGAAGATGAAAGTTGAAAATACTACTGAAAATCTCATTTTGTATGATACTTTGTTAACCTACAGCCCTGTTCTAGTATTAGCAGGATTCCTCTATGATTTAGAAATTCTATCCTACAATAAAAAAAAAACATTTCAATCAATTAGATAAGTTTTACCAAAGTGGACAATAAATAAAATTCGCCTCGATTATGCATATGCATATCCATCTCAGACAACCTCGTTCTAGTGTATTCGTCCGTCGTCCAACCAACCACGCCCAAACATCTAGGAATTCAAAGCTCTACCCGTTTATCTCTGTACAACCGGCAACTTTATTACTAGTTAGAATTTGGCAGCGGTTAACTAGCACAGGCGGGACATTACTGTCCGGAACTTGAACACGTGCTAATTAGCATAGTGGAGTCACGTCCCGAGCTGTTGAGTAGTCTCATGCAATGGATGCCCAATTTCAACTTAGTTTGTAGCACCGAGCCTTTGTTCAGCGCCTCTTAACTTTTTCAACTTAAGATGCAAACTCTTTAATTTTTAACTTCCTCGTAACCTCGTATGAGTTAGTGGCCAACTCTTGTGACGAAGTTCTTAGGCCGCCTTAAGGCCTCCGTCGTGGCTTAACGACTGCTAGAGCCGAGACCGACAGTTTAACGTGCCCACCGATGTACGGAAGCGCTCAGACGTAAATGACACTAACGGTCAGTATTTCGGTAACCCATCCAAACACTGACCGCGCAGAACGTCGCTTAACTTAGATAATCGGTGAAGATTGACTACGCAAGCCTAGCCACGAGCACTTTACTAAAATAATCTGAGAGCTATAAAAGGCAAACTATGAGTATAAACAAACGCATTTATTTCACAGACTAAATCACTAAAAGAAATGAAAAATATTGCGTTTTCTACTCCCAATATCCGTACAGCAAATCGTGCAATATTCGGGGTTTTATATCCGAAATGGTATTATTCAAAGAAATCGTTGTCTGGAGCAATAAATAAGCCACAGGTGGAGTCGAAGCAAATGCATCTCTTAAATCTACTTCCTTCTAAATTACGTCTAGTGTATCTTACGACAGGGATGTACTAAAGGATAAAGGAATGGAGTACCTACTTCATCGTACAACTTCTTTCAGTGCATACAATTTTCAATTGTTTTTTTTGTAATAATTCTCTATGTACTATTTAACTTCTATATCCAAAACAAATATATTGATACCAACTTACGCTAAACCCTGAAACCTAATTAAATAGTTTTGTTCGTGCTGTAATAATTTCAACGAAACATTGTGCATAGACACAACTATAGTTACTGGTGCAACATAGATGGTCTAGTAGTTAGCATGAACAAAGTGTGTAGGTATATGTATAGCATAGTTAGTTAATTGATTCAACCACCTCGTATCAGCCCGCGGCTATAATAGCGAAGCCAATTGCAAGCTAATTCAATTAATCAAACGCATCCAGTATATTATTTTGCTAGAATAATGCGTGGACTAATGGCTGCGATAACTTTTAATGCACGAGAATCATAATCATGAATCTAATTTAGTTATTATTTGGATGACATTTTATTAAAAAATTAAGCTAATCGTTCACTGGGTCGGAAGTTTACGCAGTGGACGAGGCGTCAGTGTGTACTAACAAGGCTCGTACCTACTATTACTATTTTTCTTGTTTACTTTTAATCATGGCTGATGGGTAGGTTTTCCGTGATATCACCGTACGGCTCTGGCGGAAGACCAGCGTTGGTTGCCAGTCATCCAACATATGCTGAGCCAGGGCGTTTTAAAGGCTTTTAACGTTTTTACGGCACACTAGATTACCTTATACCTAGTTAAGTTGTAGTTTAGTTAGTATTTAATTAGTCTGTATATGTTTCTGTTCTAGTATGTGTCGTAAATAAAAAGTATTCTTATTCTTATTCTTACTTGCCCCTAAAATGTGTGACCCTCAGTTCGGCCCTGATCACGGGGTCCATTCCGATACCTTTCCACTTTACGTTTTTGTCGCAAATATATTGGAAACACATAAATTGAAATGCTTTTAAGAAATGTGCATCCAGCTTGTTGCCTTTTGTTTTACGGGCATGAAGTTTTTATATGGATATACGACTAACAGAGATTGAACAAAATTCGTACGTATAGATATACATGTTTGTACGTAGACATATGTGCGATTCGGGCTACGATTCGATCCGTCCCCTCTTTGTCATTGTCAGTATGAGGTATCAAGCGTATTTGCGGGCCGTTCAGAGGTCTTTCTGAGGTAATAGAGGTCCAGACATTACAATAATGGTGGATTGATGTGGCAATATACTATTTAGTTTCCTAAAACACTGAGTAAAGTAATAAAAAAGTGCATGTGGAGTTGTTAGGAAAAAAATAAGTAGGTTTGAAATTTTTAGTTGAAAAAAAAAAACATAATCACCAACTGCAATTAAAAGTATACAGTACTTATCGAGGTTTTATAATTCTGACAAGTCAAGCAAAATTGTCAGTGACTTGACTAGTCATAATCTATCTATACTATTATAAAACTGTAAAAAAGCCAAAAACTAAAATTAAAGATATGGATAAACATTGGCAAAATATTTATTCACAAAGAAAATTACAACTAAATAAAAAAAAAAAAAAATGGATAAACTAAATATGCAGATCTACTAAATAAACGACTCCGAAAATCGAGTTTGTCTGTTTGTCTATTGGTCTGTTTATCTGGACCAATTTCAATGAAACTTATACCATTCGGAAGCCCTTTTTCCGGATTGATACATAGGCTATATTTTATTGAAATCCAAGTCGTGGATTCTTAGATACAGCTTGACCTCTCTAAACCAAAAGCAACCTTTGACACGAGGTTCATCGTATGCTGGTTGACAGATATTTTTTTGAGGAAAGTTTCGCACGCGTGAAAAGTCGCGGGTATCAGCTAGTGATAAGTAATTGCGGCTACGAAGAACGTTCGGATTTGACATTTCTCACTAAATATAATATATCGCACCATTCCACGGGGTGAGACGGATTTTCAATAGTTTGAGATATTCCACTCGATTTATCGTTTTGGGAGCAAAATTTCACTTGTTATAGCCATTCAAATATTATACAAAAGAATGGGCTGCGTCGGATACGGAAAATTGAATCATAAATTCATGAAAGTATAGGATTGTACGTATGCTAAACATTCCGACGGTTTTGTGCGTTTTTGCAAGTAAACTTTTATGGAGCCTGCTTAGTTTTATGATCACAAATAGTCACAATCCGGTTTATGTTCAGAGATTCAGAGATTTTTTCTATAGACGCTTTATCAGCATATTACGAACACGAACCTTAAATAGAGGTAAAAATAAAATATTTTGAAGCGGATATATACCTACGAGTATGTCTTAGACGGGCTACATTTTTTGGTCAACTGAATGTGCCAGATATATTAAAGACCATCACTAGGTAGGACAAGAAATTGATGATATATGGATTGGATAGATACGTGCGTGTTGACACTAGTGGTCCACTGATGCAACTCGCCCGGACTCGCCCCGCACTCGCCCCGTACATGCGACGCACTCTCCCCGCTCCCTAATTGAAACACAATCCCGGTCAGAGGTTGCGATGCAAATTAGTTTCGGGTTTTCGGGTGCTTTCGGCCCCTGAAGTCGATCGCTGAATGCTGAATAGAATTCGGAAAATTCGGCATATCATTTCCATGAATTCAGGTTTCTTATGAAATAAATATCATGAACAATATAGGTATTGTGTGATGCCATCCAATTTGTATCTGCGTTGAATTTCGATCGTGGAAATGTGATAAAATGGCGCTTTTGTTTCAATTTATCGCGTAAAACCGTAGAACGTCGATTATTTTACGCACCGAATCATTTCACACTACAACCATTTCGATCATTCTGATCGAAGCAATCAGCTCCCGTTCAAAGTTCATTTGACATCACTCTATTTCGTTGACCTTTGAATCTATTTATTTCTATAGGGTTGTCAACATGAAAGCCTGTTTTAGTGAGTAATCGATGATCCAACATTTCCAAGCAGTTTACCTACGCTAGCGGCAGACAGAACCTTTCAAAGCATCATAAATTGATCTAATCGCCTCTGTAGATATCTAGGCACTCTACTTACTTAAGTACTACCACAGAATACCTAATATACTAAGGTTACTACCCAGACCAACATAATTATAAGTGCCTCTGCTATCACGAAAAAAATATCACTTAAAATAAGTGATTTACTATTCTACCTTTCTACTTTATTAATGTTTGTGTACCAACAACTCCCTAATTACTGTACAAAAACAGTCATAATTTTTCATATTTTTCAATTAATATTCAATGCAAACGCAATGTACGACTAGGTACCTACTACATTATTGTTTTTAAAAGGGAGAGCAACGATACATCGAGTTATACTAATAATTTGCAAACAATGCAAAACTTCAAAATGATTTCCATACAATTAATCGGGTGCGAACTGCGAACGAAGCAACTTTGGCACCGGTCACCGCAGACGTGAGCATTAACCTACACCGACTAGACGGGAGAATCACACAGCTTCCTAACACGGTGTGAATAGTAATGCATTTACGTGATGCATGGCCCGATTCTATATTGAATCTAGTCGGGGATTTGAGTAATGGGATAGGAACTTTGTCGTTGTCGATGTAATGACGGTGGAGGTTAGAACGGCGTAATGAAGGAGATATGATAGAGCGTACAATCATACTGATTTACTCGGTTGACAGTTTAAATTAATTTTGGGGATAGCCAGATACTTTTATAAAATTTGTTCACAAAGAAAATTACAACTAATACAGTATTTACAATATTTACAAAATACACATGAAGCAGTTGATATAATAAGCTTCTATATAAGACTAGCTGATACCCGCGACTTCGTACGCGTGCGAAACTTTCCACCAAAATAAATGTCAACCAGCTTACGATGAACCTCGTAGCAAATGGCTGTTTTTAGTTTTGAGAGTTCAAGCTGTATCTAAGAATGCACGTCATTGATTTCAATAAAATATAGCCTATGTTTCAGGGCTTCTGAAAGGTATAAGTTTCATTGAATTTGGTCCAGTAGTTCAGACGTGATCCGCGAACAAACAAACAGATGAACAGACAAACTTAAACAAACAAACTATAATTTATCCATATCTTTCATTTTAGTTTTTGGCTTTTTTACAGTTTTATAATGGTACAGAAAGAAAGACCGAGTACTTGACAGTAAGGGCTGACCCACACGGCTTTCATAGTCAGGTACGGCTTAAGCCTTACCAAAGTTTGCAGCGTGTCCGCGGATTTGAACACTAACACTCGCCAGGCACGTACTGAGGGGGTTACTCGCAAAGTTTGTTTTCGTTAAGTAGCTGAATCATCGGTATATCTAGATAAGTAAAATCATTTTCTAACTCACTACCTTGTTTAATTTAAGTATAATTACTATTTATTTATTTAATCAGGTACAATAGGTGCAAATATAAAAAAAAAAAACAAAAAAAAAATCTTAAATTAACAATGTAACTAAAACTATATAATTACTATATTCAGTTCCTAATTGATCTTGTATTTTTATGGTGATGTAAATATTTGAACTAGAAATTGTAAGTGATTATCAAAAATTACGATTAGTAGAGCTGCGACGTACATACAGATATGTTTCAGTTATTATAAACTAGACAAAACTAGTTTTGTAAATTCAAAAATGTTTCAAAAATAAATTAACAGACTGTTGATTAAACTTAACTGTCTGTTTTCTCACAAGCCAGAGCAGCAAGTAATTAAACTTCCCAATAGAAAAGACTATTCAAATTCTTCGTGCCACAGCGCAAGAAACTTCAAACCGTAAGCCAACTCAGTATTCAATTGTTAGCCTAATAAACGCTGGCTGGAACTTATTCCGGCAGTGTCGGTGGCGTTTAGCGCAAATTAGTTTAGTTCGTCGAGTCAGACCGCCGGCGGTAATGAACGCAAGATCAAACTTTGGGAAGCTCAGAGGTAGGCACAGTGTAGAACTTAGGTGATATAAATTACCTATCGTCGATCCTAATTAAACAATCATATTATTATACCTAATGCTAGATAAAAAAATTAAAATAGAAATTCTTATGATAAAAAACATGTTTTTTTTCTGTAATCTCACAACGTCCTTATTCGACGGTATTTCTTTATTACTGTTAATTAAGTTATCTATGGTTTTTTATAGCAGCGAACATGTGGTTAATTATTTAAGTTTTTGATCCTTTCCAAAAAAATTACCTCAACATGTAACCCACGCAAAACCGAAAATAAAAGTTTGACCGATTGAGTTTTATCATTCTCAGTGATTGCTAAAACTAATTTACTGTTATATAGAGAAAAAATTTATGTCCTAGCATGGTGTGACTGTGGTCACAACTAATAAGCTTAGTTTTGCAGTAATAAGCTTACTGGATAAAATTGCACTGTGGCCACGAAGGATGGCTAATCCTAAATGCATGCATGAACTATTTGACCAACTAAATACATAGTCTGCATAGTTTTTGTTAATTTGTGTGCAGGTGGGGTTTTGTTATAATGCTTCTAGACTTGCGCCCAGAATTCCAGCATATCACATTAATTAGTGGTGAGAGTTTTTGGATAGTTTATTTTACTTTGATAGAAAACAGTGATATTGACGCATTTATTTAGTCAGCACAGGGTAGTTTAAAAGTAACCTCGAAGAAATTGGTTATTGATAAGGCTACCCTTTTTATCCTTCTGTAATTTTAATGTTTCTTCCTGTTGTAAAATTTGTATGTGGTGTGCAGTGTATTTTTTCTCTATTTAACGTATGGATATTTTAGTTACATTGCGCAATAAACCGCTACTCTGTAGTAACAGTTACCACGCAGTGTAAACGCAGCAGAAAACTTAAACTTCAATGAATAACAGTATACAATGTACATGAATATCAAAACTAGTGCTACAGATTCATCTACGTAGTGCTACGAGATGCCTACGGCCTACGCCGTAGAAGCTTTACCGTAGAACCATTGCGGTTTGTGTTGTTCAAATCACATGTATGGTTCAATTAGCTATCAATATTTACAGCATTGTAAAGCATAGATCAAACTGAAACGTGTAGTTGGTTGTAGTAGCAATTTATATTGATTTATCATTAATTAATTGTTTTATTTTATACGATAGTATTTTAGTAACGATATTACTTAAATAGCTTGTTTCACACTGGCAACGACACGACACAATATAGTACTAGGCGTTTTTACACCGCACTGAAATGTCGGCACCAACATGTTCCGAAAACGTTCAGTGGCTTGTACTAAAATATCGATATTTTAGTATGAGTTTTAGTATTTCATATGTGGTATTGTCTGATCGTGTAGGAGTCTGCATCGGGTAGTGTGCAAATGCCCAATAATGTTATTTATAGCACAACGTTCATAAGTACCTGAATCAGTAGCAAATAATTAAGGTCGCGTCAGGGGATTACGAGTATATTGTAATAATTACATTAATTACACTGGCTCAAGTTGTGATGCTTAAGTGATAATTAGCTGCTCTTTGTGCCTTTGTTATACATTATTGTTACTATTACTGTAATTGTGTCGAGTATTCTCATTATGTGACAATTCTGATAATCTATTATTAACGTGTCGCTACATTATTAGCTACATTCTCCATGATTTCTATGCTATAAGATTTTTTTTTTATCAAAGTTCACAGCTAATAAGACCCACGTAGACTCGGTTAGAGTTACACAGTGTTTTGTCGTTTAAAAAGATAAAAATTCAAATTCAATTGAAAGCTATTTGTATTGATATTTTTTGCTAAAGCTGCGCGTCCACTGCGTTGTATTTGAAGCGTACACATCGTACGAGGCGTCGGTATTTACTATAATGTATGCGCAAATTTGCTGAGCCAGTGCACGCTTTACCATAGAAATCAATGTAAAGGAACAAAAGTGGACGCGTAGCATTACTCCGAATTTATTGATAGCATGGAAGAGCTTGAAATCATCATAATAGTACATTATGGTACTAGTGTGGTACATTGGTGATTACCGCCGAGGTGCCATTGAGACCCGAGCCGTAGGCGAGGGTCTTAAGAGAGCCGAGAACGGTAATCACCAATACACACGTGTATCATACGACGTTTTTCAACACACTTGTGAATAAAATAACAATAAAATAACTATAATTTCAACAGTGAAAACGCGTTGTGAAAAATGTTTCGCTATGGCGGGAAAAATTAATCAGTTTTCCTATGCGCGCGCATTGCGATCGGCCACAGACTAAAGGGATGAGGTTTTTTTTTTTATTTATTTTCCGCGCTTAGGGCTTGCGCCTATTCTGCCACGTAAAAAATGAGGAATTTAAAGTTTTCTTTTATTACAGAGAAAACAAAAGTTATATTTGAGTAAAAGTTTTATTTATTAAACACGTACGAGTTAAAATTATCTATTTAAATAAGAAGTTGCATGAAATGAGCAAGCAATAGGAACATTCATTCATTTGTTCTATTGAACACGATCTTTTTTTTTAATAAAAACTTTTTTAGTAACAAAGCTACTCAACCAATAAAATTTTAAAAAAAAATCTATAACTCACTTGTGAGTTATAGCAATGAAAAAGTCACAGTTTGATTATGGGTATCATTATGTGCCTAATTGCGGTGACCATAGAGCCACTTTATGAGCAAGTGTGTTGAAAAATATTTTTTTAATTAAAGTACTAGCTTATGATTAAAATACGCATTAGGTACGATCGTACAAATAAATGAAACATGCATTTATTTGTAATTTACAACATATGGTACTCATATCACGATAAACTCGTAACACTGATTTAATATCGAATTAGCATCTCGACACAGGCTTATTCGATTTTGCCGATTAACGTAATCGATTACTGCTGGAACGATTAAATTTTATCCGTCTGTTTATCACTTACTATTTAGACTGGGACAGCTGAACGATTTACTTTGAACTGATTTACTGTTATTTACAGTGAAGAAAGTTTATATTATGTAAAAAGAAAGTAAAATTACCTATGTCTGTGTTATTCAGCCAGTGCCATATCTATTACGCCTTTGTACCTTAATCATGCATGTAAAAAGAAATGAGTTTTAGGTTATGGGCCCCTATGCTAGAGCTTTAGTTTTTATATTAGATTACCTTGTGTTGAACACAGCACCATCTGTGCTTCAACGGCTGAACTAAATAAGTATGTTAATACCTAATAATCTTTCACTTCGAGTGCTACAATAACATTAGACTACCTAACTTAACTAGTTAGTTTAGACAGTTGCCACTGTAGGGCGCTGTTCCTACCTATAAAAGGCGCCTCGTGTTAGCGGCTCGCTCTCTTTTTCCGGCGGTCATACTGACCAGCTGTACCTACCTACGCTAAGCCTAATTAATAAATAATAATATACGCTTTTGTTTCATAGTCTGGATTTCCTTCCTCCTACATTAGACACCTTGAGATTATACTTAACTTACTGATGGAAAGATTTGATGAAGCAACTAGTGTTATTATTTAGATTTTAGACTTCTTCTTCTTCCTGCCCTTATCCCACTAGGTGGGATCGGCACAACATGTCCTTTTCTTCCATTCTCTCCTATCATCCGTCATCTCAGTGTTCACTCCTCTCCTCTAGCTTTTAGACTAACGGTCGCAAATAGTTTCTCTCGAACATTAATTTGATCAATCATCAAAACTACGTTTTATATTTTTTCAAAAAGGTTCTAACGCCGCACTATCGTATCCTGACATTGACGGATACAGTTGGTTATATCCCGATTTTCAACCCTAAAATGCTGACGCGGCCGTATCTCGCACTAAAACATCGAATATCTGTTTGATTAAAACGACGCAGCCGGACGGCACACAATTTATTTGATAGGTAATTTAGCAGCCGTGTTTTACCTTTATTTATGTGACACTGCATTGATTGTTGGCAACAACGGGTCATTCTCACGGCTTTTATTTTGCAAAGTGTATAACAGAAAAACATTTTACCATCAATAAAACTGATATATTTTTAAATGGAATCTATTATTTAATTAAAAAATATATCAGCATTTGGTTGTCTGATGGTAAGTGTAGCTCTAGTCTAAGGTGGAGCACGCTTAGCCCTAATTCACCTATTCACCCTATTTCTTTAAATACTTGACTTTCTGATTATAAATCTCGTTCGAGTTAAAATGCTAAAGATTATTATGGTATACGATCTCACGGTCAATAGGTTTTAGGCACAGTTGACCCCTTCAGCACCCTCTTTTTTCAAGGCCACCATCACTCGAGCAAACGGACGGAATAAATTAAAACCGATCACTGCGTCCCCTCGCTAGCTATACTATAAATTAAAACAACTTTATTCAGCCTAAAATAAGTGAATAATGCCCAAACTCCGTTTCAAAACTCGAGGTCCATAAAGCCATTTAGGAACTTTATAAACGTCAATCGTCCGTCGCAATGGAGGGTTAATCCCGGGACGCACAAAGACGTAAGGGAATATACAGGGTGAATTAAGACTACGTACCCTAAAACTTTGAGGAGTTCAATATGAAAATACTCTTTAATTTGTAGTGTTATATAAAATTTGTGCTATTCAAAACGTTTTTGCCAATTAGATATTGCGTTTCGTACGAAACAGCTGTTTTCATTATTCAGTTCATTTTCCCGTAGAAAAAGTGGCACTTATTGATTGGGTATTTTAATCCATCGTTGTTTTAAAAAGTAGTATTTTTCCACCCTGTATAGTATTCAGTATTCACACGTCCGAAATCTTCGTCCTAATAAATCAGGGGCGACAATGTGTACGTAAATCTGGCGAACAAATATTTGGGCTTCATGGATACTCGTAGACCGTTCCTTGTGCCCCGGTTAGACAAGTGTCTATCCATGTGACAGCGTAAGCAAATATATCTAGGGACTGTGTATTTACTTAGTCGTAAAAGATAGGCACAGTTTGCTCAAGAGCAAAATTAAAATCTGGTTTTAGATTCACACTTCCAAGTAATGACGTTACCGACGCGATTTATATGTACTGTGTACCGATCATGAATAAATGTGACAATCGTATACGTATCGTAACGTGAGCGTTCGAAATACACTGCACGGTGACTCTTCAATGTTTGGTAGTCGAGCTAGCGTTGACGCGCAATATGATTCGAATACGTTAGGTTTACGTACCGCGGTGACTGTCAGAATTGACTTATTGTAACAGGTTTTTATGTATGGTCTTATATTGATTCTATAATGAACTGTAACTTTCGAAGTATTAAATGACTAATACCAACATTGTGCCATTTTGACCAGAAATTTATGTTGCTACAATACCTTCAGTAAGCGGAAACCAAAGATAGATTGATGGGAATGTTCAAGTGACGCCTGACAGTTAGTGATAGACATAAAAAATTGCGGTTTTCGTTACGCTAGCGATTAGAAAATAGTTTGTCTACGGTTGGGTTTGTCGGGTCTCAATTCGGTGCGGGTAATGTTTGGGTCTAATGTTTGTTGAATTTAATGTAAATTACTTCTGAGATTAATTAAAGTGTGTCAAAGATTAAGTGGTTTTGTTTGTAGAGCCGATAACGAAGTGAAAACCATAAAATAGAGTAGGAATTTTAGTGACGTCACTAAAATGATAGCTGTCTTTGTCGATTCAGTTCATGAGAAAGGGACAATATTTTTAATACTGTCAAATTAGGTTAGTTTAGAAAAATACAACAACAGAATCGCACCAATATGACGAGAGAGCTTATTCATAGTCATATTATCTAGGTAAACTAGCGCTTTGTATATAATCACACGACTTCACACGATAGTTTTTTGTATCATTGTGGTGACACTGATAGGCGGTAAGGTAGTGTGCCCCTACCATAAGAAAATACAACGCCGTCCCCATGGAATAAACTGGTAATCGTAAAAACCTAATTTTTCTCCCGAATGAAAATACCAAATTTTTGCTATAAGTTATTAACGAGCTAGCGCGTAACAAGGTCGTTCATATACCAAATCATAGCAAACTTTTATAAAAAATAATAATTATGTTTCAAAAAAATACTCTGTTTACCTAGTAAAAGGTATGGCTAAAAGTATACTTATACATTACTAAATTAAACACATATTTTTAAACGTAATATTTAATGCCACATTAACCATAGTATTCGTGGAATTACCGATAGAGGTCTATACAGTAATAGTCTGTGGGATAAATGCTTGCATGATTTGCCTTTTAAACAATCTAGGTATACTTTATTAGGGCTTTCTGCAGTCTAAACTATCACATCGTAGAAGTTTTAGTGGCATGTTTCAGATAACTTTACTAACATAAACTAGTCATAAAGTAGCCTAAAGGTTCTAGAAATATCAACAATTTGCTAAAAGGCTACAACTCACCTAAAGTTTGTAAATGTTTACAGTTAGGATTACCGCGGGCAGAGCCACGGGCAAGGACGAGCGTTTCTCAAAACTTACCTGAACTTGACTAAGACCTGGTATTTGCACCTTTCCAACTTTACACGAATTATTCATGTTGCTAGAATTATGAATATGATGGAATTCAAGATCTATTTTTCAGTTTGATCTTTGTTTTATTTTGACTTTTAGGTGTACTTTTATAAGGAAAATGAAATATAGTTGATAAACTAATATAAGTAAGTATATATTTATTTTTTATTACAAAAATCCCCTGTAAGAAGTCACAGGAGAGGCTAAGGGGATTTTTGGACAATAAGTCCGGAAATCCTCTTCGCAGAGAAAACTAACAAGGGAGTTCTGAAATAAGGCAAAAAAACTCTCCATTGATATATCATACAATAAACCATTTACTTCACTATTCCCTCTATTGTATCAAAATTGATAGTAAAATAGGTGGTATTTCTGCAAGTGTCAAAAAATGATTTTGCCGATAACACGTGTGGAATACCCGCTACAATATATCACAAGACGATGTCACAGACGCTGAACCAATCGACATCTGACGGGAAGATGAAGTACTGACGTGGATACGATGTGATCTACGATGAATATGTATAGACCATGCTTTAGGCGTATATTGAGCACTTCATGTGCATTGAAAGCGCACGTAATGAGATATGCAAAACAGGAGCTTTGGAACTTAAGATAGAAATAAACTTACAAAGAGCTTCAAACAAATTAATATTTCAAAGTTAAGGCGTGTGATTTAAGTCAAATCAAAAGATTGTATTCATAGAAATCACGAGGGGCCAGACTGAGTCGTCTTGTGAAGTTGGTGATTTTCTGCCTGTTTAGGTTAGTACACCTCCCAGTGGTAGAATTGCGAATCAGAGGAGTAAAAATAATAAGGCTACCAATTTCAATAGATCTCATTAGTGACTGTAGTGTTTGTCTTTACCGTTTGGTACCATCCATGAGGTAGTTTTGCTTAGAGGTATTTCTGACATAAAGATGCGACTATTTCGCAAATTGCAGTTAGAATCACTATTTTGATCAACTGTCAAATCTGAATTGATAACGCAATTTCGATGTTTATTGTTTCCACGTTTTTAACATGCTCTCTATCGATTAAAAACGGTGCGATCTTATCTAGCAGAGTCCGCAGTCTGAGTTTTGTTTTGTTGATCGAAACTCATATCAATAATATATCAAAGCGACTTGCGAGATATTTTGTATAAAAACCCGATAAGCGCCTCTAGCGGGAAATTTGCAAACTATTTTTCACCATGGAAAAACTGCGAGTTTCTCGACTCTCGCTTGTCGCAAATCAACATAACAAAACTCGGGCTCTGTGCAGCAAATGAACGCAGCAACGGCAACCGCTCGAAACGTCACGTGCATGACATGTTTAATTTCGCGAAAGCATTTTGCAGCTCGCATGCAGACGGGTCACGAATTCGAAACAGAATTGTGTACTAAAACAAAGATGTGTTTTATTGTTTATAATTATTAAATGTATGAATTGTAACGTTGGAAGAGCTAGAGACTGATCTAGGTGATAATTTGTTTACCATAACCTTAGATTTTGAATTAACTGCTTTGGGTTTTGTAATGAACTTACTTGGTACATCAGAACTGGAGATATGAGGTAGTTGTTGATAGCATCTTCTCCAGGTACCCACATGTATATAACTAATTAATGTCAGTGCACTGTCATTATTTTACACTCAAGATACCTACAGATATGCAATACACCACAGGTTTAATAATAAAAAGGATGTCAGCGGTTGGAGTAAAACCCTGACAGAATAGTGACCTAAAAAGGACATACGAAAAGCCTTGGCAGACCAACAGCCAGATGGATGGTCACTGGTCACACTGCGCGTCAACGCCAGCTCGACTTCCGAACGTTGTAGCGCCGCGCAGTGTCTCGCTACCATTACGATACGTTTACGATTTATTCGTACTAACCCTTCACGTTCTAAGCAAACGTTTCGATTTGTAACCGCATTCGGTTCCAACGCGACGCTTCAGTGTGACAATGACGATATTTCACGATCTCGCCTGCGAATTCCTGATTTGTGTCAGTGTCCTACGAGTGATGGGTTTGCTAGTGCCTCTGCTACCACAGGGATCATGTCGAGGATCATTCACGTTCAACGACAAGTGCAAAAATAGAGTGTAAAGTCATCAGTTAGGAGCTAGTTACCTAGACTAATCTATTCCTTTTATTCGTAATTTCACATACCATTTCAAAACACATTTTTGTGATCGTTTGACCCGGGATAGGTATGTTAGCATCTTACCATTATATCAGCATTATATTGATCATCCTCACCGGAAAGACTTGGTCAATTGATCAACTGTGAAGAGTTACGAGTAAGTTGATTTTCATCTTTTGGAAACAATACCAATGGTTTTATTGTTTCCAAAAGATAATAATGTTAACAGTGTATTTTTTTGTGTGATTTTTTGACACCTTGAAAGAAAGGCTATTTGAAGCCACCAATGTCATTCTTCTATCAGGTGGTGTAAATCGACCACTGTTTTGACCCTATAATTTCGGCATTTTCTGGTGAAAGCACCCGAAAATGCATATATTTAAGGATCTGTTGCCATGGGTCTTATCTTTGTATCAGATAGCGTTGATATTTTACTGTCGGCTCCCGTTATATGTGATACTAGCCGTCGCCAGCGGCGTTGCTCGCGTTCTAGACACTTTAGAGTGTGACGTATCAAAATTCCTTTCTTAGTGCACCCCTACACTATATAAGGATACTACCCTCCAAATTTCATAGTTCTAGGACTTATAGTTTAGGCTGTGCGTTGATTATCAGTCAGCTTCAAAAGAGTTTTATATATTTAGAAGAAGAATACTTGTACTTAAATAGTAGTGCCTATAGTATACGTAATACTGAAGTTTGTACTCTGCAGAATAAGGACATGGCACGGATGTCTCTTTCCCAGCTGATATAAGGCGCATTGTTGGTATTTGAAAAATGCGGACCGCTCCGCCGGAGACTCAGTATTTACTGGCACATACTTCAGCCGGATAGGGGTCTTAAGGCCCGTTAGTGTTGGGGCCGGTTCAATTCAACTTCCTTAGATGTTATGAATGTGAATGTGTGGGCATTTCATATTACTTGACGTCTTATTTTGATATACCTACATAAAGTAGTACAATTGTTTTTTTAATGCAACTCGGATTATCCTTTCGATGGTTATTACTACCAACATTTTCTTTTGATATTTAGCAAATCAAATAAAAAAAAACATCAAAAACTTTATAGCAATTAAAAATTCTGAGTAAAACGCTTTTTTAAATACGAATATATTAGATGACCAAACCCACGATTCAAAATAGAGTTGATTAATGTTTAATTCTGTTGGGTTTTGTATCTATCAAAGGATCTAGATATTGATCCCCGAGGAGTGATAACGTTGGTATTATAACCGGAGCAAACGTCAGAGTACTTTACTAGTGATTAGCACTAAATACAAAAATGTTTACAAAACTTTGTAACTTTTTTTTTAATATTGTGAAGTTAACCCTAGACAATACAACGAGGCTGAAAACCTAAGTCACTGAAAACTAGAATACTCGAGTCTTGTTTTGTAAGTGTACTTTGTGTGTTACCTTATAAGCAAACTAGCCGTCGCCCGCGGCGTTGCTCGCGTTCTACCCTTTAGTTAGAGTGTGTCGTTTCAAAATTCCTTTCTTAGTGCACCTCTACACTATATAAGGATACTACCCTCCAAATTTCATACCTCTAGGACTTATAGTTTAGGCTGTGCGTTGATTCTCAGTCAGCTTCAAAAGAGTTTTTATTGATAAATGCTGCCTATGACCAACGCAAGTATTGTACTCAGAACATAAGTCTAGTCGCTAGTCTAGACTTCTTACTTTGCGCTGATAAAACTGCCCAAAACAAAACAGACAATAATTATTATTCAAATTCATTGTTGTAACAGTATTTGATTTACGCCCAGTAAATTCACAAGTAGCGTTACAAAACCAACAAAAACTAGACAAACAGCCAAACTTACATCGACCAGAGTTTAAATACTGAAAGTTTTCCAGTAAAATTTTATCTCCATCTCGGGGCAATTTAAGGGGAAGTCATAAATAGGGATGGGTTATCGGAACCGGGGTCGGAGTCGGGTTCCTCTTTCTACTTAGTTCGGAGAAGTTTCACCGTTCTGCATATATCAGACCAAATGTGCTAAGAATTTAAAACTACAGATGCAATCTAGTGTCAGCTCACATGATTAGAAAAAAAAATGCAGAAATTGCTTTATCTAATGAGCAAATATAACTGCGGTTACCGTCTTCTAAGTACCGATCTCATTATTCATAATCTGCTGTCATTTTAGCGCGGCTTTAAAACATGCCCTGTCAATGTCACTTGCGTTTCAACAACAAGAAATGACAATCGATTTTGCAGTCACTTTAGTTAGCAGTAAGTTTGTAAGAAGCAAATGGTTCTCGTGATCGAGTGAATCATTATTATATTGTCTTCGACCAGCGATGTGCGTCGTACCCATAGCACCTAAAGCAGAAGTAACTATTTTTGTATAGATGGTACTAAAGACTTTGACTTTGACTAAGAAAGTCGGACTTTTCCCTCCCTAGCCATAAATACAGACTGGAGCGTAAATAAAGTGTAATTTTGACGCGGATATTTACTGCGGGTCAATGTTGCCGCGAATCTAACGTAATGGACCGGCAACCAGCTGCGGCAGAGGTATTGCCGCTGAGAAGTGTTTCCTTCGAGTAATGGATTTTTATACAAAATATTACCAACTGGTACAGTGTTCGTGACTTTATTGAGCTGACGTAGGTACATTTTTAGAAGTTAATTTGTTTGCCTAGAGTTGAATTTTGGGCATATTTTTCGTTCATACTTAGTGCACCTCTACATACATACCAAAGTAAGTTGCTCTTTACACAGAGCTTTGTATTTAGCCTGCTAGAAGTCAGCCTGACGTGTATCAATTATTTTGTGTATATTTGTGATGAAAAACAGGAAAATGTTTTTATTTTCAAGACTTTCGTTATTTTTATTTTTATGATGTACAAGGTTTTTTGGCTATATTTTGTGTAACAAAAACCCGAGCGCCTTAAATTGTGTTTTCATTTCATGTTATTTTCTAAAAATAGCTTGTCAACAAATAAAGATAGCTATAGATATTCCAATACGGGTCATCGTGTTTTCACAGTATAGAAAAAGAGAACAGTATTTGATGTATCTGGTCTGCAGAAGCTGTTCTGCAGAAACTGTTTATATTTACTGTGTAAGACAGAGCTAAGACTCAAACACCACATTTCGTTCGGTACCTAGAGTTATACAAAAGGATGCCAGCATCGCAATTCAGAATTATGCGAAAGGTGACTAGCACACCTATGTATCATTCGACCCAGAAACCACAGCCCAGAGTTATTCTCCACGCTTACCATGAGTGCCCTAGACAATGTTTTATTTACTGCAGAGAAGATAAATTATACTAAATCTCTTTATTTTGTTTGACGGATAAATAGACGATATAGTTGTAATGAGCTTTTTGGAAGAAAAGTCGCTGCCTAAAACTTTCATGAAAAACATGCAGTACCTACTGTGCAAAGTGCGTAACCTATTTCTATCTATTAGAACAAAATTGTCTGTCGAAATGATGGCCAAAAAGAAGAAGAAGAACAGTTTTAAAAGAATTTAATTTCTGTGTTTTTTTTTCTTCTGGTATTCGGTTGTAGCTGTCACATTTTCTTAGTAGTGAATAACAGTTAAAAGAATGGCACGTGCAGTTTTTGGTAGTTCATTAATTCCGAAGTATTTAAGCCGAAAAAAAAACGCTATCGTCAAATTTAAAAAAAAAGTGACTTAGCTGGAGCTGGCCTAAGCTATGCGATACGGTGTTTAGCGCGGGCACCGCACGCATTAATTTAACCCGTTTGCGTGAATTTATCGGTGAAACGGGCTCAAGGGGTCTCCTGTGCCCTTTGCATAGTTTTTTATATCGAATTTCTAGCAAGTTGGGAATTGGCAATAAGTTATTAACCAATAATTAACAACTTCCACAGCTATACAATAATCGCTAGATAGTCCACGCCTAGTGTCATCCTCATCAAATATTGATTTTTTAGATCTAAAATTAGAATAGTCTAAGGGTACTTTTCCGCCAGAGCTATGCAACGTAGCATAGCTCAGCTCTGGTGAAAAAGCAGGGTTAATGGTAAAAAGTGACCACTTTTAACCGATTTACTTGCCATCCTGTAAAAACCTCCCAAGTTTAACGTGAATAAAGCTTTACTGAGCAAATTAATATTACTGAAGCCTGAAGAACTACAAAGTTAGGTCTCAAAGTTTCATCTCGCGCACTCCTTTATATCATGCACGAGCTTAATCAATGTTAGGCTGTTTCATACTGCCAACGACACGACACCTACACGATATCGTCCGATAGCTAATGTCATACATTTAGTACTAGACGCTTTCACGCCGTGCCGGCACCGATATTTTTGTTCAAGCCACGACATATCGGTATCGGTGTCGGGTAGTGTGCAAACACCCTGACTTGTAGTATACCAAGTGGTGCTCTACATTGTGAAGAAGCTGCCTTTCTTCTCAAAAATGGGTTTTCTTTGAGCTTTCGTATGCTTCAAGTAAGGTATGTGCTCGTCTGTAATTTACTTGAAATATGGTTAAGTACTTGCCGTACTGTATTTAGATATTACAGATCTATCTACTCAACAATTTAGCATTTAGATTTATTTCTTAAGCACTGTCTAAAGAGCTCTTAATTTAGCTACACCTTTTCACGATAAAGCATTTACCCGATACAATGAAGCGCTCTTTCGCCAAGGAATAGAGCCCTAAAGAAAAACATGAGTATATTTCTTTCCAATCATGATGGTGCAAAAAATCCTCGTTGAGGGTTAACCCGCGGACGCCGACCGGGAGTTATGGGCCACTTCATAAAAGGGCGCAAACACGGCAATAATTTGTACGGCATCGGCCGACGGCCGGCCGGTCGTAAGTCACACGTGTGTGCTTCTTATTTATCGCGTTATGATTGGATGGCTCTTCGTTTAGATTTAGGGGGTAAGATTATATTTGTCATTACATGGGTGTTAAACTTACAATATGCTATAAATAGTATTGTTATGTGGTGCTCTTGTTGTAATTTAGTAAAGTTCGTATGTATACTCAATTTATTCAATTAATCTTTATCATCTAGGCAAGATTTTTTGACCCGCTCCATCAATTTCGTGATCTTTGAGCTGTGGGAATTAGTAAAACTATTTCAAACTCCATGTATCATAACAATAACGCTTAAATTCTAGATTTTAACACCTTCTATTTCAAAACGAATAAAATATAGTCATAAAGTAAAACTTAACACGGCCTTACCGGACGCGTCCGCATAACATCTGGCCGGGGAGACCTTCCGAACTCATTTTGCAGATAAATTCCCTCGAGCAGGAGCGGGTTGAATTAATGCGTGCGGTGGACTTGCTAAATAGCGTAAGTGGGTCAAAACGATACCATCTTTGCTGTAAAGAGATAAAAGTTTTGAAAAATAACTTGCACGCATGCGGGTTAACTTTTGGGGCTTTTGAAATAATTGCTTACCTATGGCTTTTATGTTGGTCATCCATGTCTATGCTAGCTAAAATGGCAGCTAAATCTGTTGTCATCTCATTACGTATGCAAGAGATAATGACAGAGCATTTTTTTATATTTTTTTATTGTGTTCTATTTATTACTTCTTTACCTAAATTACCTAAGTACGTTGTTGTTGTTGTAAACGATATGAACATTTTTATCAGCATAGCATAGCACTAGTACGCGTATTATCAAGTACTAATCCGGGCGTGAGCATACATCTTTGTATCAGAAACCTCAAATTTATGCTTGAGTAACGATTTCTTATCAGAATACGAGCCTGAAATTCAATGTCAATCAAATATTAATAGTACCTATTTCTGCTGCCAAGCAGCGATGCTCGCATTGCTGTGTTCCAGTTTGAAGGGTAAGGGCGCCGGTGTAATTACAGGCACATGAGACTTCAAGATCTTTACGTCTCAGAGTAATGGACGCAGTGCATTGCCTCACAGGGCACGTCCTCATTGGACTTGCTCTGTGAGGTAATGCATTATTATAGGCAGAAGTTACCACTTAACACCAGGTGAGCCATCAGCTTGTTCCATTACTTTTATCATAAAAAAATAATAATCTTATGATGAAGGCAAATAGATCATCAGAAACCGTAAAAACTACAAGTTAAATGAACAAGTAACACGCTGTTACTATTATGACTTTTTAATAGAAAACCGGTACTAAAATATCCATTGTGTTACAATGAAAGTTGGTATTAGTGGAAGCAACTTCGCCCAGACGCCAGACTGCTAATGTAGATTGGGTTAGTTTCCGGTAAGTACGTATTTAAAATGAAAATACGTGTATAAGAAAATCTAAAGAAAAGTTATATTCTAAATAGTAATTTAAATGGACAGTGGTCTCGATTCTGTTGTTACATTTTTCTAAACTATCCTAATTTGACATTTTGGTCTTTTTTAGTTTATGTGAAAGGAACGGCATTATTTTTAGTGCTATGTTATTAGGTTAGTTTAGAAAAAATTAACAACAGAATCGACACCATAGAATGTCTGTATCAGACTTCTAAAATACGTTCAGTAAAAGGTCTTGTAGCATTTCATTTTTTCGGCTTCGTGAAATAGGTATCCCTCGCTGGCTCAGTTCAAATTTCGCGCCTCATTCTTAGAAAAATTAAATAAAGGCAAGCAGCAGCGACATCTAGCGCACCGCATGGAAATTACATTGTAATTTCATTTTTTTTTACAGCGAAATCAAGATGGAAAGATCGGTAAAACGCCGAGGCGCCATCTGGTGTCGAGTAGTTGTATCGATTTAGTTTCGATTTGTTTTTTTTTGTGCACTTGCTCTAGGTTTAAAGGATTTGTCTATGGCGATGACATTGAAGAAAGAGGTCATGGCCGACGCCGGAGAAATATAGGTTTTGTTTTGTTTCAAAAGAATTGTGTTTAGGGACGTTTTTGCCATGAAGCTCGTAAGGAAAAGCTTCGAGAACTTTCGATTTTGAGCTACATAAAACTAGCCGGCAAGAGGAGCCGCGTCTTCATTCCACGAAGTTTGCAGAGAAATCAACACCGAAAGTGCGTGTGGGCGGAGAAGAGAGTGCCGGTAAGTACCTCGCGATTCCAGGCTATGGATAGCATGGCAAGGATCCAGGCTCAGGAGGTTCTCGGGTTTTTATTCGATTCGATCATTTCAGACGAGACAAACACCAAAGAAAGCGGACAGCCGGAGAGAACGGGGAGACCAGACCGACGTGGCAGCATTTATGTCATCTCGGGAGCAGCCACGCAAGTCAACATTGAACAGGAGACCGACGGAGGTGCAGCTGAGAACAATTTCCGGTAGGTGGCCTCGAGTCAGGATCAGCTGATCGGGACTTCGGGGCGGGTCATGCAGAAGCTTATGACGACCCAACCGTCAGGGCGTCATGATCGCAGACAAAATATAAACACTTTTCCTTGTATTTTTCAGGCTGAAGGACGAGCAGAGAAGGGCGCGGACGCACGTGGCGTCACGAGCCGGTCGGTGTTAAGCAGAGGCGAGCAGAGCGTGGCGAGACGGCCAGCGGCTGGATTTCCCGAGCTGAGTTCCGTAAAGGCGTGGTGTGCACATGCCACCACGTGTCTCGTCGGCACTATAAGGTGGGCCCAGTGTCAATATTTTACAAGAAGGTGTTAAGAGTAGGATCATTTATCAGGCGTTTCATCAGTTGAAGTCGAAGACGAGCAGCTGATTTCGTGGAATCCTGGTTCACTTGTCTATCGTTTGTTTGTCGTTAGTCTGCGTTTGAGTATTTGTTTATCCTGCAACGCTATTAGTGCTGCGTTAAACCTTTTTTAGCATACCAGTAGGACTAGATCCGTAAATATCAGTGCAGGTTGGACTTGTGGTCTGCCCTGGTCCAGACGGGGCCAGTGCATTCCTCAGATCAACCCGAGCAAAGCTCATACGAGCTTCATGGCAAAAACGTCCCTAAACACAATTCTTTTGAAACAAAACAAAACCTATATTTCTCCGGCGTCGGCCATGACCTCTTTCTTCAATGTCATCGCCATAGACAAATCCTTTAAACCTAGAGCAAGTGCACAAAAAAAAACAAATCGAAACTAAATCGATACAACTACTCGACACCAGATGGCGCCTCGGCGTTTTACCGATCTTTCCATCTTGATTTCGCTGTAAAAAAAAATGAAATTACAATGTAATTTCCATGCGGTGCGCTAGATGTCGCTGCTGCTTGCCTTTATTTAATTTTTCTAAGAATGAGGCGCGAAATTTGAACTGAGCCAGCGAGGGATACCTATTTCACGAAGCCGAAAAAATGAAATGCTACAATACCCCCCCCAACGATAAAAGTTTCACTGCAAAAGTGAAACTGCGCTGCCCTCAGCGCTGCTCGTTCTGCATGAAAAAAAACAATACAAAGAGAAAAATACAACAACTTATAACTATGCCAACAACAACAATAACAACAATAACTTGTAACTATATAAGCAAATTATCTACACTAACATAAAGTTTACTTTTAGACTATCTACTAGTTCCTAAAATTAGACTTAAAACCAAAATATTTATTTTTTCCCTTATCTTATGAAAACCAAACCTTATCTATATACACAATACATTTAGTATATCTAAAAAATAAAATAATGTGTGTTATCGTTGACTACTTTCGGGAGGTCGGTCTCGGGCTCTGCTACTACATTATTTCATTGTCTATTTCTTTCAATCCCACACATACATGCTTCATCCAATCATACTTCTCCTTACAAACATAGTTCGATAAACATACATATATAGTAAACATAGTTTTTATAATCATAGTTCTCCATCCATACGTTCCGCATTCACACCGTGCGATACCCTACGTGACATCGTGGGTACGCTTTCCTCTGCTTTTGACGTACCGAACTTGACTTCAGTTTGTACGCCGACAGCTTCGACATTCCTTTGACTGTGAAAATAAATGTAAAATAACCTTGATAAGTTACAACCCTACCGCGACCTGCCCTATAACCTGTAGGTAAAAACCTCCTTAGTTTTTGTCTGAAATTAACAAAATCAAATTGTTTGATGTGATTACACAAAAATATTTCCTCCCACCTAAGTGTTGGACCACAATCACACCAAAACCCAAAATTTCTAATCTGAAAAGTATTAGAAATCTAACTACACAAAAATACCTGTAAAATATAATAGTATCTCTATTATGACCCTAAATGAAACACCTATCTCGACCGCAAATCTATTTGACTTTTAGGTCTTTCATATGCCATGATCCTAAGATCTTACCGTTCATGTCCTCAAGTTCGAAAACCAATGGTGAAAGTACTACTTTCACTCTGCATTTTTCGTACTTGGGGCACAACTTCGCCATCTTGAACTTCGCCGCATCACTGAGCGGATATGTTTTCTTCCACACGATGTCGCCAACCTTCAAAGAAGCTTCTCTTCTTCTGAGGTTGTAACTTTTTGTGTTTTCCTGGTGAGCCTTGAGTATGTGCTGCCTCACGGTAGCAAATATATCTGCTAGGAGCCCTAATTCTCCTGCAAACTCTTCCCTTGGCCTCTCTGGTTGACCCGCTTCTCTTTTGTTGATTTTATCAAGCAATGACCTAACCGTCAACAACTCTTTCTCCCTTAACGCGTGCATAACTGCAGACTCTCCTTCCGGGACTCTAGATAATCTGAAAAATAAATGGCTAGCTAGGGCGCGAGCGCGCAAGAAACCACCGCTGTCGCGTTCCTCCTCATACTCCGTCCATTTAGAGATCAACTCGTGCACCTTCTGTTGGACAAACAAAAATTGTTCCTGCGACTGTGGTGGTGCGTCTATTATCTGATCCGATGGAATTTCAACTAACAATTTCTTGAGCTGCTTCCTCAATTTCTCTACGGTTGTCTCCGGTGTCTCTGATCTAATTTCGACCTCGTACTGCAACTCCTCCTTCGACAAGCTGTGCACAAAAATCGCTGGAGTCGACATTATAAAAACCAAAATAAGCAAATAATAAATGAAGGGAAACAAAAGATTATCAAATATTCCCTATAGATGTAATATTTTCGTTCCTGGCTAAAAAAACAAAATAAAAAAGAGCGAAAATACGCTAAGGAATATTGTCTAAATTGTTGAGCTAAAGAACCGTTGGTCCCTAACTTTGTAGTGTGCAATGTGTCTAAACATTTATCAAAAGCCTCAAAATTGCTATAAATTGCTGTGATGAATTAGTACTTATTTAACTAAATACAGCTAAGCAACTTAACTAAATTAAATTAACTAAAATAAACACCTTAAAATAAATACTTAAAATCAACTTAAAAACTAACTGGATCACTTGTCTTCGCTTCGTTGCTTTAAAAAAAATACCAGAAAATAATATACTTAAACGAAACGTTGGTCAGACGTACAAATCTAATTTACAGTTGTAATGTTTTATCCTGAAAATATAATTTACACAAAAAAATCTCATTTAAATTGCTGAAAAATTTAAATTAAAATACAGTTGGGCGCCATTAAGTTGATTTTAAGTATTTATTTTAAGGTGTTTATTTTAATTACATTGTAATTAAAATAATTAATTAAGGAAATTACATTGTAATTTCATTTTTTTTTACAGCGAAATCAAGATGGAAAGATCGGTAAAACGCCGAGGCGCCATCTGGTGTCGAGTAGTTGTATCGATTTAGTTTCGATTTGTTTTTTTTTGTGCACTTGCTCTAGGTTTAAAGGATTTGTCTATGGCGATGACATTGAAGAAAGAGGTCATGGCCGACGCCGGAGAAATATAGGTTTTGTTTTGTTTCAAAAGAATTGTCTTTAGGGACGTTTTTGCCATGAAGCTCGTAAGGAAAAGCTTCGAAAACTTTCGATTTTGAGCTACATAAAACTAGCCGGCAAGAGGAGCCGCGTCTTCATTCCACGAAGTTTGCAGAGAAATCAACACCGAAAGTGCGTGTGGGCGGAGAAGAGAGTGCCGGTAAGTACCTCGCGATTCCAGGCTATGGATAGCATGGCAAGGATCCAGGCTCAGGAGGTTCTCGGGTTTTTATTCGATTCGATCATTTCAGACGAGACAAACACCAAAGAAAGCGGACAGCCGGAGAGAACGGGGAGACCAGACCGACGTGGCAGCATTTATGTCATCTCGGGAGCAGCCACGCAAGTCAACATTGAACAGGAGACCGACGGAGGTGCAGCTGAGAACAATTTCCGGTAGGTGGCCTCGAGTCAGGATCAGCTGATCGGGACTTCGGGGCGGGTCATGCAGAAGCTTATGACGACCCAACCGTCAGGGCGTCATGATCGCAGACAAAATATAAACACTTTTCCTTGTATTTTTCAGGCTGAAGGACGAGCAGAGAAGGGCGCGGACGCACGTGGCGTCACGAGCCGGTCAGTGTTAAGCAGAGGCGAGCAGAGCGTGGCGAGACGGCCAGCGGCTGGATTTCCCGAGCTGAGTTCCGTAAAGGCGTGGTGTGCACATGCCACCACGTGTCTCGTCGGCACTATAAGGTGGGCCCAGTGTCAATATTTTACAAGAAGGTGTTAAGAGTAGGATCATTTATCAGGCGTTTCATCAGTTGAAGTCGAAGACGAGCAGCTGATTTCGTGGAATCCTGGTTCACTTGTCTATCGTTTGTTTGTCGTTAGTCTGCGTTTGAGTATTTGTTTATCCTGCAACGCTATTAGTGCTGCGTTAAAC
This sequence comes from Eulithis prunata, assembly GCA_918843925.1. Lineage (NCBI taxonomy): Eukaryota > Metazoa > Arthropoda > Insecta > Lepidoptera > Geometridae > Eulithis > Eulithis prunata. The sequence goes on from OU974010.1 coordinate 10,122,079, forward strand.
CTTTTTTAGCATACCAGTAGGACTAGATCCGTAAATATCAGTGCAGGTTGGACTTGTGGTCTGCCCTGGTCCAGACGGGGCCAGTGCATTCCTCAGATCAACCCGAGCAAAGCTCATACGAGCCATAAGTGGTTGTGCAAGGTGTAGGAAAACGTTGGTCAAAGACAAATGTACATTCTATAGCTAGGATTATAAGCTAGTAACTTTATGCCCCTGGTGGCACCTGTAATTAGACTAGAACAAGTTCTAGAGATGTGCGATTAGAAGTAATTTTAGAATTATACTATTTCACGAGGCTGATTTTTTTTAAATATCCGTTTAGTTAAGTTCACAGCTTTAGTATAATAAATAACGTTTTAGGTCCCTTTTAGAATATATGTAGTGTAAATGGTAGAATAAGAAGTTCATGTTTATGTAATCATAGGTTTATTTACAATAATAAATGGTTATTTTCGTGTGTTTCACATGTTTCTTTTGTTAACAATAAAAATAAATTTTGTACGGTAGGAAGATAGGCAGAACCACCCCGCAGGAGCTAGCTGTGGTAGTCAGGAAGGTAGATATCCTGCCATTCCTTTCCTTTGTCATCTCCCCAGAATTCCAACCGTTACAGTCTAAAAGCTTTTAAACTTTACCAGGACCACGAATGCGAACTTTTTCAATCAGAAACGGACCAAACCAATTTTTTTTATCAAACAGAGTCGTTCCGTATTATCTGCGGACATAAATCTCGATACGGAACCCCAAAAACGGAAATAACCGATACCGCGACGCAATTGCTCGCGCCCGAGACTTATTGCTTAAAATTGGGTGTAATGCCCTTAAATATTGACGATATTTGCATATTTTAGGGAAAAAATGGTAGCAAAGTGTTCTAGATTTTACTACAAGAAGGCTGGAATGAAATAAAAATTTAATTATGTATATCAATATGTTTCTCAAAGGTACGAAATCTACGCTAAAATCGGAATATAATGCAAAATACCCGTTACTGTTTTTACTTATCTTTCTGCTCTTATACTACCTTATTGTTTTTATGTTTTGTTCACATTTTTTCTGTATCTATTTCTTTTCTACTCGTGAATAGTATATTATGGTACAAGTGTGGTACATTGGTGATTACCGCCGAGGTGCCATTGAGACCCGAGCCGTAGGCGAGGGTCTTAAGAAAGCCGAGAACGGTAATCACCAATACACACGTGTATCATACGACGTTTTTCAACACACTTGTGAATAAAATAACAATAATTTCAACAGTGAAAACGCGTTGTGAAAAATGTTTCGCTATGGCGGGAAAAAATTATCAGTTTTCCTATGCGCGCGCATTGCGATCGGCCACAGACTAAAGGGATGAGGTTTTTTTTTTATTTATTTTCCGCGCTTAGGGTTTGCGCCTATTCTGCCACGTAAAAATGGGGAATTTAAAGTTTTCTTTTATTACAGAGAAAACAAAAGTTATATTTGAGTGGAAGTTTTATTTATTAAACACGTACGAGTTAAAATTATCTATTTAAATAAGAAGTTGCATGAAATGAGCAAGCAATAGGAACATTAATTTATTTGTTCTATTGAACACGATCTTTTTTTTGAATAAAATCTTTTTTAGTAACATAGCTACTCAACCAATAAAATTTAAAAAAAAAAAACTATAACTCACTTGTGAGTTATAGCAATGAAAAAGTCACAGTTTGATTATGGGTGTCATTATGTGCCTAATTGCGGTGACCATAGAGCCACTTTATGAGCAAGTGTGTTGAAAAACCTTTTATTGGCCAACTGTTTCCATTTTTGTACCTAATCTATGTTATGTGCTGTCGGTTTTGCTATTAAATAAATAAATAAATTAATGCAATTTTGTAGGTAGGTACTAGTAAACTCCATATCCATAAATCAAATTGTTAACTATGCGTAGTGTTGATCTGTGAAAATTAATTTTCAAATTGAGAACTCTAAGTTAGGTGTCAAAGCCCACCTGTGATCTGATCACGTTTCAAGTGTTCCAAAGTTGGCGCATTTACCGCAAAATCGTGATTACTGGCGGCGATGGTGAGGGTGGGGCCAGCACAGTTCGCGTCCAAAAGTTGCCCGACGAGGAACGTGAGTGCCTAACGAGCCGCTTAAATTTTTGCTTTTGGTTCGCATTCGGCGACAAGATTGTTTTTTACCCTCGAGTTGAAGGCAGTTTAATTAAATTTCAGTTCTATACAGCGCTGTTCCAACACACTTTCGGCGAATTTTCGGCGTTATAAAAATTCAATCATGCACGATAATAATAATTTATATTTGAAACGGCAGAGAGAGATTATCAAACCATTGTAGGTTTTATGAAATAATTAGTTCAACCCAAAATTTTTATCTCACCAAAAACATAACATAATCATAAAAAGCCGGCATTCAGCTCCGCAGCCCACTTCAGCATATCTGGTGACATAATCACAACGATATAACCTCAAAACTCTACGTGACACCCCACAAATTCAACCCTACGCGCGCACTCGGGTAATTCAAATCAAACATACCACATCTCAGTGCCGAATCTAATTTCCCACTCGGATTAAAAGCCGTCGCGATTCCGACGGATTGGATTAGCGCTTTGGTAAACATTGGCACGTTTACCTCACTCCGCATGTAGATCAGGTAATCTTTGCATATCCCTGTTTTGAAGGTTTTATAACGATACAAGGACTTTGAGTTTAAACTCCTCGAATGTTGTTCTGGCATACAAATTGGTTGGATTATTCTCGTAGCTCAACACATCTGCGTGAACATTCCTGCTGAATGTGGGTCAGCGTGCTGCATAAACTAGATTTTGTGAATACGTCACTCAAACAGCCTCTGTTTTGCCTCTGATTTTCACGACTTTCCTCTCACAACTCATGACCAGTATAGGTGAAGTTTTTGATCATTATTTAAAATTACTTGGTAAATTTTTCTTGGATTTCATAAACAAATTCAAATATAAAAGCCACATTAGAAATCACATACAAAAATAATGAGCACAAAGAATTCTTTTTTGCGCACAAGTTTTTACTTTCAATGAAAACATTTTATATAATTCAAGTAGTTACAAAATCCCGTACTAAGTTGCAGAAACCAAAAGTGCGGTATTTTATCCGGAACTTGTAATTTATCTGAGTGTGCCAGCTCTCATTATCCGAAGTGCTTACTGGCTCGTCCATGTTTTTTTGTTTCAAAACCAATTTGTTTAATGTCTGAAATGGAGCGATTGGTTTCAGGACTTACAAGTTCCTGAACGCAAATTATTCGTTTTGTGATGACTTAGCGTATAGTTTTTCAATAATCCTGATTCTCCGGTATCCACATGAGCCGTGTAGTATTCTACAAAGTATTCTGCAATAAGATAGTGTCATGCACATTGGTGTTTATCACTAATTACTGGCTAAGTTTAGCAACTTGAATAGAACATTACAATGAAGTATATTTTCTGTAAAATTAGATATTATATAAAAAGACATTATTCAGTTTATTCGTTGAGCAAAAAATAGGCGAATTTATATAATGAAGAAATACTTCTATTCTGAGGCATAAACCTAATTTAGCTTCGTTATAATTATTCAAGGGCAAACAACCTTATTCTGAGCATATTCATTAGCATCAACCATAAAGCACTTTATTATTTTTTACCGTGAATAATTCGACTCTTAAATGAATTTCAAAATGGCAGTAGATGGCAATAAAAGATGCAGCGTACCCTTCGTTATTTGTCTCCTTAGAGACTACACGTCAAAAAGGGGTTATGTAAAAAACATGAAAAAAAAGCGAAAACTTTACGAATGAAAAGTCAACTGGGTAAATTCGCAAAAATTGCTTCGGGACCGTGGGATCACAATGCGTCGGCACGCTAAAGTTTTCGGGCACATTTAGGATTTCCAAATAATGAATGGAACATGTTCAAGTTGCAAGGAAGGAAACGGCGCTCAGATAGAGACGGAAGTAATATTTTTGCAAGTAACGATGTGAATACAGCGCTCCACGCAGAAACGCAATGTACACTAAATATACGAAAAGAACTTAGTTTACAAATTAGTTAGTAAGAGATTTTGGAGATATCTTTGTGAGCTACGACCGCGATGCATGGAGTAATTATTGATTAAGTGACAGAAGCGAACGAAGATCTTCACGTGGGCAATTCGGCGTTGTATGTTTGTTTGAGCATAACTTTCAAACCACTTAAATGATCATAGAAATTAGTTTTTTGGAACATCACAAGATGTCACTTCGAGGCGAACTACTAATAATAATACTATACTTACTTGCATCATGTTGAGGTTGACTGTTAGTCTTGTAACATTTGTTATATATTTACCTATATCTCTATATTATTTTCAATGATAGAACTCCTTAGAACATTTTTTGATGTATAAACTCTTTTGAATCTGACTTAGAATCAACACACAGCCTAAACTATAAGTCCTAGAGGTATGAAATTTGGAGGGTAGTATCCTTATATAGTGTAGGGGTGCACTAAGAAAGGAATTTTGAAACGTCACACTCTAAAGGGTAGAACGCGAGCAACGCCGCGGGCGACGGCTACTGTACGATATATTCAAGAAATTCCTACCAGGATATATTCCAGAAAGCCCCACTAAAAAATCCCTACCAGTGGGGATTTCTGGATTTTTTTCCCAGAAATCCCCACCAAGTATGTACCTACTTGGATTTCATAAACTCAATTTAGATTTATGTTACTGACTGTAGTCTGGTACTTTCTGTCACGACCTACATTCCTCTCATTTAGCATTACCGAATTTGCATTCGCAATTATGTTGTATCTGTATAACCCATTCCGTTCCCCTTTTGTCTGCTGATAAATCACATAAGACGACAGGTACATTACTGATGCGCACTAACTGCCAATAATCTGTGCCTTCAATTTGCTCCTAATACCCCGCAAGCCTTGACCTTCGGAATGAGATTGCTCCTGATTTATGAACCGAACCATATTTTACGATTGGAGTTGGTTTAAACTAAGCTATTCTAAATATGCTGGGTAGCTTAAAGCATGACTAATATTATTGCTTTTTAATAGTACATGGTCACTTATGTGTTATTTCGTGTAATCTTGTGAAAAATTTGATATTTTTCGGAAAGTCTAGTACCTATTGTTATAAAATAAGTTACTAAAAAAAAACTTAGACATAAAAAGTATACAGCAAAAATTAAATGGGTCAAAATCATCGGAGAGAGTTAAAGTTGGTGTTCGGAAGGATTTTCCGATAAATACCCAAATTGAATATTAAAACTTCCAAGTTATTGAAATATGAAATACCAAATTAAATCTGGCCGTTCTCTCGCAATGCCTAAAGAACCCTTTCGAATGCTCCAATCCTACGTAAATTAAATTTCTATTACTTATAAATATGTTGATCGAAAAATATTTTAAATCCCTCCAAGGGTTCAATTTGTTCGAGTTCAAAATAGCTTTCGAAATAAGGGATTGAAATAAACGCGAGATATTTATGTAATCCACTGAATAAACATACTTAGTTATATTCAAAATACTTTTGTAAAATAATACCGCTTCAGATCAAATTCAGATAGAAGACAGAGATACATAAAAACGATATTATCTCAACCAAATTTATTTTCAAAGATTTTGTATTTCGAAGGCATAGCTAATAAATGAAATCAATATTTTATTGTACACTGAAATTTTCAAAGAAATCGTTTTAAAATTTAGTCATTCATAAACTCTAGACTGTATTAAAACCAGTTTAAAACTAACAATCAACGAAAGTAAGTTCGCAATTAGCTTTTATTCTATTCTTAGCTTCACAACTTGGATTTCCACTCCATTCATCAGCCAACAACCCTTCCACTCCATCGATCCCAGCACAGCTTAAATATAAACCTTAATTATAATCAATCTCCATCTACCAACAGAGACACAGTCCTGTCGGTGATTCGGTTATCAAACCCCACAAATCAAGCAGCGAGACAAAGGCGCAGAACAATGGATTATCTACACAAAGAAACTCTCATTACTTGAGAAAGGATACGACTATTATATTTTGAGCTTTGAAACTTCATTAGTCTTTAGCCGTGATACGGAGTACTTGTGAAATTGTGACAGAGCTTACATAATACTGTGCATTGATCATCGAACACGTTCAGTGAGAAATAAACATTCGTAGCTTCTACTCTTGATATTTTCAGAACAATGTTCCGAAACTTGCATGTTATTGCTATCTTAGACTCATGAGTAAAAAAGAAAACATTGTGAGTTAAGATTGAAATACAAGAAATCATTGAGCATACTCGTAGTATTGGAATAGTTACACCGTGTCTTGTCTCTTTCGATCGAATCTGCTTGTAATGCAAAAGATCCAAACACAGTGTAATTATTCCAAGCATTATATTGAGTTCATATTATCAAGGGTAGAGTCCATGGAGTGGAATAAAGTAATATTAATTTATAAAATAAAATCGCAGGACATTTTGAGAGTTTTTAACTTCTCGAATCTAGCGTCTCCGATAGAAAGGATAGGTCTTAGTAATCTGGCTGGAACTGGATCTAGATAGTTTAAAAAGGTCCTGCTGATAGGGTTGAGTTTTCAGTATTCCAGACTGAACAATCGATTTCGTATAGTTAAGTAAGAGTCATTTTGGGGGCGTAGTCATCTTGTATTACAATTCAATTTGATATAAAAATAAAAAACATTTAGAAGAAATTTTATAAAAACTATATTATTACAATTTTTTTAATTTCTTAGATTCTCTTTTAGATTTTTTCATGTTAAAATACAATATTTAAATTGTTTAACTTATCTGTACTAGTGCTCTTCACACCAGCGATTTGTGAGGGAGTTCAAGCGAAGCAAGAAAGCCGCGGGCTCGCAACAACATATAACACGCGGATCACGGGTCCTTGCATAGGTACTTTCGCATCGTCCATGTTGCGCGCTCGCTGCCAACACGTGGTCAACCCACTGCACAGCACACTCTCTTAGCTTTAAACTCTTACCTCCTCTTACCTCCTTACTCCCTCGTAAATTCCTTGTGTCGAGCAGTTATTCATAACATCTCTAGTTTACCTTTACCACAAATCATATTATCCTTGACTAAAGACAATTATTACCATAGCAACTATAAAAAAAATATGGAAAGGTGATGCTTATCAGCGTTGCTATGGTTTACTATCCATGATCTGGATTCTATATTCAACCATCGTTGAATTTTCGCCCTGAGCTGACTAAATTCACCAGGACCAGAGAGTTCACTTCCAGGATACAAAAAGCTTATTATGAGAAGAGAAACTTCAATCAAAGTTAGGAGTATCCATTATGTTACTCTAGACAGACTAATATTGGGCAAAGTGACGTGCCGTTGCTCTCTATCGACGGATCAAAGATGCACTTGATGCGGATAATGCAGTTCAACGCAAACACCGGTGCTAATTGATGTGGTGAATCGATTAAGAAGGGATTCGTCACTTGTTTTATTTCATATCACTGCCATCTTTGTGATACTTGTTCTAGCTGCTACAAGTTTGGCTGCACACTATACGTAATGTTGCTGAGTTTACTTTAACTTGTAGTCAAATTCGATTACATAAGATGTTATCAGCCGATACATTATAACGCTACCTTCATTTAATTTCCTTTTAGTAAGATGTTTCATCTTTATTTTGAAAAGCCAAAAATTAGGATTTATTTTATTAGTAGACTAGATATTTGATGGCGGATATTTACACCGGCTCTTTAATAAGATTGATTGAACAAAAAGTAAAAGATTCAGTAAGTTAAGTGATTCATCGTTGTTTACCTATTAGGGTACTTCTGCCACCACACCCAGGAAACTACCCCTCTCCTACAGGGACGAAAGAGGGCTCCCCATGGACAAAGTAGACATAAGCTAATATAAAATAAATGTGTTCAGAACATTGAAACTCCATTAGCATGTTGTTGAGACAAAACTTGGTTAATTTATGCTTACATCCAACAACAACGCATTGCTCTGTTCTCGTAATGCGATCCCATTTCAAATAAATCTACTGACTTTATTATAATCATGTTTTCAAAAGTATTTGAAGGCTGTATGTATAATTAAAACCGTATAATTATGAAAGCTGAATTATTGTTGTTGGACTAAAGAGGTTGTTTATATCTGTCTCAACTCATTAAGATAATCATTATGCGTAGTTGCAAGGCCTTTGCTTAAAAATCTAGACGATGTAGGTAAGCAAGCAAGCGAGCTCGTATGAGTTAGTGGCCAACTCTGGTGACGGAGTTTTTAGGCCGCCTTAAGACCTCCGTCATGGCTTAACGACTGCTAGAGCCGGGACCGACTGTTTAACGTGCCCTCCGAAGCACGAAAGCGCTCAAATGTAAAGTGCCACTAACGGTCTCCCATCTAGATAGTGACCGCACAAAACGTCGCTTGACTTAGATAATAATCGGTGAAGATTGACTAAGCAAGCCTAGCCACGAGCGCTTCAGGTATAAAATATTGATGGTTTAATAATAGTTGTTAAAATAATATGAAGCTTTCATAAACTAGTTCTAAACACCAGCAAGCATTTCGTTAAAAACTTTTGTACATGATTGAAAATATGGGTTCAAAATTTACGCTAAAACAATTTATTCTTCGACGTGAAATGTTCCATTTCCCACGGTTGAAATTACACGCCAATCAGTTACAGCGTGCGTGCTCCAGACGAGAAATAATAAAGGTTCATACAAGGGCTTGCTGTAGGAAGTTTAGGAACACGTGTTTCCATCACGGACAACACGCATTTATCAAGCACAAATAGCTGACGTGGTCTAATACAGAGATACTGAAGAATACTGAATTGAGAGATACATAGTCTGAGAGTAAATGAATGACTTTGGTTATATTAAACACATTCCACAAAATTCAATTCCACATACAAAAAATCCTGAGGTGTACTAAAAGAATGACCCACTGTATGAGCCTACTCATTTGCATAGTAGGCTCGTTGAGAATCTTTCTCATCGGCCCCACCAGTGGGCAAGCCGGTGGGCTCCAATAACCCAATATTAAAAACACATTTGTATTTATAAAACATTATAAATGTGGTAGTAGAACGTTAAGATTCTGGGTGCAAGGGAACGCAAGGACCGAGTGAGCGGAGAGAGTGAAATCGATGAATGAGTGGAAAAGAACGGAGTGAATGGGCATTATGGAAGCGGTGATCGAATGGAGAGGTGTAGGGTTTTGATGTACTTTTTTGGATAAGCTAAAGTAGAATAAAAGTGTGTCTTGGAGCTACCCCTGGTTTTCTGTTACATCATCCCCCGTCCTACATAAATAAACGAGACAAAAAATGTATGAAAAAAAAACTTGTTGAGTAAACATTTTTTATGTTTGTATTTGAAAAGGCAGATTTGAGTCAAAGAAACTAATAATGCTCTCTCAGATTTTCTTTTCACCTTATTTAAATGTACAAATAGCTACAGTAGGTACATTTACGTAAGTATATAAAACTCCCATTTATTTGAAAACTAGTCTGAAAAGTAAAAAAGCTTATCTTCAGAAGTGTCATGCATTTCCAATAAATCATTTGAAACTCTCCCGAAACTTTCAGCAACTCACCCTTCAGTGGAAGACTAGTAAATCCTATCTCTGATCCGTTCCTAATAGTGTAGGTTGCATTTCCACATAGGGAATAACATAGTAGTAGCTTAGGAAAGATTCTACATTTATTTGAGGGTGCAATTTTTATTTTAGGAAGTGTTTTTACATGTGACACATAAATCCGGAAAAAAAAACGCGGACGAGAAAAATCCAAGGCCACAGTTATAAATAAATGAAATATTAAATAATATAGATTTAGTGAAATAAAATAAAATATTTACAGTGCCATTAAGTTAACTAAGCAAAAACCCAGATTCCAAATATTCGCTTTAACATTTACATTTTATTTTAGGCCTCATCAAAAAGACTTACTTATCTGATTTTCTCATAGGATTTTGTCTATCTATAAAAAAAGGCAACCCTCAAAATTACCTTTGAATTTTCCTCTTTAGAAGAGATTTTCTAGTATCACTCTAAAATGTCAATAAATAAAATCAATAGTCAATGGTGAATAGGTAAAACTGAGAGACCAAATTTTTAGAACTAATTCCAAGAAGAGGTGTTCTCATAACCAATCGTTTGCAACGGTTTGAAGATGGCTCAACTGTTTCATGTGTATTTTGTAAATATTGTAAAGACTGTATTAGTTGTAATTTTCTTTGTAAATAAATATTTATTTTATAGGTAAAAAAAAAAAAAAATTCAGAAATAAAATAAAATAGATTAAGCAATTACTATTTATTATTTACCAATCCCCAAACTGAATAAACTGAATCACGACTTTACCATCCAATCATCAAGCTATATTTAACTCGAGCGGTGTGCAGTTACGTGAAAGTTAGCGGGCCATATACGAGGAGTTGTCCTAACTATGTGTGTTAGTTATTGGAACTGCACTGGATTACCTACGAAATTATTGAATACTAGCCGTCGCCCGCGGCGTTTCTCGCGTTCTACCTAAGGGTGCGACTTTTCAAAATTCCTTTCTAAGTGCACCTCTACACTATATAAGGATACTACCCTCCAAATTTCATACCTCTAGGACTTATGGTTTAGGCTGTGCGTTGATTCTCTGTCAGCTTCAAAAGAGTTTTATATATATTGATTGATGATGATGATGATGATATACCTACTCAACTCAGTTTACAAGGATCATTCAGTATTTACACTACACGCATACTGATATTTTGAAACGAGATGATAATTCGTTTGTATCGACTTAACAGCTGTTTTAATACTCTATTAGTTGTAATTTTCTTTGCGAATAATGTATATCTTTTTGCTAAAAAAAACACACTTTAACAGCTTTTTTGTATTGAATCAATTAGAGGGGATATCAAGACGTTTTAACTTACCTATTTTATTTATGGAAATAAAATCCATAATTTTGTTACACAAACGTAATAAGTGTTTTCTAAATAAAATAAAATGTTGTCCAACAGCGCGCGAAACATTTCATTCGCTTCAAATAAATGATACCAATTTCCTTCGTGACTACGAGAGAAGTCACGCGTATCATAATACTCTGTACCTTCAGCACTAGTTTCTGTCGTAATCTCTGTAGCGATTTCACAAAAATATGCAAAAATAAATAACACGCCACACCACCTTTTTGCACGCCCAGGAAGACTGGTAGACAATGCTCTTAGCATTAAGTCCTCCTAGCACTACTTGTTTGTGTGAATTTTTTAAATAAATTGAGATGAGCACAGTAAACATTACATTAAATCACTTCAGACACAATATTTTAAAATCGTTGAAGATGGTTGAAGACACCTTCCGAAGTAGCAGAAGCGCCTAATACTTATACAACACGACAGCATATGAAAATAGAATAACAAGCATACAACGTTCAATGGAACTCTAAAAGCTGATATCGAAATCCTCAAAAAGTAGGGTTACAAAATATGTTTTCAAAAATACGGCTGTGATATGACTGCCACCGCTGTTAAAGGCATCAAATCTTTACAATACCACCTCGTTCTCCGCGTGGCTTAGCAGTTATTTATGAGTTTTAAACAGTAAGCTCGTTACAGTGCACGACAGTCGGTCAGGCACTTGTTATAGCAACATATTTTGTAAAATCATTAAATTATTTGTTCCATCAATAACTTTCAGGTTGGTAAAGATCTTAAAATAGTTACAATTTCACTAAAACACTACTGTCTTTACAGGCGTGTTCAAAGTAAGATATCATCTGCTAGGTATAGTATTTATTTTTCGTATCGATGGTCTCTGTATCTTCTTATATAGTTACCTGATAAAACTGTGCTTAAGGTTGCTTTTCCACCAGCTTTAAGCTAAGCTACGTTGCTAAGGATGTGTTTGAAATCCACCAATATGGATCGTTTGTTTTCATATTAACCGATTCCTATTGGTGAATGTCAAACACAAGGTTGCATACACATTTATTTTCAAACAAAATCAAAGATAGTAGTTGCTCGCTGGTTTCCCCGTAATACGACGTACTGACTGCACGAATGCTCGCTGTGTAACATGTTACATTACACTTCGTAACGTTGGTCAGTACCCAGCTTTACATGACGCGACGACAGTATCAAAAAAATCTAATTTGTTGAACGGATTTTTCTATCATTATAAATTCACAATAGCCACCTCTTTGTCATTTTTCACGAGTACCTAGTACGAGTACGTTTAAAATATTTTTGCTCAATCGTAATATTGTATGTGCGCATTCAGAAGCCGCGCACTGTACCATTACGGCGCGGTGATAATGATAGGTTAATATAACGAGCGCAAGATTACGTTCTTATGGGTAGGTACGTTTAATGACGGTTGTATGAAAATTTATAGGAATCTTAGCGTGAGCATAATACTATGTTACTAAACAAATTAGAGCAATAAATGCGGTTTTAGTGCAAACATGATTTATTTCTGTCTGCGGAGTGCGGGTTTGATTGCCATAACAAGACATTGTACGGCCATTGTACGTAATGTAATGTAATTTAGTCTGTCTCGCATTTTAGTTTGTAAGGTGTACCTACGTACAATAAAGTATTTTCATTCATTCATTCATTTCATTCATTCATTCAAGACATGTTTGTAATCTGTAAACATCACGGGACCCGCAACAGTCCATAGTGTTAATTGCTGTCAAGAATCAACATTTTGAACTTAAAATGCGAATCATAATATTTTTTTTTAATATCCGCCCAAAATAAATAGCTCTCTAATAAATCTGTAGAATATTCTATTCCATTGCCTTTCTTAAATGGCTGGTTTTTTCTTCGGCATTTATAAATAAATCATCAATCATCATCAATATATATAAAACTCTTTTGAAGCTGACTGATAATCAACGCACAGCCTAAACCATAAGTCCTAGAGGTATGAAATTTGGAAGGTAGTATCCTTATGTAGTGTAGAAGTGCATTAAGAAAGGAATTTTGAAAAGTCACACTAGAACGCGAGCAACGCCGCGGGCGTCGGCTAGTAAACACATATTCGTGGAATTTCCCTTCAAAGTAACGTTATTGAGTCCAGATTATTCCAAGAGGTAGTCATAAATACACTACCTGTATGAATTAAATATTAGGGTTAGATAGAAACCGACATCCAACGTTTGAAATAATGACTGTATCTACCCTAATTTTAGTAGCAACTTATCAAACCCTCTAAACAACCATAGACAGTAACAGTCGCTACCAGGTGATAGAGAAGCAGTGGACTCAATGCCACAGACCGTGTAGAGCAGCTGGGTCACATAGTGGAGCATAACCTTTTGCGGTGAGAGCCAACGATCCCTAGATAAATCTTTATTTGGTCCCAACATTTAAGTATATGAAGTAGGTACAATAAATACACAACAACAACAGCGATAGTGATAGGTAAGATTTTTTTTTTATACAATATAGGTACCTAACCGTTTGACCACAATCTCACCTGATGTTAAGTAGGTTTAAAACAACAAATGTGGGGCATCTTGGTCGCAAGAAAGCCAGACAAAATGTTTTCAAATGATATTTTGCTGACACCGACGACGTAGGATGAATTCAAGACGCAGGTTCGACTAAACTAGCTGTTATAACTGCACTGTGGATTAGAGCGTCGATTAATCTCGCCGTCGGCACCCGCACGCGGCATTGTTCGTCCGGGTCACGGGTACAAGATAAGAGTGCTATTGTTTGGAGAGCCGTCGATGTCTTTAGATTAATGTGTACTTGCCCTTATAAATTCTGCGTTAGCACAGCAAATTGGGAGCTTGGAGGTACGTTTTAAATTAAGGTGTACGGTGAAAGGTGGAGGTAGGAGGGAATAGAGATCTTCAACCCGCTTTGTTTGCGTTGTAGAGTATTAGATTCTATTCTAGATCATGAATTTGAATGAAAACCAACTACTTGAATATTAAAATAGTCTTTTGTATGGCTCATGGGGATTTTTTTTCCATCTGGGCCACCAATGGGTTAGCCGGTGGGCTCAATAAGAATAAGCCTTCAAAATATTTAAAAAAATAACCCTGAAGTGCCTAGTCTGGATTTCTAATTATATCAGAGTTTACTAAAACAATAGGTAAAGAAAAAACGTTCCACTTATAATTCGGTTCTAATTTCAGGATTTTTGTGAAGAAAAAGTTGTTAATTTTGACCATCGCTAATGAGGGGTTAATTTTTATAATTATGAGTTAGTGAGCCTTGCAAATATAATGTTACCCTCTCTTTTTTGGGGCTATATTTCGTGAAAATAATGATGATATAAAAGCTGAGATTTTATGAAAAACTCTGAAAGTTTTCAAGACAGTTTCATCACCACAATAAATTAAAAAGGTGGAGGTGGGATTGTTTATGACAATAGTTATGTAGCAAGTTCTAGGCAATACGAGTATAATATTACTAGCCGTCGCCCGCGGCGTTGCTCGCGTTCTAGTGTGACTTTTCAAAATTCCTTTCTTAGTGCACCCCTACACTACATAAGGATACTACCTTCCAAATTTCATACCTCTACGACCTATAGTTTAGGCTGTGCGTTGATTCTCTGTCGCTTCAAAAGAGTTTTATATATATTGACTAGCCGTCTCCCGCGGCGTTGCTCGCGTTAGAGTGTGACTTTTCAAAATTCCTTTCTTAGTGCGCCCCTACACTATATAAGGATACTACCCTCCAAATTTCATACCTCTAGGACTTATAGTTTAGGCTGTGCGTTGATTCTCTGTCAGCTTCAAAAGAGTTTTATATATATTGATGATGATGATGATGATAACGTCTTAGTAGACATATTTCCACAATCACGTCGCCTTGTGAGTTCATGTTTTACTCAAAAGTTAATTTTCGTTTTATCTGTCATCTAAAACAGCACTTCGTTACGATTGTACATTAAAATAACAACTTCCAAAATAATCTACAACAGATATAAAATAACTTTGGCCATCAGAGCTATTCAGTAATGTATAGAGTCCCACTCTCTGTAATCTTTGTTTGCAATAATTATGCTTTAACGTCTTGGGCATAAAACATTTTATGCGGGAACTTAATTAAGGGTAAGCACGGGTTAAAATACGACCCGCTACGGTAGTGCAGGCTGCAATAAACAGCTAATTCACTAAAATAAAAATAAAAACCGTTATAATAATGTATACTTAGGTACAAACACTAGAGTTAGTAGAATTGAGGAGATATAGGAGATATAGACGATAATCTTGCGCTTTTTTCTCTGACTGTACCTATCCATATTTTCAGTTGACTTAGGCTCTTTTATAAATTTGTGGGTTAAAACGAAAAATTGAAACACAGCCGGTGTGAAATGAAGCTATTAATATTACTTTTAGCTTGTGGTGCGGAATATTTGGTGCAAAACAGCGCTACACTAAAAATAGGTAAACACCGAATTGAAACCGTTTGTCAAAATTGGTATCAAAACACTGATAAATATTTTATTGTGTGACATGCCACTACCTGTAGGTACATACCAAACTTATATATTCAGTATATTCCAAAAACCCCTACTAAGAAATGCCACCAGTGGGGATTTTAAGTTTTTTCCAGAAATCCCCACTGGCTACGTAGTAGCATGCTACGGTGTAGTCAGTAAAAAAAGCAAAAAAACAGAAATCCCTATTATATTATTATGTGGGCCATTCAACCCAATGAAATATGATATGAGTATGTGTAATTTTTTGTTTAGAGTACATTTAGTTTCACATTTTGAAAGGTTTGTGTGGAGATATTTGCAGTGAACCAGCTACGTCCAAAATAAGCTGCGGCTATTACGGCTTATAAAATGCAGATTTATGAGGGTTGTGAATGAACTATGATAAAACTAATAATTTAATTTGTACACTCAAGTGGCCCTTTATACAATCCTTTTGAACAAGGTGCTTCTCTTAGAGTGCTTATAAAACTACGTTGTATAATACTATGTTATGTATTAAAAATACCATCAATATAAGGTCAGAAATAAAGCAATACTTTTTCGTAATGTCATCTTAGAAATCTGCAAGGGTAGCCGCGTGCTAAAGCTAGTTCAGATGAATTATATACGCCAGTGTTAACCTGAGACGCATGTATAGAGTTATTATGGATCCTGTCTATTCAATTAGGGGATTCAAACCAATTCACGTCAGTTCTCCTGTGACGTAGAGCATCATTACACCTATCATACCTATCATAGGGTTCAATTACCTATCATAGGGTTCAATGTGTAATGTGTCATGTTGGTACTGCGTTGTGTACCACGTGATATGAACGTCTAATACCATAAAAAACTGGAGCAAATATTATTTTTCTTCATACCACTGCATACAGCATAATATCTAATAGTACTTAACTATGCGTTAAATATGAGAGTACCCAGACCATCATATACCACACTTAATGCACGTCGCGCGCTCGTAAAAGTATAAAATCAACAGTTGATATTAGGACGAACTAAAGAGAAAGATATGTACAAGATTAAATAGTTTTTAGTGACGTACAGCCGCTGTTTGGTGCCCAAGTAGAAGTCAGGCAATTACCTTACTTTTTTCTTGGCTGTTAAAACTCGCGGCTGAGTTGAGCTTTGGGGGCGAAGCGGAGCGTGGAGCTTTTGCCTAAAAAAACGCTGAATATTGATAGATTGGCTCAAGGTTCTGCGTAGATTTATATAACACGACACACTACAAACTCCGCAGTACGTTTCCACAAGGTCAACAGCTAGAAAGACACTGACCGAAAGATCTCCGCCGTAGAAGGGATGGATGACGAAGGTCTCGTTGCCGATGTGGATGACCCCCGACACGCCGTTGCACGTGTGGAAGGCGGCTGATGCCCCCGGGTAGTCTTTGACCGTCCCGTGGTAGTAGCAGTGTTCAATTTCCTGAGGAAATAAAAAAATAATTAAATAACCTATCAGGTTACTGACAGCAAGCATAAGTTGAATGTTTGGAGAGGCTTTTGTCATGAAAAATCGACTTCAATTTGATTACCTTCCAGCCAAGCGAAAAACTAATCATTAAAATCGATGCATAATTGGCGGAATGCTCGCGGAACATAGGTACATACAAACATACAGTTGAATTGAGAACCTCCTCCTTTTTTAAAGTGGGTTAAAAAAAAATAGTGTATAGAAATGGTACCTACATGTAAATAAGGATTTACATTTGCCTGCGCACGGGGTTACAAGATTATTTTTAACAGCTGCAAGTCTACAAGGGTTATTCCCATCGACCCCACCGGCTGGCCCACTGGTGGGACCCATACTATGTCAGCGTTTGATCATCTACCGCTTTGTAGTTTGAAATGTATACGTAAACATGAGTTTTCTATATTCACTGGGATGCGCACTATGTAGCGAGTATTCTCTTCTTTTTCATACATCATACTTTAAATTCAGGTCCCAAACATGTCAACTTCCACACGCTACGCAATAAAAAACCAATAAAACATTCTTTTGAGCGAATTCCGGCTTTGTGGGATCTCCTAATTTGTCATTCACGAGTATCGTTCTCAGGCGAAGTAAGAAAAAGAAGCGTTGTACGTGTGTGGCCTCGAGAACAGCGAGTGCTGTGTGTGACGGAAATAACTGAATCACATCAATGTATGAATGTTGGTTGTCTTTGAATTTAAAATAAGTAGTGGTGCGAAGAAAACTTATGAACATGTATGTATAAGAAATGAGATTTCGAAACGAAAATTCACATGGCTATTTGCAATAGTATGTACTTTTTTAAAGTTTTACTAGAATATCAACTAGTTACTAAGAGGAAAGAACACATATTCTGGCACTTCGTGCATACTACAAAGTTTTAGACACGCTGTTTAGGCCGTAGCGTCGTCCGCAATAGTCCTCTTTCCACATCTGTTTTAATTTTTTTCGTAAATAAAGATATTTTTTCGTTTAAAAACAGTATCGTATGCTTATTGTTTTCTTAGCTCCACATTAAAAGCCTCAATCGCAATTAGGCGCGTACTTTTTCTGCGGTGAATGGCGCCGCGCCGGCGAGAAATCGAAAAGGTTTCTTTCATTCGCAATGAAAGGACGAAACTTTATTTAGGTTTTCTTTTAGCCAATATTTAATTGAACAGGTGCGGAGCTGGCAGTAATTATTTTATAAAATTACACGTGTTATTAATCAAGAAGGTAATATTTGGTTTTAGTAAAAAAAAACGTAACATAAAATTCAATTCTATAGACACCCTATGACGAGTTCTCTATTGACCATGATTTTTAGTGGTGAATGCGACGATCGTAAATTAAACTCTCGCCAACAGCTTGGGCAGCCGTAACATCCAAAGAAAAGTATTAGAGATGATATTCAACGATCAAGCTAAAAAATAAGCAAGTTAAGCCGATCCCTAATGGCAACATACCCCTATAATTTGATTCTCAAGCTAATTCCTTTACACAAATTGCGAAAGCACAAAAAACACTCAATGAGTCGCACTTTGGCCCGTCACGGCTGCCATGATGAATCGGCTGCGTTACCGCCAAAATTGTTGACACATAAATTACCGCCAAGAATTTTTGCCGTTACATTGTGCGAGACGTCGATTAATTTTGTTAATAAATACGAGATGTGAAGTTTTTTGGCAATTTGTATGGTATGTGCGGTTATTTGACAGATTGTGAAACTTTTTGTTGTGGAAATAAATATACCGATGCATATACAACAACACAGCACGCAGCCGTGGGTGAAGTCGCACTTTGCATGATGATAATGATGAAGATAAATTTGAGAGATCTTAGCAGATGCTCGGGCCGCCGCTATCTATGGCCACCTTGTGTACTAGGTAGGTTAAAAAATTTAAATTTTTAAAACAAACTTTCATATAACATCGGCTTATTCCCATCGAGCCCACCGGCCGGCCCACTAGTGAGCCGGATGGGAAAAAAAAATCCCATCGAGCCCACTACGCAAATGAGTGGGCTCGATGGGTTTTTTTTCCCATCTGGCCCATCAGTGGGCTTGTTCATACCTTATTAATCATACACATTTGCATAAAGATGGCAGTGTTTATCCGCATAGTATGGCCTTAAGCTGAGCCAAAAGTGACCACCAAACCACTTAGTGATTTAAACCCATTTGACTCGTAATAGATTCTGACCCACAACTTGAAGGTTACCTAAAAGGTCTTGTGGTAGAGCCTGATAGAGCACAGTCACATACTATATAAACTGCAGTACCTACAAAGGTAGATTCTGTCAAAATATGGTTTTTGGATGCGAGATGACCAAGAAATAGACTAGAGCCCGTAGTTTGTTGTATTGATTTGCGAATAGCAAGAATCGAGAAACTCGCAGTTTTTGTATGGAGAAAAATCGTTTGCAAATCTCCCGCTAGAGGCGCTTATCGGGATTTCATACAAAATATCTCGCAAGTCGCTTTTCGTTTCGATCAACCAAACAAAACTCAGTCTACGAGCTCAGATCTTCGGCCAGCTTTTTCAAACCGATATCAGAAACTTTTGAAAAATAAATATCGAACTCAAAATCTCCAAAGGTATCAGAAAAGGCTTTTTAAATGTATCAGAATAGCCCTACACCTACACTATGTTTGTCCATCGTGTGAATCGTGTGGTCACAGTGGATGAGGCTCAAAATATCACCACAAAATATATCAATATAAAAATAGTCATCTAGGTATTTAAATTGGACAATTTATTTATTTCAATATAACTTGCATTATACAATTTCCATATCTACTTATTTAATTTTTATTAGGATGTTATTGCAAATGACCTGTAAACTAAATCCAATAGATTGATTCCTGATTATCCTACGCTGGTTGCCTACCTGAAACAGGGTTGTAACTGACACACTACGTGCTTACCCTATAGATAAAAATCTGCTGTGGATGATTGCCTGTATCTTGCTTGATCTCTTCTCTTCTTGTATTCTATTCTATCCCTTTATATTTCCACACTCGTTTTCCCTCAGAACAGCACACCCTTGACACTCGGTAATTTATACCAGCGCGAAGTGGAAATAATAAATCAGACACTTTTCACGCGAGAATAGAAAACCGCCGTAAGTTTGGATTACTGCCACTAGTGTGATACATTGAGTGGCTTCATCCGCTTTAATAGATATCCGTTTGAACTGAGGAATTCCATACTCAGATCAATCTCAAAGTTGGCAAGAAAATGTTAAAAACTGTTAGAGCTCTATGCACTAATCCAAAAATGTGTAAAACGTAAGGTACGGGAGTTATAGCCAAAAAATTGTATCCCTCAATCTAGCATTTCGCTAAAATAGCATTCTTGGTTCTTAGAAACTATTGACTCTAGGCCAATAGATTTGCTGCGCTGTGGTTTATTAGCCGGTTAGAAAAATTTGACCGAGAAAAAATTAAGTATTCTATCAGCAATCTACTTCTCGTAGTACAAGCTCTGCTTAGTTTGGGACTTGAGGGTGAAATGTCCAAGGATATTTAGCAAATTAAAATGGAGATGGGCAGAACTGAGATCCACTGGGAAATAAAGGTTCTCGAGAGGCGACCAAGGAGCAAACAGCAAAAGCGGAGGATGGCCTGCTCGATCTACTGACGACTTGCTAAGATTTCAGGATGCCAGTGGAAGGAAAGATCCTAAAGTCGTTCTTTCCGGCCTATGTATGTTCAGCAGCAGGCTGACAATGATGATGATGGTTATGAAACTTATTGAACTGAGTAGAATCTAAAAAATCTGAAAAGTATTGTCAAAACAGTAGACAGCAGGCTCGAAAACAAAACGTAGTTTCATTTGTTTGTAAGACAAGAGAAGATAAAATGGCCGATAAAATAAGTCCCCTCGCTGCGCCGACAACTTGCCTTGTTTATGCTGTTTCTGCGTCTCGAATCCGCGCCGCGATTGACGCCTACACCTTCGAGAACGAAATAAATTGCACGGATGGAACATGGGCCCGGTCAGGGAGGTACTTAGGATAACCTTTACATGATATGTCAAGGGCAAGGCAGAGGATTTTCTTTAGGGAATCAATTTAAAATCTTCTCCTCTGGTCGTATTTTTCATGGCTGAATGATTTTTTGGAATATGTCCCGCCAGCCATTGCGGTGCGCACCACGTAGTATGTATCTATAAAGTTGTATGTATCTACCTAGTGTCGTAAATAAAATTATTCTTATTCTAAAATCAGTATGTGTACAACAAGGTGTTGCAGGTGTAAGCAGTAAAGTTTTTCCATCGTCCCAGTTCAGCCCTGCGCGGGACCATCGGGAGGCGGTGGGCCAGGGGAGCAAGGAAATTCAAATTGGATTGACGGAAGTTTAGATTAGATTGAATTTACCCTGCCTGCCACCTTGTTTAATTTGGCACGGGTGAACGAATGCCTGACTCACAGGCCTGTGACTCTTTAAATAGACTATTAACCTGAAATAAGCTTTATTACACTGTGTTTAGAATTAATATGGCATGGATAGGTTCGATTATCGATGGTACGTGCGCACTGTCTAAGCGAAATTGAGCTGTCACACGGTAGCTTATGGTTCAAAATTGTTTACCACACCATAGCCTACATGGTTTTCGTGGGGTATGAGTGAAACTTTTGTAAGTTAGGAGGTTCTATTTTTGCTGAGCCGATCTGCTTGTGAAAACGCGTTGTTCGTATTTTGTACACTTATATTTTCATGAGATTTGAGTGTGAAATCAAGCTGCTAATGTCTTCGAATGGATTCACGTGTAACTCGATGAGGTGTATTTTGTGAGCGTTTATTGAGAAAAGAGTAATAGATGATTTTAGTAAAAAACGGGTTCTATTTCTATTCGAAACGGATCGTTTTGGCGTATTTCAAAATTGGTATGGAAATATAAATTGTATCCTCTGAATACTGAGAAATAAGACGTCAGGTATAAAAAGCGTTTCGAGTTGCGTGAACACTAGAAACTATCTCACGTGTATCCCACGTAATGTAATGCTCTACGTCACGAGATAAAACACACCTACTTGAATCTGGACACCGGACATGAGTTATAGAGGCAATTTCACTACACGATTAGGTTTCCAATTTGTTATGTGAGGGGTTTGTGTTATTACAATTTTACTGGACATGCGACCTAACACTGTTCTTTTATGAGATCGTATTTCAAGTTTTGTGAAAAAACGGTTCTTTGACGCTAAATTATATTTTACTAGCGTCTGCCCGCGACTGTAACCACGGGAGCAAAAATACCAGTGACGTAATTGAATCTCGAGATGTCTTCTTCTTCTTCTTCTCTTCAATAATGGCCTGTGTCCATCATTTCGACAGACAATTTTGCCAATGTCAAGTGTTAAAATTGTAATAAATAAGTCAAGTCAAGTCATTTGTCAAGTCGGCTGTCGTTTGTTTTGAAAAGAAAATGGTGGATTTTCTCTTCAAAACCTAACACGAATTTTCACATTCAGAAAAACCACTTTACATTCATTCCAATGGCTCACACTTTATGTTACAACCTAAGTATTATCGGTTAAAATTCCACCAAAATTAAACAACAATACTCACAATAACACAAGAAAAACTATTAAAATAAAAGTGCTATGTGTCGTTTCAAAAAATGTCAAAACTCAATTAATTGAATCTCGAGATGTCAAGTTGAAAAACAATTTTGATAGAAAATA
This sequence comes from Eulithis prunata, assembly GCA_918843925.1. Taxonomy (NCBI): domain Eukaryota; kingdom Metazoa; phylum Arthropoda; class Insecta; order Lepidoptera; family Geometridae; genus Eulithis; species Eulithis prunata. The sequence continues at coordinate 10,144,663 of OU974010.1, forward strand.
GAAATGACATTTCTGTAAGAAAAGTCACCTAATTACAGCCATATAGGTATTTTTACAATGAAAATTGTCAAAATTTTTGTTGTACCTGCCTTTGTACACTCACCGTATTCTTATCCACACTCCCTTCATATTTATGACACAAGAACTAGCGAACTTGACACCGGCAGAATTGTGAGACCATACATTGTGGCAGGGCTACCGCTTATCATCAGGTGGGTGTCATAGAAAAAAACCAATAGCTCGATAGCACAAAAATACTGTAGTCGGCGTTGAGGTGTGAAAGCGTCTAGTACTAACTAAACTCTCCAATGATAATATCGTATAGAATATCGTGTCGTGAAAACAGCCTACGTTAGGGCATGATTGATGATACCCTATGGAGGTAAAAGTGAAAAAGCATTGGAGTACCAAAGCGGTAGACAACAGCTAAGATCCATTACGCGGAGTTGAAAACCATTTTCGGTTTTAGGAAGCGAAATCTATTTTTACCAAGGAAAGTATGTGTAACTGCGTGTTTCGACTAAAAACATTCACAACACAATCCTTACAAACGATTTGTTTTTACAATCAAGAAAATCCTTATTACCATCAGCACAAGATTCAAAATGTCAAACATGCACAAGGTTTGGCGATGGAAACGCAAACCGATATCTTCACAGAGTTGTGCATCTTTTATTGTGAATGTTTTGCAGTGGACACGTACAGTAAGTACGTGATTTTGAACTCGTCAAAAGCAAGAATCGAAATATTTTTATGTAAAGAATAGCGTTTTTTGGATTTGTTAGAACCCGGTCTTAGTAAGTTTATAAAATATCCGTACTGCATGTAGTAAAACTGTTGCGTATAGTGAAACTAAATGTTATTATTTTTTGTTTGTATATAAATTGAGATGAGTTCGTGTGTGCTATGGGAAATGGGTTTAGCAATCGTTGAGCCAATCAAAATATATCGCTATCGGCTGCACTGTTTGTTTGCTCTATGAATAAAAACTTCTCCCATGTATCCATATTAATATAAGTTATTGGTATTGTAGTGGTACATTTAAAATTAGTTATTAATTTTCCAACCGTCGCCCGCGGCGTTGCTCGCGTTCTACCCTTTTGAGTGTGACGTTTCAAAATTCTTTTCTTAGTGCACCCCTACACTATATAAGGATACTACCCTCCAAATTTCATACCTCTAGGACTTATAGTTTAGGCTGTGCGTTGATTCTAAGTCAGCTTCAAAAGAGTTTTATATATATTGATTTAGTTGAGCAGTGGAGATGAAGCTCATTTTATAACAAGATCACTTACTGATCAACTATGTTGAGCAAAAAATAGTTGAGCTAATAGAGCATAAAATGTTCGGTAGTACAAACTATGACCTATGGTCAACTGCTAAACTAGTTGAGCAATCTAGTTAAGCAGTGGAAAAGAAGCGAATAGATTATTGATTTTATAAGTTTTATATAGGGTGCCTTCTGGTAAGATCGACCTAATATTAAGTCCGGATAAATCACGTAACTAAGCAATTATCATATAAAAATATCGCAGAATTGCTTGGCATCCGGACTTACTATTACGCCGATCTTACCAGAAGGCACTGTAATACAAAAAGTTGTAGCTGGTTGCTCTACCGACACGAAAAATAAGTACCAAGTCTCACTTACCTTGTACAAACTCCATTTTTTGAGGATTATGGTAATTTAAGTATTGTTAGTAAAGATTATGTAAAACTGAACTATTATAATAATAATGAGCTATTAATAAGTAATTTATTGCTAAAAAGAATTTCAAGACTTCGGAGTTCTAAACTAAAAATCCCATGAGACCAAGCAATAAGGCCTATAGTGAGGTGCCGATATCGATACAATTTTACGAGCTACTTACCAACCCGCTATCTACAAACGTTTGCATACCCTGATGCGAGTTTTCTAAACCATTTTTGGCCTATCGATAGGGTTGATCCTTTGCGGATGGACATTTATGTTATATTACTAATTCACAACTTTTGTTTTGTTTACAATTATACGTACGTTGAACGTAAAAAAAATAATTGTTGTGTGATTGTAATGCAATTTGTTATGGTGTCATCACAACTAACTTTAGATGTTGAAACCTCTGTATTATTTTGTTAAAAATTATATGTTTTGCGCATGTTTCTAAGTATGTTGACATAAATTGATCCTTTAAATTGAAACAAGCAGAAATACGACAAGCTGACAAAAAGCCTCAGGGCGACAAAAAGTGCAAATCTCTGCGTAAAATACGAGTACCTGACAGGCCGAGCGCAATCCTGACGGATGGCAGCCCTAGCCCGCCGCTAATGCGTAGTGAGTGAGGAAGGGAATTGATCGCACCCGGGGTGGCGTCGATAGATTTTTATCGATACTATTGTTGGACTTCACTTTTATGGATGCACTAGTAGTTTTTGGAAAATATTGGGTATGAAATTTTTATTTACTTTTGTATATTGGAAGATAAAGTTGACACGTTGTAGTAACCAACTTTTTAGATAGGCTGTAAATACTAAGAAAATTACCCACCATGAAATAACATTTTACCCTACTGCTTTACCCTGATTTTACTGCCAATCGAGCCCACTGGTGGGCCAGATGTGGGAAAAAAAATCCCATCGAGCCCACTCATTTGCATAGGGGGCTCGATGGGATTTTTTTTGCCATCCGGCCCACCAGTGGGCCTCCACGATATCGACACCTCCACGATATCGACAGAGATCTAAATTGTCATATCGCAACACTCATATTATTATCTGTATAAGCTGGCTGTAGCTCTCCTCTGTTATCAACAATATATTTTTTCAAGCCACGTGGATGTCGGAGTCGGCCAGTGTGCAAACGCAGTGAGCCGGCCGGTGGGCTCGATCGGAATAAGCCAGATTGGATAGTAGGTTCGATTCGTCCGGCCGTTTGTGGAAGAACTTTAATTAAGCTGACTAAGTTGCAGCTGCCCACCTCCAGTAATTGCACTACTTCGCGATGTATCAGCATTGGTTTGTTTAGATGAACTTATAAGCTAGTTCTACACAAGGGTATGAGGTTGAAGGCAGGGTATATATTAGATAGCATTTCCCCGCGACTTCGTATACGTCCCGCTGATTTTCCAGGATAAAAAGTAACCTATGTGTTAATCCAGGTTACGAACAATATATTGTATATTCCCAGTTTCATCTAAATCCAGTAATTTTAACGTGGTTTAAACACAAACCACCAAACACTAGCGACAGGCCTCATGGCTCAGTCGGTAGTAGCTCTGCCTTCCGTCCTGTGGGTCGTGGGTTCGATCCCCACCGAGAACAAACATTTGTGTGTTGTAAACATAGATGTTTGTTGTGTGTCTGGGTGTTTCTATGTATTATAAGTATGTATTTACCAAAAAAAAAAATGTATGTATGTATTCTATCAGCCATCTAGTTTCCATCGTACAAGCTTTGCTTAGTTTGGGACTAGAAGGCGCTGTGTTAAGTGTCCGTGAATATTTATTATTATTTATTATTTAAACACCTAAACTTTGACATTTAAAATATTAGTTAGATTAGCTAGTTAGATTTACGAGGATATACCTACTAACGAATACTTTTTTATTATGACGTATTTAATGTTGGTTAGCATACCTGTAAAAACCTACGTGATACCTAGAGCACGTACGCCAGTGACTTTTATGCATTCCACAGAGAACATCACTCTGAGTTGTACCTTATGTGACTATAATTGTACCGGCACCCGGCGTCTTCAAGTCGAACCCAGCAATGCAGGCATCACAGCTTGGCAACAGATATAGATTTTATTGACTAAGTTATAAATTTTATTTTTGTTAATTAATTTAATGAATTTTATTGTATTATTATTACTTAATTGACTTATGTGTTCCTAATTTGACTGTCTTTAATTAATTAGTGTAATTGGTTAATCCCGTACTAGTTATTATTAAATAAATAAATATAGGTAAAGTAATATTAGCTCATATAATATTAAAGTAAGCCATAAAACGAACCCATAATTCAAAACATTAATTGACAGGTAAACGGTTCGCAAGTCTCATACCAACCCCAAGACGCCGATTAATTTTCAACCAACTTAAATTACATCGAATTCCTTTCTTAGTTAATACCGACATAATATGCACGAAACAAACTTAACCCGGGGATTATACCCGTTACGTCACTCCGAAAACTCCTTACACTCCGAAAACTTTAACACTCCGAAATCAGTTTTCCTCGGATTAGACGTCATTAATTATTATTTTGCTTTGACATGGAGGACTAAAACCTGTCGGGATTTTATTGATATCGTTGCCAACAGCACTAGTTTCTCCTTCTATCTACTTTATAAAGTATGTTCAGAAAAATCCTTGATTACTTGTACAATTAGTCAGCAATATCCGATTTTATATCCGATTAACTTATTAAAGTATCCGAATTTGATATTCAAAAAGGTTTTACCTTTTTCGTGAAGTCAAAAACTTGTGCTATCAAAACTTGGGCTTTTCATAAGCAGACAATCGTGTTGGAAAGATTTTAATTGAGTTTTGGAGCGGATCTTTTTGAAGAAGGATTAAGATTGCGCGGGGTCTCTTCACGGACGATTGTTTTTCAATAATTCTAGAGCTTAGGTATATAACGGAGTTGCAGATAATCTCGTTAAGGGTTAAAGAGATAGTGAATAACACTCAATGGTAGCGAAGAACTGTTTAAAGTAAAAAACAGTGCACATTTTGTTTCAATAGTCAGGAGGTAATCGCGCGTTTTCACAAACGGTCAATGAAAAGCTTTTGGTTTGATTATAAAGTCCAAAATAAATAAAAACACCACTTACCATCTTCGCATTTCAGATTCGAACCTCTCATACTTCTTCCCATCGTGTTCTTAGACGTTTTTTGCCCACATTTTCAGTTTTTTTTTTTAATTTACAATGAGCTTGTTTAACAAAGATTCGAAAATCCATAATTAAAAAACCGAAGCCATTGAAATTAAACAGTGAGTGCCAGTCTCAAGTTGGCATCGTTATACAAGAAAATGGGTATAAGTGAGCCAGCACTGCGAAAAAGAACAAAAATAAATGAAGCTGAAACTAAGAAATAACGAAGTTTTCTACTTGCTTTAATCCGATTCTGGAAACTAAAAACGATTGTGTCTGGTTACTTGAATTGGCAATCAATGTTTGTTTTATTTTAAAAGACTGATTGAGAAGATTGCAACAAAGATTTTTCGTCGGATTTTTCACCAAGTCGTTGCGTCATTTGTGAAGAAGAGTTTTGACGAAACATTTGTCTTGAAACAACTAAATACCACGCCAAGTAAAAATATTTTATACATGTAAAATAGAATAAGTAAGTAGTTTGCAGTAAAATATAGCCAATAATTCCACTGGTGTTTATATTGCAAGCATTCACAAGTCTTTAACATTTCACTAGTTTTTTATAATACTAAAAATATAATAATGTTTTGTCAGATAAAATGAGATTATCGTGTATAATAATATTTTTTTTTTAGTAAGCGTACCTGTACTAATAAATAATACTTATACCCTAATTAAAAATTACGATCTAGCCACGACGCTGGCTAATTAGTAATTGGACATTGACATAAACTTTTAGCTTAATATAAACTAATCTAAGAATGTGTCCATTGGCAGTTTTCTTATTGTCTCTAATTACTTAAGGCGAAGACACTTTGTTGTTGTGTTCTTATTAGGTGGCAATAGTTTGCACTCACACTACATATCACTGTTTGGTTCACATTACACTAGCTCAAAAGGTGTACAATAATATCACTAATTGAAAAGTTGTTTTCCTTTTCGCAGTGCAATTACACTGTAGCTTGCTACTTAGCTGGCAACTAGCAGTAGTTAATGGGTTGTAGTGTTCCTTGTACTTCAAATCCGTGAAACACTTTCGGCCTTTTTTGTTTTGCACCAGCCACTTTTATCCCAGCTTTGTTTTACCGCTTCTGTCAATTTAACACTACAATTTTACTGACCTAGCTACTGCCCGTGGGTTGACGTAAAAATAAGTGATAGTAGCACCTAGTATTGCACTTTAACAGTAATCTAGTTCCCATTATACAAGCTTTGTTTAGTTGGGCAAGCTTCCGATTTGTACTGATTTGGATTAGTTGAGCTATCAGCAATCGTTTGCAACGGTTTGTAGATAGATACTATTTCATATGTATTTTGTAAATATTGTAAATACTATATCAGACGTAATTTTCTTTTTGAATAAATAGTTTCTAAATAAATTTGTAATGAGGCAAAGATTTGGTTACGTTTCTTTACTTAATAAAGAGATTGTTGTTCGAGCAAAGAGTGGAACACTTTGAGTATTATTTTAACAATTCAGAAGTTTGTTCCAAATACAATTTGTGTACAGTTTGCCAAGTTAGGGGTTACTTTAGAGACCGTTACACGTGTACCTACTGGCTTTAAGTTTTGTTAAGTTACATTAGTATTTACATAAAGTAGACAATCTAAAATAAATACGGCTTTTAACCTTTCAGACACATTTTTTCTTGTGAAAGTGTTTGTCCGGGGAAATACTACCACCGTGTTTATTTCTGCCACATTCTATCACAGTTTGAAAGACATCCAAAGCTGGTGCACCTAGAGGTGACAATCGTAAAGAAATCTCCTCAATAGACATGTTTTGTGAGGTAATAGTTACAGGCAGAACGATCCACTCAACATCAAATGGGCCCCTACACAACTTTTCTCATAAAAAAAGTATAACAAGGATACGACAAAAAATACAAACGATACATTTCCAAGGGTACTTTGCGAGCTCTCTAGAGCTTCAAGAAGAAGCATTTAATATGAACTGCTGCAGTTTAGCAGTTTGTTGTTGAAACAATTCGTCCGGTGCCCACTTAATCTTCAACTTGCTTTAGAGTGCGGACTATTTAAAAGTTTCCGTATAAATTCTAAGTTCGTGTACGTTGTAAGGATGTATCACGATGTTGTCGATGATTTATGAATACTCAATTGGCAATGCAAAAAACATTCAGTGTGTAGGAACGATGTTCTTTGGACCACAATCGCGCCTGATAGTAAGTGACGATGAATCAAGACAGTCTAGAAGACACCTATAGAATGTTGTTGATCTGTTTTTATCTAGCTTAAATTCATTCAAAACCAAGAACTATGGAAACTATGAATACTAGCTTATTGACATAAATTGTGTTTGAAAAATAGCTTGGTTTCGTGCCTTGATCTAGAAAAAAAAGTAAAATATTCTAAGACATTTTGGTTCTTAGCATATTATTTTTTGCCTTCGCTGCAAAACCACGTCATCTTAACCCCTACGACCACGAAACGACGATTCGTGTGACATAAACAGCACTGTGGTAAGATACACCGGCTATTCTGACGGAACCGGCATATTTATGGGCAAATAATGTGCCATAACGCACAGAGCCCACGTTTCGGATTATGGCCCGACCCTATTACTCCCGGATGGAAGGGATCAGTTTACAAGGAAGGTATTATGCTAATGAGTGGATCTAATAAGACGTAAGCTGTGAACTATATTTAAAGACCATTCTTTTTGTGTAACAAAGCTTACATGATTTGGCCAACACTCTGAACGCTTCTGGGACACCCAAGGACTGTTTGCTGTCGTTGTAACCAACTTGATCTCAAACAACCATTTGATTGTTAGTTTTTTTTTTAATTTTAAGCTTCTATTTCCATGAATTGTGCGTAATATTGAAAATAGGTCAAAAGATTTTTATTCGATAAAATACTGTCCTGTATTGAATAAAACAACAGTGTGAATCGTTCTAAAAACTATGTTGAATCGTACACAACATCGATACCCACACATCAAGCACCTCACTACAGAGGGAATACGGAGTAAAAATGAGGTCTATGCAACGTGAAAAAAGCAAAATGGCTGACGGGCAGAGGGCGGAAAATTGGTCGTGTGTTCCGTTGAATCTACGTATTGTACGGAATGTCACAAAGGAGGTTCACACGGCTCTGGCTCACTGTGGCGATGGAATCTCATTCAATTTGGCTGGCACTTTAGTTTTATAGCTCAACACAGTCACAGATCATATAATACTATACTAGGCACTGTTAATATTTTCTAGTGAATTCTCATTAGGTACAAAAATATTTTTTTATTTGTGATACAGTAATTAATATCTTCTTAAGTTTTAACTTATTGTCTCCACTTTATCGTACAGTATATTTTACTAGCTTTCGCCCGAGACTTCATTCGCGTCCCGTTCGATCCTGTTGTGTTTGAGAGATAAAAAAATGTCCATTTGTTAATCCAAGATTCAAACTAAATACATTGCAAGTTTCATCTAAATCGGATCAGCAGTTTCAGTGTGATTGAAACCCAACATCCAAACTTTGACATTTATAATATTAGTGGGATTAATCGCACAAGACGGGCATTCCAAATATTTACTTCTCAGTGGGTGTTGGATTTCTTCATCATCATCATCAACTGCTATTACTAAAAGTTATGTACAAAGGCGAGCTTAACCCTAGAAAGTGTTATCTTCCAGCAAACCTTTTTTTTGTGTTTTGTGATGTTTTGTCGGTTGTTTGAATTTCTTATTACAAAGGTATCATCATCATCTCCATGTATCCTCTGACGTATGTCTCTTCTATATACCATAAAGGTTTTACTACAAAGACTAGACTCACCGTGCGAATTTCACTTTCAGCTCCATTTGCAAGATATTGTGTTTGCTTGAGGTTAGGTGCTAGCAATTGCCTGGAACAAACAAAATTTCATTTGTAGGGTTCGCTGACATATAATGAGAGTTTTAGAAACAGTTATAATTTTTGTATAACGTTTATAAGAGTTGCACCGAAGTAAATAAATATAAACCTAAGTTGAAACTTTCAGATTCAAATTCATGACGAAATTGGACATTGAACATCATCAATATCATTAAAACTCGTTTGAAGCTGACAGAGAATCAACGCACAGTCTAAACCATAAGTCCTAGAGGTATGAAATTTGGAGGCTAGTATCCTTATATAGTATAAGGGTGCACTAAGAAAGGAATTTTGAAACGTTACACTCTAAAGGGTAGAACGCGAGCAACGCCGCGGGCGACGGCTAGTACTGTATAAAATCCTTCCATTCAAAAATGGGTTGAAGAGGATGATAATTAGTATTTATCAAAAATCACTTGAAGAAGTGTTTTGAAAAGTGGTGTTATTCCAATTTTCATAAATCATGATGTCAAGAAGTGTACGATATGATAATTGAGTGAAGTGAAGGTAGAAAGTTGCCTCCGAGGCAGATCCAGCCCACATTCGCAAACAAAAATCCTCGGTTCTATTAAATCACTGAAATTACTTTCTCAAGAATCGTACTTGGAGTTTTGTGATTACTTTAATTTGCCTGCAAACACTTTCCCTTATAATTTGTTGTCGGAAAGCGAAACTTTAGCGTTTTGCTCCACAATTTTCGGTCGTTTATTGCCCGTTTTACCAAACTCTGATCATTTTGTATATCTTTCAAATTTTTACACCGAACTCTGAAAATGAAGATGAAGATGAACAAACCTCGTAAAGATTTTTCTAAATCACGTTTCGAGGATCGCTTCGTAGAGGTGCTACGACGTAGCTGTCGTAGCACTTTCGTAGCACTTCTTGTGACGTATATTACTTTTGTTGAAAATGCATGAAATATATAACAATTTCTTACAAAAAGAGTAATATTGCATACTTTGAGACTAATCATCATAATAAATATCAACATGTAGAAGTCCACTGCTGGACACAGGTCAATTAATTTCCCATACGCGACAAAATCAAAATGTACCTTCAAATATAGGCTTTAAATTCTACCTGTTAGTAAAACATGACTTTGAAATAGTGTACATAAATTTAAAAGCACTTATTTACATTGTAGAGCTTAGCTTCTTCGGCCCACTTAAAGAACAGAGCCCTGAGTCTATCTCGGTGTTGTGTTTTCTTGCTATTTTTGGCATTCGGAAACGGATTCGCAGTGAAAATTTTTGTATGAAAACCGGATAAGCGCCTCTAGCAGGAGATTTGGGAACTGTTTCTGCGAGTCTATCTGACGTCTATAGACTCGCAGAAACAGTTCCCAAATCTCCTGCTAGAGGCGCTTATCCGGTTTTCATACAAAATTTTTCACTTTGCGAATCCGTTTCCGAATGCCAAAAATAGCAAGAAAACACAACACCGAGATAGACTCAGGGCTCAGTACCCTCCAGTATCCAAGAGCTCTTAAAGTACGATCTACTACAATGTCAAAGTTTTACATTGTTATATTCGAACCATTATGAGCTTTCAATCAACTTTTAGTAGTAGTAGAGCTCTTTGTGAGAGCTTGTCCGGGTTCAGTATTAGCACCGTACCTATTTCTGCCGCCAAGCAGCGATGGTCGCATTGCTGTGTTCCGGTTTGAAGGGTAAGGGCGCCGGTGTAATTACAGGCACATGAGACTTCAATATCTTTACGTCTCAGAGTGATGGACGCAGTGCATTGCCTTACAGGGCACGTCCTCATTGGACTTGCACTGTTATAGGCAAAAGTTACCACTTAGCATCAGGTGAGCTATCAGCTTGTTCCATTACTTTTATCATTAAAAATAAAAAAACTATCGAACCTAAAATATACTCGTAAATGTTACGTTCTATTGTAGAAAAATTGATATTTACCTGCAACATAAAAACTTTGCACATGTATAGTAAGACTACATTTTGAGTCAAACTATATCGCTTGCTGTACGAGAAATTTCTGGAAGTAATCATACTCCAAAGAAAAAAAAACTCTACCGTCACGATGATAGAACTCTTTTCACTTGAAAAAAACTCATTAATTTTATTTTCAAAGAACAAAGAAGCTGTCTTCAGCAGTTTGTAAAATTGTCCATACACTTTAATTCTTTAAACAACAAAGTGCCAAAAATATCTACTGACCCAGTTTTCTGCTGTACAGAAATTTCAATCTTAATCCTATGAGCATAGCGTACAGACTCCAAATTATTCGAGTACACGTCAATAATCCTTCACAGCTATTAATGGCCCAGGGGGTCGCTTATGCCCGGTTTACACAGGACAAGGGTGCGTGTTTGAAACCACTGTAAATATGAATTCTTGAAAAATGCTAAAAATCCTGAAAAACCTACGGGATCAATTTTTTTTATTTTATTTTATTATCTTAAAGGAATCGCTTAAATTTTCCACCAGAGCTAAGCTACGTTACTAAGGTTGTATTGACATCCACCAATAGGGATCGTTAGTTTTCATATTAAATGATTCCTATTGGTGGATGTCAAACACATTCTTAGCAACTTAGCTTTGGTGGAAAAGCACCCTACTAATTTATGAATTGTAGCCTTTTGCCCTGGCTTAACTCATCGATATCACACCTTTAGAATGAGAACATTTTAATTATTTTTTAAAGACTAGGTCAGTTACTTGCACTGCGTAAACTGGCCTTAAGCCCGTCATGGCCCAGAGGTCGGCAAAGCCCATCAAATGCGATTATTGAAGGCCATTGTTTTCGTATCGACAAGAGTTCATTGTTCTGATATAGTACATGTAAAATTATATGGGTTTTAGCCTGGGGTGGCACTTTGTAGCTTTATCATTTTATTTCCACAGCTGGGCGTTGTAAACAGAGATAAGCTACTTCTGTTGGTAAGTTCGTATGAGTTAGTGGTCAACTCTAGTGACAGAGTTTTTGGCCCGCCTAAAGGTCTCCGTCGGGGCTAGAACCGGCAGTTTAACGTGCCCTAGGAAGCACATGTAAATGCCACTAGCGGTCATCCATCCCAATAGTGACCGCGCAGAACGTCGCTCAAGTAATATTGACTATGTAAACCGACAGTTTAACGTGCCCTACGAAGCACATGTAAATGCCACTAACGGTCATCCATCCAAAAAGTGACCGCGCAGATCGTCGCTCAACTAATATTGACTATGTAAACCGACAGTTTAACGTGCCCTACGAAGCACATGTAAATGCCACTAACGGTCATCCATCCATATAGTGACCGCGCAGAACGTCGCTCAACTAATATTGACTATGTAAACCGACAGTTTAACGTGCCCTACGAAGCACATGTAAATGCCACTAACGGTCATCCATCCAAATAGTGACCGCGCAGATCGTCGCTCAACTAATATTGTATGTAAGCTAAACTATGTACTGCTTTTGGGCCTGTATTAAATGATGAGCCAAGATTAACGAACTGGTTAGCTAGTAATCTTATCACCACTCACCGTACAAGACTACTTTGAAGACTAGCTCTAGCAATATTTTATTTTATAATCTAACACAATAATTTGAAAAATAAGGCTTTTGTGTGTTAACAAAATAATTTCAACTTAATCAGTTATTTTTTGTAATTTTTGAAAATATTGTAAAGTGTTATAAAATGCTAGGTAAAAGTATGGTCCGATACGATAAGACCACGGTTCAGCTTTAGAGTGCAAAATCCAAGATTGGAAGGTGCAGAAAGATGAATGTTCTCCGCAAATGGAGGCGAGCGGCGCCGGCCGCTGTCTCATAACCTTCGGGGTTGTTTACACTGACCGCGGAGACGTTCGCAGTAGCGGGCGCGGTAGCGGGCGCGGTGGCGTGTGTGACTAGTTTTGCCATTAGTAGCGGCAAGATAAATGCAAAGACAAAACTTCAATAAATCCACTAGGATTCTTTTGAACCGTCTTGTAAACTGCGTAACACATAACAAGCACAGAAGACTTTACAAGAATTGCAACACAGATATTAAGCGTCTGATTGGTTTTACAAAATAATTTAGCTTCAAAATCTACGGGAATAATTCGAAGCGGATTTTGAGACTAACCCTGGTGATGTGATAAATGACAAAGCAGATGTTGGAAAATTAGAATCATATACACTTGGAGATGCCGCTTATCGCAAACATCTATACGTTACTAGTCGTCGCCCGCGGCGTTACTCGCGTTCTAGACCCTTTAAAGTGTGACTTTTCAAAATTCCTCTCTCAGTGCACCCTCACACTATATAAGGATACTACCCTCCAAATTTTATACCTCTAGTGGTCGAATACTCAAACGCAACTCAAACGTCACGCTTAAATTATTGCCATCTCTTACAAATGAGTAATGTCAAACAGAGGCAGAGCAATTTTAAGTGGTGTTCAAATTTGAATGACGTTTCAGTATTCCAGCCTAAGACTTATAGTTCAGGCTGTGCGTTGATTGTCAGTCAGCTTCAAAAGAGTTTTCTATATTTAGAAGAAGATTACAATTATATCACTTGACACTGGCAAAATTGTTTGTCGAAATGACGGACAGAGGCCATTAATGAAGAGAAGAAGAAGAAGAAGAGAAGAAGAATAATATTTTCCCGCCCGCCTTCGCACCCGCGTCTGCCTTTCACTATGTGTAAGGTCCTGGATTTATGTACGTTGCGGACGCCGATGTTTATACTTCCCGAGCGTGCTTTACGATGTATCTGCGGCTTTTTAGCAGATTCCGAAACGTGGAGTTTTGTACAGCTTATGAGTGCTAGCTTCAGGTCAGACATTTTGATGGGTTAAAAATATTTGACCTGGGAAATACCAGCTGCAATATAAAATATATTTGCATGATGTGTAAAATTGTGTATTCTCTGATGTTTTTGTTTCTGGTTTAGGTGTTCATGTTTTTTGAAGTTTTTACACTACCCATGACGCAACAGAGAATCTATGTATAGCAAACAGCGTATCTTGATCATTTGTTTAGGGTTTTAGCGTAAAAATAAAAAATAAAAATATTTTTAGACTGTGGTAGAAAAACAATAATTGCTATCATTTCTCTAAATTAAACTCTTTTTATTCATTACTCGTTATAAAAAATTGTTGACTGTTATATTGATCTTTATTTCTATTCTGCCTTTGCATTTGGTTTACAGATCAAATTGCCTAAAAGTTGTATTTGGGTTGTTTCAGTACGCAGTTTGAAAGCTCATTAGCATAGTCTTAAGTCCCTCGTACCATACATAAAGCAAGCACAACTGAAGTGGAGCTATTAGAACAACAGCTAACAAGAACAAAGATCACACGTGCGCTTAATATTGTAAGTTCACGGCTTTTAAATTTGTAGCCCGGAAGGATGAACGGATTATGAGCTAGTAGGATCCTCCTAACTTCACTTGTATATAAATAAGTGTGAACTGTATCACAAAGAAAATTAAGACTAAATTAATACAGTATTTACAAAATATACATAAAACGTTGAATTTTTTGAGATAATAAGACAAAACAAACGGTCTATCGACTGGTCGAAAGCGACTTAGTCTCTCGGTGACTAACACCTATACGCGCTGTCGGCGACTAGACGACAGTGCGTAAACCCTGATTTCTCATGTGGCTTAACGAAAATTTATTTAGTAAATTTGAAAAACAAAACGCCTTTCAATTTAGGTAAGTTTCGTACACGGTCCGTGTGTATCAATATTTAACTTATTCAAGAGACTTGCAACGTTTTTGGGTTCAGTCAGTAGGGTCACCATAAAGTAGAGTTGATACGGCACCCATCTTTATACCCTGCTTATCATTATTCAAAGGGCCGCAAGGGAATGTGGTTGGCAAAAATCCCTCTTAGGTCTACATCCATACATCTCATAGAGGTTTCCGTATCTTTGAGATATATGAGTGGAGTCCTCGGACCACTCATTTGTGAAGAACACAAAAAAAATATTTTGGCTAAGGATTTACACGCAAACAAGCAAGAAAAGCATGTTTCTTTGTCAACAACAATAAAAATAGATAATTTAATTATTAATTGTTCAAAAGTAGAGGAGTAATTTTCTAATTAAAATTTAGAGAAAATATCATTACAAAGATATTTGATAATGTATTTATTTAACCATTTCGTTACATACATAACTTTGGTCAGTTTGATACATTTGGTAATTCTAATTCTAAAGTAAAAATCATGTCATTGTGTGCAAATGAACACCCCACCAACTTTACCATAGCTTACAGTGTGTTACACACACTGATAATATGGTAAAATGGGTTATATTAAAAAAAACAAACAGGAGCTTAATAAAATTAAACTAAATTTTATTAAGAGAATCAACCTGTTCACTTTTTATTATTTTATTTTAGATCATTTCAAATTAGACAATCAACTTTAATTTCACTACGCATGGTATATTTTCCTGTGACACGTCGAATCCCAACCTTCAAGTCTTACCAACTTCCCTACACGTTTCCTGCTTAAGCCGTATACATAAAACTCCCATCGCTGAGTCACATCGTCTCTGAGCTCATTAAATCCCATGTATTTGAACTGGTAATGCCTTGATTATCATACTAAGTGGTGACCCCTGTACTAGGTATAAGGTAAACTCGGGGTATCTCTAATCTTGCGAATATCACGTGCTTGTGAATTAAATTAATACTTTAATGAGTTTTACACATTATTATATACTTGAGGGTGTTTGAGATGATTATAATCTTTTGATTTGATATAAACGATGAATATTTTATGTTATGATGTCGTGTTGGTTAATAGGGATGCTATCGCTTGTTTCAATTTTGGACGATTCTTTTGTTTTTGTAAAACCAATTGTTTTTTTAGACAACTGATATTAACTGTCCGATATACTAATTGAGTTTTTTTTTATAATAATAAATGTATTAAGTTAAGCGATGTTCTGCGCGGTCACTATTTGGATTGGAGACCAATAGTGGCATTTACATCTAAGCGCTTCCGTGCTTCGGAGGGCACGTTAAACTGTCAGTCCCGGCTCTAGCAGTCGTTAAGTCATGACAGAAGCCTTAAGGCGGCCTAAAAACTCCGTCACCAGAGTTGGCCACTAACTCACGAGCTTGCTTTTTTTATTAAGTTATTTTTACAAGTAACGCATTATTCTACTTATGTAAATTGAAATGCCAAAGCTAAGGCGTTTTTACGTAAGTGCTACGTTTGGTATTTGACACGTTTTTATTTATTGCCTACCGTTCCTGCGGGAAACGTAGGAAATGACGTCATAACTTTTAAAAATTGTCGGTTCTTCGCATTTGGCATGGATTCGGCGCGGTCGTGACCTCGGGAGAGAGTAAAACACATACCCACTTGCATGTATTTACCTATGTAGAAGAGTGTAAGGTCTTTCCTTGCACTCTTCTCATCAGCATCATCCATAACCCAACTTTACCCACTGCTGGGCATAGGCCTCCCCAAGTTAGTGCCATCCACTGCGGTCCTGAGCAAGTCTCTCCCATTTACGGCCTGCGATTTTGACGATGTCGTCTGCCCATCTCGCTGCCGGACGTCCTACGTTTTGTAGCCGCATCTTGGCCACCATTCAGTGGTCGCTTTATTCCATCTGTTATCACCACGCCTTGCAATATGTCCTGCCCAACACCATTTGAGTCTCATCTTCTACTTCTGGTAAAATATAAAGCCTTCTTAGATACATATTCATGTGACAGTTAGTAAGATCCGCTTGCGCGAAGGTTTACCTACTAAACACGTATCTTATTGACCTTGCCTTTTCTGTGGATAAGACCGACTAAGAGAATGGTATAGGTGCTGTGCAAGCCCACTCCATCCAAAACCTTGTCCCAGGTACTGCAGCTTCCCATCTATAGAGGCACGGGTAAAAAGTTTCTGAGAACAGGAGAGACTAGCTCAGGACCGCAGTGGATGGCACAAACTTGGGAAGGCCTATGGGTAAAGTCGGGCTGTATATGATGATAATGATGATGATATGCAAAGGCCTGATTGTATAGAATAAGTATCTAAATTTAATGGTATTTAATTAACTAAGGTTAAGTATATTTTGAATGTATAAGTCATAATCCCAAAGCCATTCAATCAATTCTCAATAATTTACATTCAACCCAAAATATTTACTAGCCGTAACTGGGGTGAACCACATCGTTCTCATAAATTTAAGTTATAAAAGAAAAATAGGTTGTTCGGATATTGTTCAGCGACGCCGTGTTGAGCCGTTAACCAAATGTTTATGTTTTATTTTAGAAAGAAAGCTGCAAGAATTTACTCTGATCGTTCAATTACGGATAACTCAATAAAAATAGCTGGTTTTGCTGAAATACTATTCATAAAAGGTGTAAAAAACATACGAAAGCTTGAACACAAGTTGTACAATAGTTAATTAGTTTCAAATGCTAGTTTACTAGTTAGTAGTACTAGAAGAAAACTAGTTTCAAATACTCCCACTAGCTGGCGCTTATCGGGTTTTCATAAAAAATAAATCGCATGCCGCTTTTCGATATTCGTTCTTATCTACAAAACAAAACTCATACAAGCTCTGGCATTAACTAACCTTCTGCTTTTTTCGAGTCAATTGCTCAACTTATATTTGGATTTTTAGAAACTAAGAACCAAGTACCGAATACTAAAAACACCTGTTTTTTTTTTTTTTTTTTTTTTTTTATACAATATAGGCAGCCGTTTGACCACAATCTCACCTGATGTTAAGCAATGATGTGGTCGACGATGTAGCACGGCTACCTAGAAGATACCTATTCACTCTACTCTTGAAAACTTCCAAATTATAGTCATTTGAAACTAACTTCAACTCTTTTAAAAACTAGATAAACTATAGCGTCGTGTATTTACTAGAGTGTGTTTTTGCCGCGTTTCTGGATTCCAGGAGGAAGTTGTACATTTGCGGCTATTTAAATAGATTCAAGATAAAAGGTGAACGCTTCTTTGAAGTTAATCTAAGCTTCTATTGTGTTTGATTTGAGGAAAAGAGGTGGTAAATGTGTTTATCAAAGCTTATTTTGCACTTATAGTAGCGTAGTGAAATATTGGACAATCTAAACTCGAGATCGTCAGGTTTTAGGACGGGCCCTTAAATTGCTGGGTTGAAGAAAAACACCATGAAGGTTATCATTCACTATTAATGCTTCAGCGACGGCGATGTGCAGTTTGTGCAGTCAATATGGAGCATTAACAACAGCAAAAATGTGTGTCATAATATATGAGATGAATTATCGTGTCATAAAAAAAATAATTCTACCAACGCCTCTAATCAAAGCTTTATCGACACCGCAGTGAGACTCACGTAGGCAACAAATTTACCCGATGACGTCACAGCGCCGAAATTCATTTGATGACGTCACACCGTTCAATCGCTCGTGATGACGCAGCGCGCCTCAATCGCATCGCACTGTTCGTGATCGTGCCACGGTTACTGAGTTGTGGCTTAATGTATAAGCAGTTTTTATTTGAGATGCATCTGATGTAGCAGGTTTTAGCAAAAATAACTCGAGAGCTAGCATTCGGTGTAGTGTAGTAACGCTGTAGATAAAGGTAGAGAGTAGAGGTACCTACATAACAGCTAAACGTGAATCGTGCCTTTTTGTAGTCAGATTTCTTTATCTAAACAAACAAAAGTTACTGCAAAATGTACTCTAAATACGCTTCATCTGATGTCTTGTAGTTTTTTAACACTTCAGCGTTCGCTTCACTGATGAGTCCTACATGCATCGAAAATGTAAAATTCTTAGCAAAAAATGAGGGGAAAATAATTCTTCTGCTAAGAAATAGCTTTGCGTCAACTATTTCTACAAATGCGAGCTCACCTACAGAAAATTCACGAGTGAGTGGTTCAAAAAAGGCCGTCGCCTAGCAACGGGACTGATATCTAACCGACTGTGAACAAGTAGGTATTATCGAATTAGCACAAAATATATCAAGTTAGAGGGGTAGGGCTCGGATTTCACGTCCTCAGAATTTCTTTTTTATGTCTCAAGAAGGGTTAAGTGTTTCTTGTTTTGGAA
Organism: Eulithis prunata; assembly: GCA_918843925.1. Classification (NCBI taxonomy): domain Eukaryota; kingdom Metazoa; phylum Arthropoda; class Insecta; order Lepidoptera; family Geometridae; genus Eulithis; species Eulithis prunata. Next base: position 10,163,391 of record OU974010.1, read on the forward strand.
GTCAAAGTCAATGTCAATAAAGTTGGAGTCATGCTACAGCGGGGATTTATTCAATAACTTTTCACGAGTAAGTATTTCGGAAATGTAAAAATGAAGCAATTCACATTACTTTTTTTTTATTTCATTCGATTTCATATTGTGAAGAATCAGTGAAGTAAAAGTACGTGAAACAAGAGGTAAGTTAGGTACCTATTTATTCAAAACTTTCCAGTACTTAATTAAAACGCAATTTGAGCACAAAAAAAACAGATACCTTATTATAGTTCAGAGAAATGAAAACTTCTAGAGCTTTTAAGGTGCCTTCTGGTAAGATCGGCGTAAGTGGAAGTCCGGATGCCAAGCAATTCTGCGATATTTTTATATGATAATTGCTTAGTTACGTGATTTATCCGGACTTCCACTTACGCCGATCTTACCAGAAGGCACTATACTTATTTTGAAGCCTTTTAAAATAAATATTTTTAATAATAAAAGCACTAATGCACAAAAGAGATTGTATTTTATACAAACTTTGTGCAACTATGAACTTTCGAAGCACAAACGATAACAAACAAAATCTTAAACTAACAAACACAATACACGAAATAATACACAGATATTTACTTCGCATAACGGAACGCAAGCGCTCAGCGCTCTACCTAGGGTTGCCACGTACTTTCATATAATCAACTAGCCGTCCCCCGTGGCGTTGCTCGCGTTCCCTTTAGAGTGTGACTTTTCAAAATTCCTTTCTTAGTGCACCCTTACACTATATAAGGATACTATCCTCCAAATTTCATACCTCTAGGACTTATAGTTTAGGCTGTGCGTTGATTCTCTGTCAGCTTCAAAAGAGTTTTATATATATTGATGATGATGATGATGATGGGTATTTTAAATATTTTTTTACGTATTATAAAATCAAACTGATATGATATATGTGCCCAAAGTCCTAAACATTACATTAGAAAATATGAGAAAAGGTACACAAGCCAATAAACCAGTTATTTTAAACTTTTATTTTTGCATAATAATATATAATGTGCGCAGATCACGTCTACTAAGGATGTGCTCTGTGAAATATCGCACTGACATCAGTATGCGACGTGATGGTGGATGGCTAACCCAAAGGTTAGCTGGTAGAGAATGCTATTTTAGCATTAAGTTCGCCTGTATACACTACTTTAAGTTGTGCAATAAAGAATTTTCTATCTATTTTCCATCTATCTATGGTGTATGTGCTGTATGTTTCAAGTGTGTTAGAGGTTGGGAGAGACCTATGTCCAGCATGGACCGATAATGTTGATAATGATCATGATTTTCCTCTTCAAAAGTTTATTCGTAGCAACCCTACATGCGTTCCGTTCCATTCCATTTTAATAATGTTTACTGTACGCAAACTGAGCGAAACTAAAAAGCGGGTTATGCAAAAAACTGAAACTTTGACGAAAGCATCCGTGTTTGAATTTCGAATGGCCAAGTTTTGTTTCTAATAGGAGTTCGTATTGAATACTACTAATGAAAAATGTAAACGTGTTATTAAATTTTATGCTCTGACGTAAGTACCTCTGATTTTCAACTAATGACCAGTATTTTGATAGATAGATATTTGTTAATGTTTGTTCTGTGTCTGGGTGTTACTATGTATCATAAGTATGCATGTATAAAAAAAATATAATATATATAATATATTATAAAAAAATATATATAATATATATTTTATATAAAAATATAAAAAATATATTCTATCAGCAATCTAGTTCCCATAGTACAAGATATGCTTAGTTTGGGACCAAGCAAAACTTGTGTATTGTTATATGTCCAAGAATATTTAGTTATTTAAAGAGACATACATTTTTTGACAAAAAAAGATGTTGGTATAGGGACATTCGCTAGTTATAGAAAACGGCTATCAAAAGCCTCAAATTTTCTGAATTTCATAATTAATGCGGTGTGGCAAAATTGATGCCTAAAGCCCGGGATACACCGCAACATTACACGCAACACTCAATCTACGTGACGTTGCACAGTGTCCCGCAACATGTTCCGCAACATTTTACGTGACGTGAGACATGTTGCTCGCTCCAAAAGCGAGCGCACGTGTCCCGCATCACTGTCGTGTATCAAACACATTCCATGTAGTGTGATGTGTTGATGTTGCTCCATTTGTTCCCCAGTGTGTCTACGCCTTAAAGTTTTATGCGACTGGTACGTTCTACATGTCTACGAGGGTCTACGAAGCTACGCTAGTGGTTCTACGAATGCCTACGAGGGTCTACGAAACTACGCTAGTGGTTCTACGAATGCCTACGAGGGTCTACGAAGCTACGCTAGTGGGCCTTCGAGGTAAGTAAGATTAGGGGAATATTTTGGTATATTCGAACATGTTTTTTTCATTACTTTATAAATAGAAAAGAAATAAAAACCTTCTAAGGAAGAAGATATTTTTATCATTGCGGGTAAGCTCATAAAGCGGTAATAAAAAGTAATATCAGTAATAATATCCAAGTTTAGTCACTTTAATTAATATGTTTTCTACGAAACACAATACACGGGCAACTCCATGTCTTATTATGTGTGATCCAATAACATTATTTGATACATAGTTCCAAACCCGTTTTCTTGATTTTTTCCTGTTCCCAGAACCTAGTAGAGATAAATAAAAATAATATACAGTATCATAAAACTAGTACAGAGAAAAAAAAACAGCTGTTCCTAAAAAAATGTAAAACTTACTCGACAAATATAACAAACAAAGTTGCTTTTTTGCGCTAACACGGCGGAGTAATGTTTCGCGGTGTTTTCCATCACTGTTTGGGAGCAAATATTTTTACAGAGAAAAACTCATAGATGTACAATAGGATTTGAACCAACGACTCTAGGATGAAAAGGTAGGAGTTAACCAACCAATGTAGGTGTACTAAAATAGGGTTGTGTTCAAAATTATTCATGCACACATTTAGAATTTGATTAGATCAATATTGAACGAGACTCGATCGTAGAATTATCCATGTGGTATTAAAACCAAATCCATTCTGCGGTCTGCGTCGCTCAAACAAACCACCGCAGCTTACGTACCAGTTATTATGAGCTATGACGATAGAACTATAACCCATACAAGTCAAGTTTGATGACGTAATGTGTACAAAAATAAGTTCTTTATTCACAGAATTTTAGAGTTACATACATACTGTACATACTGTACATGTACTTGCGTATAAAAATTGACAAGAAAATTATAAATGAAAATAAAAAGCTGGTTTTATCAGCAGCATTATTTATGTAGCGTGTCAAATGAATACATACAGTATTTGTCAGGAAAAGCATTTTGTGAGAAAGTACATAAATAATAAAGAAAATTACAATTAATAGAGTATCATCATCATCATCATCATCATCATCATCATCAATATACATAAAACTCTTTTGAAGCTGACAGAGAATCAACGCACAGCCTAAACTATAAGTCCTAGAGGTATGAAATTTGGAGGGCAGTTTCCTTATATGGTGTGGAGGTGCACTAAGAAAGGAATTAAGAAACGTCACACTCTAAAGGGTAGAACGCGAGCAACGCCGCGGGCGACGGCTAGTTTACAATATTTACAAAATACACATGAAACAGTTGACCTATCTAAAAACCGTTGCAACCGATAGATAGCTCAACTGGTCCATATCAGTGATTGTGGTGACTGACTGGCTTGACTATAACTTTAAAAAATATAATGTGCAACTAGTTTAGTAAAAACGTATCTACTTATTCAAGTTTTGAACATTCAGCTACTTATTCCTTCACAGAGATTACCGCAAGATTTATGTGGTGTCAAAGCTTTCAAATTCAAAATTCGTATTTTAAGCCAAGATATCGGCAGCGGTGCTTGTCATTGAATAATGGAACTTCTTAGGTCGTGCCATAAAGGCGAAAACACACCTGTCAAACGCAACGAGTCCGGATGAAACACACTTGTCAAATCTAACAAAAAAAATTCTTACATCAACAGAAACTGCTCTTGAAACTCTGAGTAAAAAAATAATAATATTTTACTATGCAATGCAAGTGACCACTTTATACGCATGGAGGAAGTTTTTGTTTTATTTTTCAGTTCGTAATGTCATTCAAGAACCTCTATTTATTTATGGAATTTAGTATTATGGACTATATGGCTCTCCCATTGCCACGTGCCCAAATTCGACCGAGTAGCACATTTACCAAAAGCTAAAAGTAAATACTCACTCGCTTCTTGAAACCATCAACATTATAAACGCAAGTGCTGGTAAAGTCCAAACGAACAACAATACAAATACCCAATTAACGAGATTTGCTCCATTGACCTACTTAGCGACCCCAAGCGTCAAAATTTAAAAAACATCCCTCGCATTTTTCCCGTCACGTCATCAGTCTGCCTGATTTGGCTCCGTTCAGTCGTCAAACGTCGTTACACTAATCCGTACCTACCTGGGGGGTCAGCACGAGGAAATCTGAATCCTCACGCGTAATCTCAACGTATTCGAGACACACTGCGCGTCAACTGCTGTTCGACTACCGACCACTGTAGCGTCACCGTGCAATGTAGCTCGGGTACGCTACCTTTACGATTGTCAGATTTATTCATGCTTACCGTCGTGATGGGACTGGAGCACTGTTGATTTTGCGGCTCGCTGGATTTGCGAGGATTTTCTCTCGTCATTTTTGCGTTCGACTTCGATCCAGTGGCTGCATGTTGGGCTCGATCGGGGTTACGTGAGTGATAATTGATAAGGGCCACGACAGCTGTCAGTCAATATATGAGTAGGATTCGATTTGCTTAGACGTACCTACCACGGAGTTTCACATACGTAGGTAAATTGTAATGTATATAGATGTTTTACAATACTCAGTGATAATTATAGTCCCAACTTGTACGCAATTATTTTCTAGTCCTCCTATTCTCTTGTTGCTAACTATGACGTAACCATCGCTTAATATTTTCTCCATTGTGATCATTTATCAACATACTATGATTTCTAACATATTTGTTAGCTACAAATAACAAAATAGCAATATTTTCGTTTCGTCTTTCCGTGGGGTCATAGGTTCGATCCACAACGAGAACAAGCGTTTGTGTGTGGCAAACATGGATGTTTGTTCTATATACTCGTATGTCTGGGTGTTACTATACCTAAGTATATATTTACAAAGAAAAGTGTATAAGTATTCTATCAGTAGTTCTACTACTTAGTTAGTACTTGTACTATGCTTTGTTTCGTTTGGGACTAGAAAGCGTTGCGTGAAATGTCCATCCTACCTACTAATATTATAAACGCGAAAGTTTGTGAGTATGGATGGATCTTTGTTACTCTTTCACGTAAAAACTACTGATCCGATTTGGATGAAACTTGGATCATTTATTGTTCGTGACCTGGATTAACACATAGGTTACTTTTTATCCCGAAAAATCAACGGGATCCAACGGGACGCGAACGAAGTCGCGGGCGGCTGCTTGTGAATATATATTTATTATTTTTATCCTGCATCACATACATCCTCTTTATTGGAAGCCTACCGCACGCTTGGCAAACCACACCATCCGCCGCTCTATCGCAGTGCTTAGCAAACGTTTACTCAGTCTCAACATAAATTAACTTGTTACTCACCCCTAGCGAACGCGACATGCCAAAGACAACTTGGCTAATTATTTTAGTTTGAAGTGTAGCTGACACTATAGAACTCGACTTGCATCAAGTTTTATTACTTTGTCACTGTTATATTGCTGTGTTTGTGAAGTGCTGTTTCGGGCGCTTGAAATAATTAAGCTTCCTTTGCAATGCATCAGCGCACTAGTGCTGTAAATACCTAATTTCGCTACAACGAGGAAATCTTGGACGCCACAACAATACATAATTGTGTGGCAGACTCGGCGCTGACGAAGTGAGTGATAATAATATGACTGTTCAATGTCTATCTCAAAAGTGAATATTTGCATACACAAAAGTAATTATTATCTGTGGTATTAATAAACTCTGAAACTGAAGAGAAAATAATTAGGTGAGGCGTTTTTTATCCGTTTGTGGAATGTAAAATATAGTGAAATTATAGAATAAATAAAAAAATACTGAACAAAAAGTTAGAACTCATTTTATTTAAATTAGTTTGTTAATAATACTAATCAACATTTTAGAATTAAAATCCTACTAATATTATAAACGCGAAAGTTTGTGAGTATGGATGGATGTTTGCTACTCTTTCACGTAAAAACTACTGATCCGATTTGGATGAAACTTAGAATATATATTGTCCGTGACCTGGATTAACACATAGGCTACTTTTTATCCCGAAAAATCAACGGGATCCAACGAGACGCGAACGAAGTCGCGGGCGGCACCTAGTATAAAATGAAGTTTATTCCTACACCGTTTCACAAACTTTCTTTGAGGCGTGAAAATGTGACAAACCTTACGTAGGTATCACTAGTGTTAATTATTTAGTAGATACCTAAATAAACGCCAAACGAAGAAACTTTTAATTAACTGTGTTCTCAGTTAGTTTCTCATAACTATGCAGATAGGAGTCATCATTTGCAGTTCTGCAGTTTTTATTCTTTTGTCAAAGCGTTCTCATAATTTTCTCTCTTACTCGCTTACCTAAAAGATACTTACGCTATCTAGTCTCTGGAGAACATCCAAAAATTATCATCATCATCATCATCATCAACCTATATAGGTCCAGTGCTGGACGTAGGTCTCTCCCAAGACGCGCCAAAAATTATACGAATTCGGAAATACAGACACTATTATCTCTTCTGTGACACAGACGCTGACAAAGAGTTCGACTCTTTGATAGCTTATAGCAGTTGAAGCAAAAATGTGTGTAAAGTGGTTTTTCTGAATGTGAAAATTCGTGTTAGGTTTTGAAGAGAAAATCCACGATTTTCTTTTCAAAACAAACGACAGCTGACTTGACAAATGACTTGACTTGACTTATATTATTACAATTATATCACTTGACATTGGCAGAATTGTCCGTCGAAATGACGGACAGAGGCCATTATTGAAGAGAAGAAGAAGACGTTTAGTGCGGGCAGTTTGTATATATGTCAACCATGAATGGATCTACAAATTAAATCAAATGCTAATACGTTTGCTGGTAACAGGTACGATAAATAACGAGGTTGCGCCGCGACGCCAATTACTACGAATGAGTTATGACGATTCGATTATTTTGCGTAGACGCTCAACAGTGATAATCGTAAATTGCTGTCTGGGTTGGGTATGTTAGTTACATGAATGTTTGATTGGTTTTAGAACATTTGTAGGTAAAATTATATCTATTTACAAGCCGTCGCCCGCGGCGTTGCTCCCGTTCTACCCTTTAGAGTGTGACGTTTCAAAATTCCTTTCTTAGTGCACCCCTACACTATATAAGGATACTATCCTCCAAATTTCATACCTCTAGGACTTATAGTTTAGGCTGTGCGTTGATTCGAAGTCAGCTTTAAAAGAGTTTTATATATATTGATGATGATGATAGTTTTACCATAAGTTTTTGGGTAAATAATATGATTTTTAGTTAAAACGTTCTTTAGTTTCATCAGTAACACGTTTTTATTTTGTTGTCTTTGTTGGTGGCCATTGAGCTACAAACACATTAAGTCATCATGCATTACACAAATGTAGAATATGTTTTAAAATATTAATGCTGCCTTAAAATGAAAGCCTTAAAATTATTTGTTTAACCCAATCGTCCCGTGGCGTGGCTTTAGCAAAGCCACAACTTAAGGTGATCTAAAAACTCCATCACCAGAGTTGGCCACTAACTCATACGAGCTTGATAGATGTTTTACAAAAGGTAATATAACAAACATAAACCCTGTTAGGGCACAGCAACTTATGCAATTTTAAGCCTTCCTAACATCGCCAGGCATACAAATGTGAATTTAATTCCCTTTCCACTGTCACACACACATTGCACCAATATAACCTAAATCTGCGATCTTACGTCACCGTACATTAATTAGTAAGGCCTGTTTAGTTTCCTTGAACACGCCCCGAGGTGATTAACGATCAACGAACGGAAGGCAACAAGCGTTGTGGGAATGACATCAAGAGGGAATGAGAATCGGTAGAAAACAACCTTGGCTTTGGAATTATGCTACGTGATTCAGTGTTATTGAATTCAATGTTGGAACGAGGGAAAATTATTTAGAAGTAAACGCGCAATGTCTAGGTCCCTAAATCGAAAAACTACCTACAAATCCTGAATAGTTATACACAATTCTTCAGAATTCCTGAATAGTAGAATATCTAAGAGGTGCTGTTGTGAAGGTTTATACAGTACAGCAAAATGAATACCCAGTTATCTTGAGGTGGATCACGGAAAAGTTGCCACTGATAGGTGTACTATGTAGGTGGACCACGGGCAAGGAGTGAAAATAATTAGCCACTAACAAAAACATAAAGATGTCATCACGGTGATATTCAATTTTCTTATTATATTTCAATTATTTTGATGAGACTAGTTTATTGATCTATGAAAAGGTAAGCACGAACAAATCTAACAATCGAGATTAAATAAAACTAACGTATTTGAGTCATATTGTACGTCGACGCCAGCACGACTGCCGAACGTTGTAGCGTCACCGCGCAATGTATCTCGGATTTTTTATTTTCTACCATTGCGATACGTTTACGATTGTCACATTTATTCATGCTGAGGTTTCTGAATAAACACAAACAGTGAAAAAACAGATAAATTGTCTGTGACGATAGCTCAGGGTTTAAATAATTTAAAGCCGTAACAGGCCGCAGGTGCGTGGGTGTCAACTCCAATGACCCACAAAATCAGCCCCGACCTCACGATTTAATTCTGTGACGGACCTAAATGTTGTGTGGTCTAATACAAAGAAAATGTAATTGGTTAGACTATCTTGGTCCACTGATCATTCTCTATTGTGCTAAGGTCGTAATTGCGGGCAACACTGCAAAGGTCATTCAAGCAAGAATTGATTGATTGATTGACTATCTTGGTTGCAGTGATAACAAAGTTGCAAAATACACGTTAATTTTTGTTACACTAAACGAAATTATGCTAAAAAGCATATTTTTTGGGTTACCTGGGTCACAGAGGTAACCCATTGGTGCACATTAAAAGCTCGAGCAGACCGGATGCGTATACGTGTTTACATCGTAGTCTACGTCTACGTTACGCAAGCAGTGCGTCCTGTCTCGTAGAGTTTCATACATTACAACTCGGTAACTACGCGCGTGACTACAACGTATACGCATCCGGTCTGCTCGAGCCTTTATAGGTATCAAAATACCGAGTTTAAGTTTCAGTCACAAAATTCGATAGTAAAGTTCAAAGTTTTTGCATGAAAAAAAAGTTCTGTATCTTACAGCACTTACAAAAACACTTGTCCCACCAGTGGGACTAACCAATTGAACGAACGGGAATGAACGGATAATTCAATGCTAAATTTTTAAAGTGATACTCGTACGTACTCTTACGAAAAGTATTAGTACTTTAACTCCCAAACCGTGCTTCGGAGAGCACCCAGCTGTAGCAGTCGTTAAGCCACAACGGAGGCCTTAAGGCGGTCTAAAAACTCCGTCAACAGAGGCCCTAACTCATACGAGCTTGCTTACTTGTACCCCCAAAGCTATGAGTGGTCTTTACTACATTTACACATTACATGTATAAGTGGGTGACTTGTACCAAAGCAAGGAACTGAGCTGAGGTGGAGGTGGATTGACGCACCCGAACGGTTTAATTACCAACGGCGGTTTACTTACTGGCGATAACCACTTGTTTACATTGTGGTTGAACATAAACGTGCGTATAAAGATATTTTTAGAATCGTTTATATATACGGTCTATTTTCTAGATATCTGTCTGTGGTGAAGGGAGCTTTTCTTTACCAATAAAATTGATTAAAAAAAGTATGAGATAGTGTTCTTGTATTTTAATACTACACAAGTTTATTGACCCCTGCTTAATTTACTGTAAAAGATTTCTAGTATAATTGGACGCACGCAGGGGAAACTGGAATGAGCCAAAATATTGTTACTACACCTACCAGTAAAATCATTTTATGCTCGTGTTAATGACACATCAATCACTTAACATAAGAGCACCCGAAAATTCCCCTGAAAATGACTTGATTTAATTTGACTTTAAAATTGATACGGGAACATGAAGCGCCGTGTAATTGCCCTCGTAAAAGGTAAAATTAAAATTGTTATTCATAAAACTCGCAATTATATAGCAATAATTACGCAAATTTCGAGGATAAAAAGCGATTTTTAGTACAACATGATAGTATCGCCGATTGAATCGTACAATTTTATCGTGCAATTGAATGAATTCATAATTATCGGACGAATTATGGGCTTCGATACACTGTGGTGCGATATGCAGAAGTGGTGATTTCTCAATTTTGCTGGCGGTTGGTACTTTTCATGTAAATAATATAAGCTTGGAAATTAAAATATACCTACTTACATTACTTACCATGCTCGATCACACGAGAGATTTGAGAGTTTAAAGCATGGAAGTAAGTGAAGAAAGAAAAGTCACAGCGAGCCGGCTGCGTTAGCGTGTTAGAGATATAAGTTACTAGCCGTCGCCCGCGGCGTTGCTCGCGTTCTAAATAGACCCTTTAGAGTGTGACTTTTCAAAATTCATTTCTTAGTTCTTAGTACACTATATTAGGATACTACACTCCAAATTTCATACCTATAGGACTTATGGTTTAGGTTTAGGTATTACATACTTTGGAAAGCATGTATCAGAAAGCATGCAAGAGAAAACCGAATTTGAAATGCTTCCATGTTCTTCTTTACCAAGGTTTGTAAGTCGCGTGCGTTGAAACGCCACCTTAACTTAGAACGGGTAAATCCGCTTGAGTTTGGGGTATTACATTTTCGGGCAACACCGGAGGAAAGGTATAACCCTTGCCCGGCAGATGAATAACGCTGTGTACGGAACTGACGTTTTTAACCTTTTCATGTTTTGTAGTCATGACGAACGCTAAATTATATTTTAGGAAATTGTTTTTCTCTATGAGTTAGTATAAACAAGCGTTATTTGAGGGCATTTGTAAACGTCCAATAATATTTATTTATTGACCTGCATAACTTTATTCAGCTGTTCAAATTATTGCTGTCACCTACAAACAGGTAATGTCAAACAGTGACAGAGCTAGACTTTGATGTCTTTCATAAAAATTGCCAGTTTTTGAAGGCCATATTGTTTGTAACCGTGTTTTGCAATTTACGAGTTTAATTTACAGAAAGTATACTTACTGATAGAAACATTAGAAAGTGTAGTACTTACAACTTCTTTAATTTGCGAAATCTTAATACCACCTTGAACCTCCAGTTAGCAAAAACGCTTCACACAGAAATTTCTTCGTGTTTCCCCACGAATAAATTCTCATTTTCCAAGCAAAATATAATCCTCGTCTTGTTAGAGATAAGGAGTGGCATTAATTTGAATTCATCTCATTACCGACTACCCGACGACCACTTGTTCAGAATATATTATGAACGCTGAGACAGACGAAAATGTTTTATTATTAAAGATTATCTATCTACCTATCTCAGCTCAGCATGCGACGAGGTGGGTGTGAGTGAGAGTGACAGATATATTTTTATAGAAACATATCATGGTCTTTTTATCGTGGCATTTTGAGTGAACTGCGTCTGCAGATTACAACTGAGACGGCATTGTCATTTGTCACATCTCTATTTGTCCGTTTCTCGCTGTATATTTTTGAACAACGAGTAATAATAGTGGTATTCACATAAAAAAATCTTATATAAAAATAAAATTGATAATATTTTTTGCAGTAAATTCTTTACTCTTTACTTTGATTTTGAATTTTCATTTATTTTATAATGGTTTGGCTGTGACAAGATTTTAAAACAACAGTAGCCCAAAGCTCCAGAGTGGTCGGGAATGTATCAAAAAACCCGTACCAATAAACCAGGGTCAGGCTGACTCCAACATTCTTAACACATTATTTGCATAAAACGCTTGTTTGCTTTATTGAGTCGTATTGTTTTTCAATCAGACCCATCAGACCCCAGTGACGTCACAACATGGCCGCCGCGTTTGTTTCACGCTTGCTTTTTGTTTGAATGGTAACTCAAGCCGGACAGTGGGAAATCTGAAACGAACTGGTTTAGGGACCGAAGCATCATTTGCAGTTCCATTTATGATTGTACTCATCATTATCATCTACAGCATCCACTGCCTGAATTAACCTGCTGTTGAGTAATTTCCCACCGTTTGTAGTCTTTGCACTGTATTTAGTTTTTAACCATTTGAGACACAAATAGACATTATTATGACAGATTCTAAACGGGAACAAAATGCAGTAAAGTATAATTTTTTTTTCCATTTTAGGTTGTGCGATAGATCTAAGCGTTTTGATGACGTCAAAAACTTGTGCTAGAACAACTAAAACGCTGTTTCAGATTCAAATATTATTCCGCAGTGCTGGTTCTAACTGGTTGCGAAATATCAACACTGGTTTTAATTGGTTTGTCAGCTTCTTTGTGGTCGAGCCGTTGGTTGTTATTTGGTCACTCTCTTTATGCTAACAAACGGTTTGTGAATGACCCTTTACTTTATTGTGAGGATTTGTGCTTTAGTAAAGTTAGTGACCACCGCAAAATGGAGCTTGTTTTTAAAACTGCATTCTATATATCTAATCAGTTAGTAGCACAGTGCTGATAAAGGAATAAAGTTTAGGCTAGGCTAGGCTCTATATCGCTCAGCTGTAAAAAATATTATTGAAAATAAAATTGATATTAATTCATCCATACAGTCGACTGCATATTTATATCTGGCAACTTGAAGTATTTTTAGTTCTTCCCAGACAATAAGTTTAATTAATAAACAATGAAAATTTGTTAGTAATCGACATTTTAATTTGAAATTGTACCCTTTTGTCACCCTTATACTTAAGACTATACCTACACAAACCTGGATGAGAATCTATTAGTTTATTCGGTAGGCATTGGCAAAGAAAGGGCCTCAATCAGAAAATTACGGTACTGCACCTTGCGCACAATGGCATTAGCTAGAAGTCAAACTCAATCGAGACATGAATAAGTGGATTCGTGTAATCTCGTGACAAAAAGATGCCGTGGAGGGTAATGATGTGAGAGTTGGATTTCCACGTCTTTTCAGCTTAGTCAGCATTGAATTTCAATTGGAATTTGTTTGACACATGTTACTTTTTCATTGTCGGTCAAAAATGTAACATAGTTTTTGCAATAAGTGCAATAATACCTTGAAAATAGAAGTGATTTTTTGCAATCCACATAAAAACATACAAATTTTTGCACTCCATTTTCAGAACCAATTAAATAGAGAATAGTCCAGCCATCAAGCACATAGCACATAACGAGTGTCTCAGTACAAAGACAATACTTTCAGATAAGACTATTTATTCTGCAGTAGGAGAACAATAAACACCACTGAAATAACTTGCCTAAAAACCAAGTATTTCTATGATAAGAACTTAGACATCAAACGAAGATATGCTGTAAGCTACTAAAAATAAGGCATAAATTCTTAATTTTTCCGAGACACGTCGTCTGGTTTCAGGCTTTTTAACGAGTGATGCAAATGACTGGACTTGTTTGTACCGAATCGCTTTGTATGATTAATGAATGAAATATGAGGAACGGAATGAAAATCTCGTGTTAATCATTCTGAACAAGCTCCAGTCTCTGATTCTTTTTAATTGGGAAAGAAATTCGTTGGAACCGCAAAAGACTTCTGTGATAGCGTATTACTTTGAATTGCACCTATGTGAAAATAAAATCAAAGTGCTTGAAAAAGAAAGAAAATCATCATAAGTATTCAAACGTTCAGTTTTTACGCTTACATAAAATAAGGAATGCTTTTCAATTGAACTGCCTTCGGCATATCTCGAACAGTTCCACCAGCCGATTGCCAAGCTAAATTACAATAAATGCATGCGTAAAATACCCTTTCCCAGACCCAGTAACAAAACAATCCCGACCACCCAACAAAGGTAAAACAATTTACAATTCAAGCCGGCAAAATAGAATATCTGTTTTGACCCCGAAGGCTCAGTGTCCCACTTCGAGCTACGAAAACAAATCGATGGAACTTTGCAAAGAAACTTGAAAACACTTTCGGAGCACCATAAATGAAATATAAAAGACAGGAGCAATGATATAACTTGAGAAAGTGAGCTAGAGCGGGATGGACGCACGCGTGATAGCTGAAGTGGAAAGAGGTAAGCGTGTAAGAAATCATGGTGAATATGTTGCCAATTTGAACATTGACGAAACGATTGTGAATAGACATCGTAAAAAAGTGTTGATTGGTCACGTGGGTATAATGAACTTTTTGAAAGTTTTTTTTTTAACTAGAAATAGTTTTATGCGCAAAGAAAATTACAACTAATACTATAGCGTGAAAGATAATTTAGCCGCGGCATACTAACTTTCACACTGCTCTGTCACACTGGTGCAAAGGTTAGGAACAAATTGTTTTATGGATAGGAAAATGCACGGAACATTTAAAAAATATACCTTACTTTTCCCTGTTATGTACTTGGGGTGAAAATACCATGGAAAGCCATATGATATAAACTAAAAGCGCTTTCTTCAAAACTCTTACATCTACACGATATTCTTTGCAAAGACGCAATATTACCATTGGGAATATCATTCGGATTGCGTTCGCGTTTTTAGATAGGTATATACCTAAGCTTTTTGTAATACGAGGGAAGCGCTTGTTTGATAAGTGTTCCTTTCATTTTCATGATTTATTATTATTATTGGGGGTTGTTTGATGAAGACGGCCACTGACAGTGATATTTTTAAAAAAAAGTATTTTGTAAGAACTAGTAAAAAACTTAGCAAATCAAGTTCAGTAGATCGAGCCCACTGGTGGGCTAGATAGATAGATAGATAGATAGATAGATAATACTTTATTGTACACAAGGGAAAGGTACTAGATAGGATTTTTTTTCCCATCGGCCCCACCAGTGGGTCTAATGTGGGGAATAATGTGTATTTTGTAAATATTGTAAGTATTGTAAATACGTATTAGTATTAATTTTGTTTGTGAATAAAAGAGTTCAGTACCTTGATATTGAACATTACTACAGATCATATAATACTATACACATTACCTACTTAGAGTTGCCTCTCAACCAAGCAGCTTACTACCTTCTTATAAAACTCAACACTGCGTGGTATACACATTTTGCCTCTTTTTATAGAGTTGCCACTCGCAATTTTGAGCCCACGACTGCCCATTCCGTTTTATTCGAAGATGAGGATAACGATGTTTTTCAATCAGTTTTGAGAACAATCTCAAAACGCAATAAAAAATACAATACCATTTATTTTGAGGGATAATTTTACACCTTTAAGTAATAACTTTGCTGTACTATAAATATATTTTTTTATTTTCTCAAATATTTATGCTCTTGGTAGAATATAATTTAATTGCAATGAATATATAATTTGTGTTCCTCAGTGAAAATATTAAATTCTAGGTACTTACGTGTTAAGCTCGAGGTCCAGTCTGAACTTATGGTTAAAAGCCTTGATGAGAAGTGATGTCCGATGAAAATGTTTGCCTGTCTGTAACAAAAAAGAAATTGTTGAAATAACTTGTTTATTTCAACTACATTTTACAACTATATACTGGCCACATTTGCATTTGAGTGATGGGCGCAGTGCAATGCATCGCACGGCACGGCCTCGGTAAATGAGCTCTGTGAAGAAATGCATCGCTATAGGTAGTGGGTTGCCGTTTAACATCAAGTGGACCATCGGCTTGTTCCATCATTTAGTTGCTTATATAGCAAATTATAATTACTTGCTAATTACTAACTATGGTCCTACAGTTTAAATATTGTTTTACTACTAAAACAACACACTTCAGAATAACAAGTTGGTAAGTATTAACCTTGAGGATGGACCGGATTGGATGAGAAAGGCGAGGGAAAGGGACGAATGGAGGATTTTAGGGGAGGCCTACTCCGCTGAGGCGACTACTGCTGAAGAGGAAATAGTTTAGATAGTAATAAGAGTAGAAATAAGAGTGAAGTACCTAGTTAGTTTACCTATACCTATGTTTAGTAGTAGAAATAAAGGCTTTTTTATTTTTATTTATTTTATTTTATTAAGTATTAATCTTGGTATAAAACACGTTTCTTGGGTTCTCGAAGCCTAAATTATAATTAAGCCATACCAAATCCGAGATCGCATAAAATTGAACGCGCTATCCCTCCCATTAATACCGACGTACATAAATCCAGTCCTTACAATAGCAGAGGTAAACAATAGCGTTACGATCTGCTAATGCGAAACCTGATAAGGGTCTAATACAAGAAGGTATGGATCATAAACCAGATACAGAACTGGGATTCGTTTTATTTAAAGTTTACGGCGTTTTTTGTCTGGACCGTTTTGCTTGCTATTTTATATTATCGGTGGAAAGGATATATTCCACAAATCCCTACTAAGAAATGCCTACCAGTGGGGATGAAAGTACTGCGTCAAATTGGAATATTTTATGAGTGTGTGTGCTCACTAAAAGGATTTTTAATTAAAGAATGGTGCATAGGTTTTATCGCTCCTCAAAATGTGATACGAAAACGAAAGTGATGACTTTAAGTTTTCTCTCTTTTTTACTCGGCTATTTCCTCAGTAAAAACAGAGAAACTGTTAAACATCAATCTTATTCTGTTTCCTAGTCTGTTACAAATCAGAATTATAGCATTTCAATAAAAACATGTTCAAAGACACTTAAGCTCCTTCCAGTAAATGTAAATAAGACGTCTGTAATATGCCCTCTAATGTATTTTGTCGTTCTATTTATTTTTTAAGAGAGTTTGCCCGAAGGTGTAAGAAATTGGGCCACTGAAAGGCCGTGTTTCCACTAAACCATTGCTATTACTTACGCTACAGTGCTTTTTATTTCATCAAAAACTCTTCTGTGTGCTATTAAGTGTGGCTTTGGCTTTAAATTCGAGGTTTTTTAAGATGTTTTTAGTAATGTTTTGTCTACGGGCGTAGCACACGCGTAGCAATTTTGTAGTCGCGTAGCGGCTAGCTTGTAATACCAGGATATTAATGTGAAATCAAGCGGTGCTTTATTTGATGTTGCGATAGACGACGGACCTTAGAAAAATACGTCCACGACCCATTGAGTTGAACATTATTTTGTTTGAGTTACAAACCATATTGGTAGAAAGCTCGGACGAAAACATAATTATGTTTGGGTAGCTTTCTGATCGAATTTTGCCGGTCCAATTGATGTTTTTGATTTAGATTATTTCATAATATTATTTTTGTACTTCTGGTTGGTCTGAATTTGTAAAACAGCATTTACAAAGAAAACTAGAAGCTTAGTAATTTTCTCCAATATTTCGGTTCACTTACCTATGTAACGGTCCAAGGTCATCCACATTTTGAACCGTCAGATCACAATTAATTAAAGTTTGAGTTGTAGGTGGATGTTTGATTGAATGGTTAAAGCGCCATCTTGTAGTTTGCAAATGCGTCATAATACGCTATGCGGGTCTGTTAGCAGCAAGTTGACTTGCTTGGGGCCATTGTTCAATTAAGAGAATTCAATGCCATCTAGTGGTTGGCAGGGATACGTTATGGAGCGCCGGCAGACTGTTTCATTGAAGCCAAACGATTAACAAACAAAGGCGAGACCAACTATTCGCTAAACTAGGGAAGCTAAAAAAAGGGGCGTGGGAATCGAACTGTTTCAACAAATAGAGTTGGGACAAACATTGTTTTGGTGATAATGGTAATTGTATCATTTCATTCGCAACAAATGATATCACACTATTGTATTATCTTCGAATTTCACTTGAAATATTACAGTATTATTATTACTACTTGTGTTTTTGTTAAGAATAATAACAATTTGATAATCATTACATGAATAGTGAGATATAATATGATGGCGTTAAAGTTATAGAAATAATAAACTTGGTTTCTCGTTTGAATAAAATATAGAGATATATTTATCCGACTAAACACAGAACAGAGCAAGTCACAGTGGAAGGAAGATATTAGCCATGCATAATGAGATGTTTGGTTTGGTCGAGTAAAATGTAATGATACCTACAGTACGGGGTCGGATATCATTTCATGTAATGGGTCAATAGGACATCTCTATTTGAAATTCTTCTAGAAGTTTAGGGAGGGGTTGGTCGTGCTCGGGTATAAAAGCTGGAACATTTCGTCAACAATTTAGTTTATTTTTGTTCCGGAAAAAAGTGACAAAGTCGTAGGTACCACAGGAAGAAATCTCGGTAAGTAAATCTTTCTTATTACCCCTCATTACGGCCAAGACACCTTTAGCCTTAAACGAATATGTGAGCCTGCGTATTCGGTAATGAGAAAATCCCAGTACCTGCATACATTGCACGACGTATGCATACCCTAAATCCTACCCAATTTCCGTCTGTTGTCTTAGGTCTCATGATAACAGATATCCTTATTTATCTATATATTTCACATTATATATTCATATAGATAGGGCTAAGGATACACATTCATGTTAGGCATCACATCTTTAGGGTGTATTTCACGTCGGGTTCAGAACTGTAGATAAAATTAGGTAGATACGTCTGTATGTACTCCCGAGCGCATAAAGAGTCACTCGGCGGGTCAAATACTTAGCACTAGGAATTCTACAGTAGGTATAATTAGTTAGATACGTATAGTTTTGGTATTCCTGTGTGCACGTTAAGACACACAGAGGGTTCAAAACTGTTAAGTAGAAATGGATAAATACGATTCCTTGTATTCCGTGCGCATATAGTGTCACACGACGAATCAAGTACATAACATTAGGAATTTTTATAGTAAATAGGAGTAAATAAATAGGTATAGCTAGTTAGAAACGTTCAGATATTGTATTTCCGTGCGTATCTACATTGCGTCACACGCGTATTTAGTGCTGACTCATTTTTATATTAGGTTTAGGTATTCCGAAGAATAAACTAAAATCAAGATATAGAATCTACGCTGTTTTCCCTAAATGAATTTGATCCAGAATGCGTATTATATTTTAAAGGAATAAGTACTTTATTAGCCTTCAGTTCTTATTGTTCATTTTCTATCGAACTCTATTGTATGTGGTTTTATCTTTTTACTTTGGATAAACTATATTAGACTATATTTATTGATTACCTAAGCTTTCTAAATATCTCCTTTTACTTCGAGTAGGCAAGAATAGGTAGTAGATAGGTAATTCTCCACTATTATACTTTGAGAAAATTAAATTATTAGGTTTCTTTTAGAAACTTACTTCACTAACTTGGTTAATTATTTTTCCTTATTTTTAGATTCAATAGTAGATAAGATCACTAGTTAATTACGGCTACCTTTTACCCTTTTTCAACGTATTTACTTATAAAGTGATTTGTCTATACGCAAATAGGTACATACATTTTGTTATGTCCGATCATACATTCCTAGGATTTTTATAGTACATCTACTTATTTCCCTAGAAACTTATTCTACTACCTAGGTTGTTTAATCTTTCTTGTTTAAATACACGAGAAAATAAGACCGATATCTACTTAGAGAAGGTTACTTTCATTTTATACTACATATTTATTTATAAAGTGAGTTAAAGGTAGAAACTACTTATTACACTTTTACTTACATACTTACAACCTTGATAGTTCTGTTAGTTAGTTCCGATCTAGATTAAAAGATCTATTTACATTGATTTACTTCAACATAAAGTAGTTTATTTTATTATCAAGTTTATTTATTCATTATAAGGCTTGGAACCTTAGCTTTGAATTTAAACCTTGAATCTTGAACTCTGAACCTTAGATCTAGAGTTTTACAAACTTAAGCTTTGACATTATAACTTTGAAACTTTTAATCTTTTGAAGATCTAATAATTTTTATAACTTTCGGATATTGAGCTTGGATTGAACAGATTCTTACACTGCAAATAGGTAGACGTATTTTCAAATCAGATTGATTTTATCAAATGACTTTTAATAATCGACTCTGAATTAAATCATAGTTGTTCAACTATAAAAAGGTTCCGGAAACACAACTAGATGTCACCCCAAAAGTTGTACCGATTGTAGATCGCGCTGACGAAAACACGCGGTCTACGATGGGTACAAATAGAGATAATTAGTTTTAACTGAACATTAAACCGAACTGTATGTACCATTACACAGTCTCAGGGCAATAAATATATTTAATATTGTGCCTCGGTAATTTTGATATCAGATTCCTATCCTCACTGGATCTATATCCTGTGCGCAAGTCGTACAATAGTAAAGTCACTTAATAGATCTAATGGTAATATTTATTGTACTATCGAGCCGGCCCGAGTAGCTCTCTCTTATATATTACAATTTCAGTAATTTAATTATTAAATTTAAATGGAACTTTTATTCCTATTTGTTTAAAGTCTTATATAGACTATTTGCTTTAAAAGTGACACTTAACTTCAACCTTTGTCATTTGCTGACCTGTCTGAGTGTTTTCCTCAAACTATATATTTGAAGGAATAGCTATTAAGAAAAGTTGTAATTCTATTTAGGTCCGTATTTGATATAATTGATCTTACTCAAGAGCGTGTGTCTCATAGTTAATCTAATCTTATGGAAAAGAGAAGTTAGCTATCATCAATGAGTTATATAGATCATTTCTATCTGATCTGATGCCTGGTAATTATCATGACGTATGTTTGGTCTATCTAGCTAGACAATTCTAATGTCGAAGTATCCTAGGCTGATTCAAGCTAGGGTATCTTTATATAGCTATATTTATGACCTTATCTACTTGTTTGACTTTGTAGCTTAGATTTTGGCTATCTGGATAAATTAGATTGAGTAAACCATAAACTAAGAAGGTTGTTTAAAATTAGATTCATGTTAGAAGTGGTTCTAACAAGCTGCCTTAGGAGCAGCATACGTTTAATTGCATGGGACTGCTTTGGCTTTGAGTAACTAAAGTTATTTAAAGAGAATTTAGTTTCATGATCTTTATATCCATAGTAACACTGATGTAGGATTGGATTTAGTGAAATGGTAAAATAGGTTTTATTCATTTTTCTATTTCGAATCACACATCCGATAAAGTAATGTGTGCTATGAAGAGGAGGTTATTACGATTACATGTGTATTACATGTATGCGTAGTCTGGTGACGATGACCACTGACTGGTGCGGATGGCGGGGCACATGAAGGAAGTCTTGATATAGCAATATCAACTTCATAGTACACAATTTAGTATCCTTCTAGTAACAAATTTATAATAAATTAACATTCTATGGAACTTTAGAATCATTTAAATATATTCGATGATAGTTCTCTTAAGTAGATTTCTTCTGAAGAAATATAGCATTATTATTTACACTATATTTAACTCCAACAAAATCAAATAGATTACAATTCTGATCATATTCCGCTGTCTAAAGTTTGTACTAGATAAAACAATTGACGTTTAGATCTTCAATTTATGGTTATTTACTATTAGCAACGTTCGGATAGATAAAAGAATTAGGATAAATAAGAAAGTATTAATTTAGTATTAGGTAGGTTCATGCGATAAATAAAAGAAGTCTCAACATAATTCCTTTAAAGATTCTGCGCGTTATCATCGGATCACAAACGTAGGGCGTCCTAATCACAACCACTATCGATCACAAGGCCATATTTAGTTATAAGCATTAAGTAGTTTTAAGTTCATAGATAGGTTATATTTTATAATAGGTAGGGGGGGGTTGTTACACCTAGTTACTTACACTTACAGTTTTTTTTTCAAATATTTCTATCTAGGTCTACCACTGCTAAAACAAATAAATTTATCTTTCCATTTCATTGAGTTGAGTTTACATTTCTTTTAAATAAATTACTCAAGAAGATGCTGATTAATTCTCTATTATAATACGACTCCTTCACAGCTAAGATAATAATATGTAAGTAGCTGCAGTATTACCATAAAAATCGAACATTTTCAAAGCAAAACGTTCTGAGAAGATAAACCTCTCCAAAACCGTGTCAAGGCATTTTTCAAGAGCTCGCTAATGAGGTAATCTTACGTGTGCTACTCTTTGTAATAAAACAATAGAAAGAACCGGCACAAAGGAAAGGATAACGATTCTTTATCATCAAATATGTAAGGAATAATAAAAGGTAAGAGACGTTGAATGATATTTTGGTTTTCATGAGCCTAGCTCCATTCAGATTGGATCTTAAGCGAAAATTGGCGAAATAAGACATCAAAGTAAGGTTTTTTTCTGCGAAACAATTTTGTGAGCGAGGGAATTTATATTTAGTGCCTCGTCAGTTGTCAGCCTCATGGGAACTGACAACGGCTGATCGAAACTTAAAAGCCTTGTTAAGATGTTTCCGCCACGTACTAGAAATATCTAGAGTTTTTTTTTTATAAAAGTCGATACTTCCCCGGACAGTTCGTTCGGTTAGCTATATAATTCTGTCGCCATAGGGTGGGTTATTAAGTGTATAGGTGGCACATAAATCCCAAAGGAAACATCGGTGACACTCGTGCTTTTTTATTTTTCACATTAAAATATACATAGGTAGACAAGTAGACATATACAAGCATATAAGTACATTATATTTGTGTTATGCTAGAGTTTGTCACAAAAATTGTACGTTTTTAATCACAAAACCTAAAATATACTTCATCTATGTATGTTAACCAGAGTTCAGTTTAGGTACGTGACAAAAATATTAACTGTGTCATGTAACAGAATTTAAAACATGCTATAGGCATACCGTCACTAAAAGTATTAAACTCAATTTGTCACCCAAAATAAAATCACAGATAACGAATTTATATAGTGCATAAATAGAACGAATAAAATTTTGGCCAACATGCTATATTTTTATTTATTTTGTAGTTACTGACTTCCTCTATAAACCCTAACTAAAAGCAAGTTGTTTTAAAACTAGAGAGTACTTTATACTAATATTAGAATTAGAATCAAGAAATTCATAAGAGCAATTCATAATAAGAAATCAAATGCAACTCTCAGCACATTTATTTTTTATTTTTTATACGATATAGCCGTATACATAAACTAAACGCACAGTGTGGAAACTCGAGTGCAAAAGTCAAAGTCAAAGTCAAAAAGCTTTTATTCAATAAAATCTCACTGATCACTTTGAATCGTCATTACGTTTTGTATGGTTAGGTATGACTACATTTTTTTTTAGTGTTCATAACAGTGACACACAAAATAAAGTTTCAAACAAATCAAGATATATTTTCGTGCAGAATATGTCTGTGAGGGGATGCGTCAGGTTATTGCAACGGCGCGACTGAAATTTAATAATCTGCCGCTTTAGGCGTTTTGTGAAGCGTCGATGTGTAATGAAAAACCAGCAATTTTCTACCTGCTTTCCAACATTTTCACAATATTGCCAGAGTGTATACGTAATACTTGAGTTCGTGTGTTAAACATGTCATAGAAGATATAGGTACCTATACCATATTTTTTGGATCTAAGAATAAGAGTATCTACTGTACAGTGTACACATTGGTGGCGGTGTCCAAAAAATAATAATAAAAAAACTCCCATAGAATCTAGCTTTTTACAGCGTTCTATCTGTTCAGTTATTAAATTCCTATTTGCACTAACGAGTTCAAAATCAGTGCCAATAGTTCTAATCTTCCTTCTACATCTGAGCGCTTCCGTGCTTCGGAGGGCAAGTTAAACTGTCGGTCCCGTCTCTAGCAGTCATTAAGCCATGACGGAGGCCTTAAGGCGGCCTAAAAACTCTGTCACCAGAGTTAGTCACTAACTCATACGAGCTTGCTTGCTTACCTACCCGCACAAAAAATTTGCATCCGACCGCTGCGACTACCCATAAAACCCTCGAACCTTTTAAAACTAATGTTTGCCTTGGAACCCGTATGCCAGACCCAATTACTCAAGTACAGTCGGTGGCAAAAGTATTACTGAACATTAATTTATAGTTATAGTTTTTTTTTCAGTCGTATAGGTAGAAGAACCTATGTCAATAATTGTGTTAAATAAAATGGTGAAATAGTTAGCCATTTTTAAAAGCGTTATCAAACTTTATTTTACAAAACCCTTATCATAGTTATCCCCCAAAAATTATTGGATTTGACCATTTTGTAGAGCCCACTATGCAAATGAGTGGGCTCGATGGGATAACTCTTTTTTTTATATATTCCAGAAATCTCTTCTAAGAAATCCCTACCGGTGGGGTTTTTTTGTGGCAATATAACTTTTGTCGACGACTGTTGCGCAGGAGCTGTCAATACGAATTATGGATGCTCGGACGAGGGTTCCTAATTTAATATACAATTAACTGGGGGTTGATTATTAAGCAACTTGTCGCCTTTGATGGGGTGATCATGGAATAGTTGGTTCAACGGAAAAATATTGAAAGATTGTGACGAATAATTGTACCTATGGTAGCGACGATCATTTGCGGGTTTAAGCAATAGGTAGGTACGTGTTTTCTAAAACAACGTACGTTTACTACTTAGCACTCTGGAATAAGGTCAGTATTCGCAGTTACTGCTCAATAGCTGATACGGACTCTTCTTCTTCTTCTTCTTCTATTTATGGCCTCTCCTGGTGGGTTACTCTCGACCACAGTTCCAAGATTTTGACGGAAGTCCTGTAATTTTCCAGTACAGACACAAAATCTGTCAAAATCCGGATCCAATTTGGAACGGCGGTGGTCTTCTTCTTCTCTTCAGTAATGGCCTGTGTCCGTCATTTCGAAAGACAATTTTGCTAATGTCAAGTGTTAAAATTGTAATAAATAAGTCAAGTCAAGTCATGGGAGTAGCCCTACTGGTCCGTCATTTTGACAGATCATTTTGCCAGTGTCAGGCGAAAATATTTTAAAATAATATTAGTCAAGACAAGTTAGTCGTCAAGTTGGCTGTGAAGCATAGATTTGATAAATTTGTCAAATTATAAATGTCTGTAATCCAACAAGACGCCAATACCTAAATCCAACGAGGTCAGTCAGAGCTTAGAAGAAACGATCCAAAGTTGACATCTTTTCGACATCAAAGCTATGCTTGGCATTGGTTTCTGAAACCTATTTTGTGAGCCTGCGCTTTGGCAAATTATAATTCGATAAAAAATATAATTTCACGTCAAAATTGATAATTAATGCTAATTTTTATCTATAGGTCAACACAAAACGTTCTTAGATCAAATGTTGTGAAGATTAATTTTAGCATAGGTCCTAAAATCGCCTGAAATGGTAAAATCAGAATAAGGTACTCGACTTCGCCCGCTCGAATTGGCGAGGGTCTACCGCACCCGCAGAAAACTTGGCAATTGTGACCATATAGTAAACCACTAAACACATCAAAATTGTATCGTGATCACATCTACAACTCTATAATAAGCAAACGCATAACAAACGCACCTATCAGTTGGCAAAATAAATGTATATAGGACAGATCGTATACGTACTGGTGATTTCAAAGCCAGAAATAGCATGTAAAACTTATTCTACAGCTGCGTACAATCTCAAACCGACATCGACAATAACTCGAAAGAACTTATGCAATTTATTAAACTTCGCTGCAGTATCGACGTCTTAACTATTTTGCTTTTGATAACTTGAAACTTGTTAGCTGCTTCGCGATAGTTTTGTTAAATAGCTATTGAGATGAATTATTTTGTTCCGGTGGCTGTGTAAAGTTTTGATGGGTACCAGCACTGGTCCCGGCTGACAGCCTTTGATAGGGCAGGCGGGTAGACGGCATCGCCTGTCTTGTTGGATTTTATTTTATGCGGCTGGCAACACATGATCTTAGATGTGCATATATTTTTTGCACAATATTAGTTTCGTACCACGCAATCACGTGGAAGAAAACTATCCGAGTAGTTAAAAATGTATGTACCTACTTACACGCTTTTTATGGAACCGTGTTTCGCGTCAGTTTTAGTAACCCCCAGCTAAATATTATTGCTAGGAAATACAAGGTTTTAAGCCTTGTTCAACAATTGTTGGGAGATGAATAACTTGTTGAAAGTTTTGATGGTGTAATACCGGCTTTACGGTTGGCTTGGGAACTCTCTTTACGAGGAGATTTATGTGAGTTTTCTATCAGCTGATACGCGGAAGTTGTTAAACTACCTATAAAACATTTGTTTCAGAGCTGGCTCAAGAGATTTGTCGTTTCTGAAAGACTTTAGAGTTGCTGCTCTAGTCTCATATTTTAAAAAGCATTTTATTTATTACCCTACTTTACCTAAAACCGTATTGAAGAGTTTTTTTTAACATACTAGCTATTTTTGAATTGTGACTTATCCTCAGCGGTTTTCAGCGATTTGGTCGTGACTCATGAAGTCAACTATACAAGATGGTCCGCATAGACACGTCCAAAGAAAAAATCTTTTTTCTTAGATTTTTTCTTTGGACGTGGCTATGTGGACCACCCTGTATATTAATAAATTTATCATTATTATAGACGATTTATAAAGAATCGATACAAACGCGCATTTGCATCGATTCAACAATTCGCAGTGAGTAGAGGCTTATAATTATAGCTCCTTATTCTTTTTGTGCGTGATCCTTCGAAGCAGCGTTACAACTCCGATTTGAACTAAACAAAGGATCTTCTTCTTCTTTTCTTCAATAATGGCCTGTGTCCGTCATTTCGACAGACAATTTTGCCAATGTCAAGTGTTAAAATTGTAATAAATAAGTCAAGTCTGCTGTCGTTTGTTTTGAAAAGAAAATGGTGGATTTTCTCTTCAAAACCTAACACGAATTTTCACATTCAAAAAAACCACTTTACACACATTTATTTCAATGGCTCACACTTTATGTTACGACCTAAGTATTATTGGTTAAAATTCCACCAAAATTAAACAACAATACTCACAATAACACAAGAAAAACTATTAAAATAAAAAAGCTATGTGTCGTTTCAAAAAATGTCAAAACTCGTGTCCACAAAGGATCTTCTTCTTCTCTTCAGCAATGGCCCGTGTCCGTCACTTCGACAGACAATTTTGCCAATGTCAAGTGTTCTTCTTCTTTTAAACCTATATGGCCTGTGTCCGCCACTCCGACAGACAACTTTGGCAGTGTCAAGTGATAAATTTGAATTAATAAAGGTCAAGACGTCTGGCAAGGACACGAGTTTTGACACTTTCCGAAACGACACACAGCACCTCCACTCAAAAACAAAAATGAAGACGTCAACACTGCGGCGTGATTGATTAGAAACCAAAATATTCGTCATTCAACGTTCACCAAGTACAAATAGCGCACAACAAAACAACGAAGAGCAATAAACGTATTCAACACTCCAAAGACTTATTTGCCGCGGCCTAAAAGTGATTCGCCGAGAATATACGGATCGTATCTCTACCATTATTTACGTAGAAACGCCTACTTTAAATGCCTCTTTAACGTCTGGGTACCTACACATACAAATAGACCCACAGTGGGCCCAAAGGGTCGAATGTGCGACTGAGAATAAAATCAGGCTAGATTCGGAGACCTTTCGCGACACGATTTGATTGGGATAATCGGGTTAGGTACGAGCGTAGTCTTAGCGATGGCGGTAACTAGGTTTGCTGTCCATCACGAGGGTTATATTGACCACGATTTTCTATAAGCTCACAGTTCTAATCTCTTATGTGATTGAAAAGTCGAGTAATTCGAAAGAAGTCACATAAAACTTTATATTCTAGGAATAAATTAACAACATGTAATATGAAGTGGAAATTCGTCAGCTTGTTAGATGTTATGTTGGGTACAAAAGACGTATTTTTTGCTACCGTTTTATGTGTCTAAAAACTTTATTAAAGTCAGTTGAAATGAAATACCTACTTATTTTAATACCGTTAATGAATAATCTAAATACTGTTTGAAGAAAAGAAATTCTCTTAACGAGCATAATATTCATTTACTCATTTCTCTTATGCAAAGGTTTTTTCACGGTTGGTTTTACCTTTGACTGTGAGGTATAAAAATGTAGGTAGGTAGGTATAAGTTGAAATAAAATAAACTTATTCTATAAAACTTACTTGCTTGTTTAATGAACGACACAGTTTTTTTTTACATCGTGAGGTAACCCGCGGCTTACTCAGCTCCAGACGTATTCACCTTGTCTTGTCTGTGGATATGGCTGACTAGGCTGAGAGGATGGTATAGGTGCTGGGCAAGTCTACTCCATCTAAACATTGTCCCAGGCACTACAGTGCCCCGTTAAGTGTAGGCATAGGTTGCCTCCTGACGCTGTATAAATCATCTTTAATTGAAGGCCTAAGATTTTGTTTTCATTAATTCAGTCTCAATTTTTTTACAAATTGTTTTAATAATGATATTGCAATTGCCGGAAATTATAGCGACAGATTAACTTTCAATAAAAAATAATGTCTTTGCTGGGTATAAAACGCCCGTAACCACCGGTCAACGCATCTTAGAAATTGAGAGGTTAATCCACTTGGATGTGTGGATTATTCAAAGGAACGCTGATCTCACCAGCCTCGCACTGGGTCAGAATGGTATACGATCTTTTTAATTAGCAAAAGAGGTCTGGGCTATGTATCAAGTCTACAGGCCCATTGTTCCCTCACCGCTCCCAGCTAAGAGCCTTGGTTTTCTGACAAACGGTGGTCGAAAGATGACGGTTAGACATTACATAGGTAGAGAAACAAACACCCAAAAGGCTTATGAAATATATATTTAAAAAAATAAATATTCGTGAAAATTTCATACACAGAACGCCCTTTAGTCCATTTAGGCACATGAGACTTCAAGATCTTTACGTCTCAGAGTGATGGACACAGTGCATTGTCTTAGAGGGCACGTCCTCATTGGACTTGCTCTGTGAGGTAATGCATTGTTATAGGCAGAAGTTACACTTAACATCAGGTGAGCTATCAGTTTGTTCCATTACTTTTAACATAAAAAAAAAAATGCTAAGCAAAGTTTGTTTTAGTAGTGTCACCTTGATAAAAATATTTTTGCAGAATTGGAAATCGAACGTTTACTGTCGCGACAGACGTGCTGTTTCATTGATGGCGTCTCACGGTAATAGCGGTCACCTTATTACGGTCACGGTTTCACAGAAAACCGTATAGTAACAAAAATAAAATACTCAGTAGTTTTTTCCGGTTTTGTCCTCAGTTGAAAAGATGTATCTAGTTTTTTTTTAACTTTTTGGTACACTGCACTGGACGTCGTGATAAAAAGGTGTAGTTTTTTAGTTGTTGGCTTGTTCGAGTCAGGTTTAGCTGGAATTTTAGATATATAGGATTCCGGGATTTGGAAAGCGATGTAGTTTTACAACTCTTGTAGAAAAACTAAGATCATCATAAAATTCTTAGAATTAAAATCTTTAGTCCAACCAATGAGTAGGACTAAACCAATGATAGTTGAGAACTATGAGTTTATCACGCACAATGTGGCGAAACATCTTTCTAAATTGAGAGAAAACAACATGATGTCGATACAGTCTTTGTTAAGTAGGTATACAATATAATGTATTCAAACCAGTTATTATAAACCCATTTTACAAATACACACGAGAGCAATTTCGAGTTATCTATCAAAACTTGCTGATGAAAACGATTACGTAAATTCAAGAAGATAGGCCATCTATTTATACATGTATGTACCTATAATAGTTGTATGTACGTATAAGTAGTACTACTAAGAAGTAAGCTCTGCTAGTAATGTTTCACTCAAAGTTACTGAGATTGAGAAATGCTCGTATGTATTTAGGATAGTATCCCATAAAAGCAATAAACTTAAGACTTCAACATAAGCATTACTGCTGAGCGCCTAGCACTAGTTCAAAGTTGCTGAATTGATAACGTAAGACACGCATATTGAGTCGCCAAAACTTTTTTGTAAGTATTTGGATTTCTTTTCTATCCTTACTTCATAGGTGTGCTAGTTTTTCTTCAAACGAATACTTACAATTACTTAATTTTAGAAAATTTTAAATATCAAATTTTCAAATTGTTACCTATTATTATCTTCTGTAACATCTTTTGTACCTAATCTAAAATATATCTTGATGACGTTTCAAAGAGGCCTTATCAAGTTTAAACTTGAGAGAGTGGCTTTTTGAGCGTTTATCGTGACGTAAATATAAAAAAATACAACCGAATTGAGAACTTTCTTATTTGAAGTCGGTTAAAAAACTAGTGTTAACACATACTTCAACAAGACAGTATAAATAACTAAATGCTAAATCTAAGTTCGTGTACAGTCAGAACAACATGTGAACACTTAGCGTAATATATTGCTGAGCGCTAATGCACGCTGTACACTGCGGGCCGTGATAATCTCTTATACCGTTTCGGAGAAATGTGGGTGATAGTTAGAAACGAGTGAAATATTGTTGTTACTTTTTCCTTTTTTAGGGTAATGTATAGATCCTTAGATTCAGACAACAAAGGAACCTTTGTGTCTTCATATATTTGTAACGTAGGTACGATACGTTGTAAGTGTAACATTTTTCTGTAAGTGTACGCCTATCTGCCAATATGTAAGTACTTTGAACCTGTAAGAATAATGTTTCTGAAGATATTGTATTATTGTATTGATATTGTATTATATGGCATTATCAATGTATACAATAATTTGTATTGTATACATTGATAATGCCGTACTGCACGCATATTGAGCTGTCAAAACTATTTTGTATTTTCAAGCCTACTATAACAATGGCCCGAATGGGTCCAGTTGATTACATAAAAAAAAATGTCTGGACCTTTTATATTTTATGTATGTACTCGTTAGCGTAAACAAAAACAGTTTCACACAACCCATGTCACAACACATAATTTGTCGCTGTCTTACAACGCGATAATTCACTACTGCACCTAAATTGCAATATCCTGCGGGACGATATATCATCGTGAGAATGGCCGCCGCTGACGTTACAGAAAACAATAAACGTCTGAAAAA
Source organism: Eulithis prunata (assembly GCA_918843925.1). Classification (NCBI taxonomy): domain Eukaryota; kingdom Metazoa; phylum Arthropoda; class Insecta; order Lepidoptera; family Geometridae; genus Eulithis; species Eulithis prunata. The sequence goes on from OU974010.1 coordinate 10,194,311, forward strand.
CGTACCTACTTACTTTTGATGAGGTCATCTCTCGGTAGGTAGGTAGGTTAGATACTCGTATGTTCGGTTCGTATGGCCGGCAGTGTACACGTGAAATGTTACGCGTTTTAGCGAAATCGCCTTCTATGGCCATCTTGGGCCAGATTTGGGTTCGGCCCCGACATAACGCACCTCCAGGGTCCCAGCAATATTTACCCCTCGCTTTTCAGAAATAATTTTGATTGTTTGCGGCCAAATTTTTTGTTTAACTTTACCCTCGGAAAAGTCGGGTTTATTAATTTGCGCCTCGTGGGCTTCGTTGATTTTACGTACTTTATTAATTAAAACTTTTTTTGCGACTTTGGTGTTGAAAACTTGATGAGCGTTTTCACGCTTACTGAAGCGAACGTAAAATGTATTGGAAATAATTCCATAGTGTGCTGAAATGACAGAACACGCTGAGTTGGACGCATTCAGCTCTAGCACTGTTTATTGGTTGAATACCATTTGTGACGTTCCAACAACTCAATCTAAACAATTTACTCTGTGACACTCTAATGCAGGGAAAAGCAATAACCTAAGTAAGGTAACTAATAAATAGTGCGCATAATAGTCTTCTCTGAGGGCAATATTATTAAATCGGCAGTAGGTAAGAAGTTTTCACTTAAAAAACTCTGCGGCAAGATTTGAATTTTTACATTCAGCACAAACCAAGTTGTGGTCATGTTTCTTTGAACCAATCGCTACCATCGCTACCCTTTACCCGTAGTCGTCTGCCGATTATGAGCAATATGTTTACCGGGTCCTTTGCAAACACACCCGTGTGGACACAGTGTAAACACGGTTTTATGACGTGCTTCAAATGTCACCGGTGTGCACTCGCTCGTATATATGGGTACACTTGACGTTTTTTGCGGCAAACAGTACTCGACAAGTTTTATTGAACTTTTATTAACTCCCAGATTTAAGGGTTCATCTTTTACGTTGCTGATCTGTTATGAAACATCTACGGCCTTACTTAGAACCGCCTCTTATATTATGCTAAAATTGTAACTGTCAATATCGAAACCAAACAAGATGGCACTGTTATAGACGGTAATTAACTTTAATCAGAAGCTTAAATCAACTTGTCTTAGTTCTCTTTATACTCATAGTAAAAAAATACACAGAAAACGTTGAAAACTGCAGTTTAAATCGTCTAAGAATGAAACGAACAAACGAACAAAATATCTGCAGAACAAAGGCGACTTAGTAGTTCTTCGGAGAGAAACAGCTTGTTCAGCTCCACTTAAATAACAAACAGAGATCGCTTATAACTACCAAGTCCTGCAACGTTTGAGATACATCTCGAAAGGTTTTCTGTCAACACAAAGATGCCTTTGTCATTTATGTCGTAGGCATAAAGTAAAAACAGACCGGTCGAACAATTTTATAAATTAAAAAAAAAGGACACGAGTTTTGACATTTTTTGAAACGACACATAGCACTTTTATTTTAATAGTTTTTCTTGTGTTATTGTGAGTATTGTTGTTTAATTTTGGTGGAATTTTACCCAATAATACTTAGGTCGTAACATAAAGTGTGAGCCATTGGAATAAATGTGTGTAAAGTGGTTTTTCTGAATGTGAAAATTCGTGTTAGTTTTTGAAGAGAAAATCCACCATTTTCTTTTCAAAACAAACGACAGCCGACTTGACAAATGACTTGACTTGACTTATTTATTACAATTTTAACACTTGACACTGGCAAAATTGTCTGTCGAAATGACGGACACAGGCCATTAGGTTTAGGTTTAAAGAAATTTATTCACAAAAAGACAATAGTCACTTACATGCGAATAGTTATTTAGCGTAAATATTAGAAATTATAATAAAAGTAAAACAAATCTGAGTAGGTAGGTTAGGTAGATCATCGCCCGATTTGGTAGGGGTGTTATATTGTAGGATAGGTAGGTACGTAAACGGTTGGTAGGTGGGAAGGTGAGTTGCTAGGTAGGAAAGGAAAAATTACAAACAGTCGAAAAAACTAAATAAAAATAAAAATAAAAAAATTAGAGGTAGGTGTTCTAGGTAGGTTGTAGGTATTTGCTAGTTATTACTATTAGGTAGATTAGCATTACTGAAGATAAGAAGAAGAAATTAAAAAAAAAATCGGCTGGATACCCTTTTGACACAAGAAAATTCTGTTTCACGAGAATGTATTGTACCGCGTTATATAATTCCACATGAGCTGAATAATTCTTGGGGTGTGACCCAAAGTTTTTTGTAACACACAATATGCAAAAGTGTCTTACTGCCAGTTTCAATGTGGGTTGTATGTATGAACCGAATAATGTTTGCAAGTAAGTGAAACTGGTAATCAAATATTTTATTTATTCACAAAGAAATACGACTAATACATAAATTGACTAGAAATCGTTGCCAACGATTTACAGATAGCTCAACTGATCCAAATTGGTACCAATCGGAACACACTAGCTGCAAAAAACTGGTTGGAAACAAATAAAATGAAGTCGATGTTCATTGTACACTTGAGTGTCTTCTTGTGTGTTTCTCTGCGGCGCTCGGTATCGATAATATTTAGCAACAAATAATTTCAATGCGAAAGCACACGTATAGATATTTTTCCAATAAGAACGCGCTCACTCAAGCGTGCCGTCCAACAGAGGATGCTCGGCTGAATCTGCAGAGCGACACACCTGCTCAGTGCGTCTCCACCTTTATATTTAAATCGACGACTCGCAAAAATGCGCCCTTTTTACACCACATTACGGCTGGTTATCCTATCACCGATGTGTTCGATTGATTAGGCAATTGGAATGGAAAACTGAATCTTGTTACGTTTGGGGAAAATGAGAATGCAAGATTTGAGTTGTCTGATTTTGCGATGCAAGTTAAATTAGATTGGGCTTTGCGATTGGAGTTCTTTCTAGTAAAGACTTTAAGGAGGGTTTTTTTATCTATTGTTATTTATTATTATTATTTATTATTAGTTAATTTGATCAAAACAAACATGTCAATTTTATTTCGTTCTACTTTCAAAGCGGTCTTACTTTGAATCAATTTTCAACTTAAACACTATTTAACCCTATTTTACACTATTTGAAATGGTTGTTCACTTTTGACAGAGGCTTACAAGAAAACCATAATTTCAAACTAGTCTTTACCTACCTACACACACTGCCGCATAACAATTATTATTTCTAAAATATCTTTAGATATTTCGTTTCCAACTTCGTGGTTTAGTTAGAATAAGTACACTACACTTTCAGGCAAGTTCCAGCACTCCCGCAGGCACTGCTCATGTAAGTATGAAACTTCTGGCTTTCTAGCTCCCTCAATGTTCTATCAAGTAGTTTGTTATATCGAGATGTACGAGTGAGATAACAGTACCTTTGTACGTCTATGTACATGAAGAGTTTCATATTTTAGCCTCATCAGCATGTTTGATACTAAAGTTTAGCACGCAGTGTTCACTGTTTTTAGAAATTGCGCTGTGAATGATTTTTCTACACCATGATGTTATTTAAGGTTTATGCAAAAAAAGTTATTGAGGATACAAAATTAAAAAAAGTCTTTGGTAGAAACCTTTGGCCAGCAGTGGGACGATTTAGATTAAATAAAAAAAAGTTATAAAAAAGTATTTTGCCAAGGTTGAAACCATCAAGGGCCATGATAAGTATTTAATTAAATAAGCCTCAGTTTTTTTTAGTCTGTGATTTTGTCATGTTTGTAATTTTTACCCGACTACAGCAAAGGAAAAGACCGCGGCTATCCTCTAAACATCACTATGTCCATAACAATTTCAGATAAAAATATTTTATGTTTCATATTTTTAAATCGTGATTTTTCAGTTGTCGGGTTTTAGTTTTTGAACTTATTTTTTTAACGGGATGATACACTTGAATTTAAAACTACAGAAACTCATGCCTCCACATAGTTATGCCTGCAGTTACCTAATATGCCAAATTCACATACAATTTGTACAAAATTTGTTATCGAATAAATAAAATGAAAATACTAGAGACTCCATTTAAATATATACATTGAGTATTTAATGATCTCATTTAAAATAATTAAGTTCATGTCATTATTTTCGCAGCAAATCCATAGCTGACCGCGAACACCGCGGCATAATGAATTTAAAATTAAACGTGCATTTAATTGTGGTTACCAAACGTATTTTAAAAGAAATCACCTACTTTCACATAATATTAAAACAGTAATTGCCTGGCTGTTTCCTGGATTCGAAATAATTATATGCATGGCATATTCAACTTTATAGTATCGTAAATAATATACTTTTTAGATAGTGAAACTTCAGTTAATTTTTGCCTAGTATTTGGGCACTTTTAACTGAGATGAGATTCACTGGCTGAGGTTCACGGGTAGTCTTTAGACAGCAACATCTTATCGGGCATGATATCTTATTTTTATTATTTATTACTTTATTGCACAACTAAAATGTGAGATTTTGTATGGACCTGTGTAGTCTGAAATAAAGAATTAATAATAAAAATAATAAAATAAATTTGTACCTATGCTATTTAAAAAATTGTTACAAAGGGTGGACTTAATGCTGAAAGCATTGTCTGCCTATCTTCGTATCGAATAAACATCAATAAGGTACTTTTAATACGTTATGGTAGAAGACCGAGCGACTTGGATTAAGCTATAACACGTTAACCCCAAAACGTTCCAAAAATCGTAAATCGACCGACCAAGGTTTTACTTTCGACAATAATATTAAAATTTATCGCCAAAACATAAACCCGGGGTTAACGTAAATAATCCTTTTAGTTGCAGCTTAAGCTATCAACTGAGAGCGAATCCAGGGTTAATAGTGGCAACACCTTAAGATTAAACAAAAATCTATTGCTTATTTTCTCAACAGTCTAGAAACCCATGACAATGTAGGGTATGTATTTGGCAATGTATTTACAAAAACTGTGTGTACTCTATCAGCAATCTAGTTTCCATGGTGTAAGCTTTGCTTAGTTTTGGGACTAGAGGCTGTTGTGTGTATATGTGTGTGTTAAATGTCCATGAAAATTAATTTTTAGTGGTCATTTTGATCAAGGTTATTCAGTTCGCATTTGCCCTAAAACTGCTCACATTTTTTGCTGGAATGCGATTGTTTTAATTTATTTTATGAATGTAAATCACTTTCCGAGCGATTTAATTTTACGGATACTCGGAGACTATAAATATTTGGGATATTATTAGAGTTTCACAAAATACTGAACAAAAGAATGGGGCGTAGTTATTATGTAATGGAACGAACATTGTTTTCCATTCATTTGGTTTCCCATACGTTTGCAATATTGTTGCAAACAAAATAAAGGTTTTTTGGGGTACGCGACTGATACACTCGTAGAAGATCGCGACTCATTTTACTTTCGAATAATGGCTTATTCCCATCGAGCCCACCGGCCGGCCCACTGGTGGGCCGGATAATCAAAGAACATGCGGCATAGAACAGGGCACGCGTATGATTTGTAATTTACCATTACCTCTACTGTTTTATGTGAGCTACCTACTAAAATAGCTTACTTATAACCAACCTATATTACCTTATATCGATTGCTTCAAAAGGCCTTGCTTACAGTCTCGAATTACCTTTGATAGCTCCATTTTATTTCGGAAATCATCAATGATCGCAATAGTATTACCGAAACTCACATACAATTTTATACCCTACATGTACAATCAAAAATTACAGCCTCATCGGCATTAAAGGTCCATGAACTGGTAAAAAGAGCTTTATTACGGGAGTGTAAGGTTGGATTTCGGTTGGTTTTGTTGGATAGTTGATCCGAGCGAAGTTGTCAGCATGATTTAGTGATGGTAGATGAAAAATTGTTAGCAACAGGCCACAAATCATTGGCGCGCCCCACGGACGGACGATAATTTAGTGTTTATCGATGTTTATCCACGATTGATTTAGAATCCTAATTGTATAGTGATTTATGAAAATTGAATTCCGTGACAACGCGAGCTGCATCACTGTAGTTGCTTCAATAAGCAAAGAGCTAATTGGTTACTAGAACCAGCCTATCATAATAATATTGTAAATGCGAATGTTTAGATGTTTGCTATTGCTATATTGCTTCTTGGTTTGTGGCTTTTGTGGCTAGTTGTTACAGTGGATGTTTGTGTTTCACCCAAAGACATGCGTTTGAAAATGAAGTTAATCTTTATCACCAAAATAAAATTAAATGACTTTCATACACATAATCACATTCTTCTTACGTGACTGACATATGAATAGCAGTAAACTGATCTATGGTTATTTTTAAGATGAATAGAATATTGAGGGATAACGGCGTACTATTATTTATTATGTGTTCTAGATTATTTCAGTAACCTCAAGGCTTATTGATTACTCTCCGCTTCAGTAAAACCTAATTCCTCTTCGCAAAACAATACGTTGGTCCATTATTATCAATCAAGTGATGACCCCGCGGTCAATGAACTGGGGTCAGTCGGACACACAATAATGTTTGATTAGATGAATGTTAATGAAATTCTTGAGGTAGAGAAAAATCACTCTTGTGATGTTATCATGGTAAGTCTGAATTTGTGGCGTGATAATGGCGGAGAGATCAATTACCTCGTTATCGGTCACTCATAGCTATACAAAATATAACTATCCCTGTCACTATTTGTCATCAATATATATAAACTCTTTTGAAGCTGACAGAGAATCAACGCACAGCCTAAACTATAAGTCCTAGAGGTATGAAATTTGGAAGGTAGGTTCCTTATATAGTGTAGGGGCGCCCTCAGAAAGGAATTTTGAAAAGTCACACTCTAACGCGAGCAACGCCGCGGGAGACGGCTAGTTAGGTATATAAACGAAACGTACTTTTCTAACTATTGAAAGAAGCTGAAAGGTGGTTCTAAATAAACTCCGAGAACTCAATCACTTCCCCAGAGTATGATGCAATAAGTCAAACATGCATGTATATGCACATTATTTTCTCTGTGTCCCGTCACAGATTTTAAGCATTTATTGACACAAAAGCGTGCCCATTATAACGAGGTAATTTCCTGAGATTACAGAACCTTCAATGTCAATAAGGAGCAGAGCTGGTTGCACAAAGGCCGCTAATTGGAAGGCTGTCGCAGGCAGCTGAATCGACGGCTGTGAACCTTTATAATAATGTTGTCTGACAATTTTACTCCATTTGTTACTGTGAACATGCATGTGTAGTGTGGTTTATCTATATTAAAATAAATAAAAACGAGCTAATAGCGCGTGCACACTATGCCCATGCCACTGCCGGTATGAATGCCGCGATTAATTCCGGAATTATTGCCACAGCAACATCGCCTTTATTCTTATACCGCGTTCACACATGTCCAAGGTCAATCTGGTCTAGATTAATAAAGGTAACCTGTTTGTCTCAAGTTGATGGACGCGGGGCAGTGCATCGTAGGGCACGTTTCTATCGTGCATGACTACGAGGCAATGTTTTGCTATAGGTGATGGTTACCACTTAACATCAGGTGGGCCATCTTCTTGTTTCATGAGCTAGAAGGTAAAAGGTAAAAGTTAGGCTCTTTCATCTTGAAGTGGCAGTGCACGTTTAAGCACGTCAAGACAAAGCATCGTCCACACATCACGCTGGCTTGCGACGGCTAATGCCGTCAATTACAGGAGCTAACGGAGCGAGTGGAGAACATCCGTGCTTCATTACACCGCTGCCTCCTCAGGCGTAATGTCCTAGAAAATTACGATCTTTGACGTTTGTTTACGCGTCAAATTGACGTTTTGAGGGTTTATTTTTGATGGGTTAATTAAAGTCAGTGGCTGTTTACTTGAGGCTTCACTTTGAGATGCGTTCTTAGAATGTTTGCATTGCAAATGGGTGTAGTATTTAAACCATATACCTAAATTAAGTAGCTATATTAAATGAATAGTAGCCACATTTTATGAAGGCATGTGGAGTTCGAAACCAAGATATAATATTTTTTCTTGTGTTTAATCGTATTAAAGAAAAAATAAAACGAGATTTTTTTCATATCATTTTCGCCATTCAACTCCCTTTTAATCTAACAAAATTAAGGGTGACATCTACTTGGTGAGAGTTTCATAAAATGACCAAATATTTCCTCGTTGCATTAATAAAAAAATAAAATATGCTAGAAAATAATTTAGACGCAAAATTGTGCTGAAGATTCACTCAAGCAAACAAGCGAAAGCGAAAAATATTGTATATCTCAATCCAGGAAAACCATATCTTTAATTAAAAAAAAACATCGGCAAGAAGATTCCTCGGGCACATTTTATGCACAATATTTGCATTTTCATTTGTTCTGGGTTTCAATCAAAAAAGAAGAAATAATATCAGCGTACCTTTATTCGTAAATGCGTGGTTTTTTTCAGCACATATTTGATAAGTTTGTCTCAATTTAAAATATCGACCATAGTTTAAACCGGATTACTCTTTAATATTTTTAATTAACTATTTCCGCATAACTAGAATTTAAAAAGTCCAACCCTCGTCAAAAGTTTAGTTATTTAACAAACACATACATACCTACGTATTATTAATAAACATCTTACAAATTATTCTTCTTCTTATTTTTTTTAAATAGTGCTCTGTTTTCTGTCTGTTAGTAGTTCCAGAAAAAAAAACACTGCCACAGTGATTAAAATTCTGTTTTAAAATTCATATCAAGTAACGTTTGTAAATAAGGCGTCCGAAACGAAGCATCTACAAGACAGTCAATTTCAATTTGCCATCGGATACCGGATGGTCGTAGTTCATTTCTCACAACAATAGAGTAAAACGATCCACGGGATCTTTTGTCAAGAGCTTCTACAAGGAAATTGCTATAAGTAACTGTCTTTTTCAGGTTTCTGCGTACTAAAGTTGGTTACAATTGCTCGAGACATCAAAACTTGTCATTCCTTGTCTGACATTTGCAAACGCGTATAACTTTTGTGCCAAAAAAACAATGATCTAAAGTTAGAAAACATAACAGTGGTTTTTGGCTCAAAAACACTGTAAAAAATTCAGCAGCTAAGAACAAAAGCTACGCGTGTACGAAACCGCGGGCAACAGCTAGTGTTGTCACCTCCCTGGAGAAGACACCTGGCTGCACCGCTCTCGCCAAGTCTCGCCAAATAGTAATGGAGATCAAAACTTTGGTCATACTTTTTACAATATTAGCATTACCTAAATCATTTAAAATTAAAATAGAGATAGCTATTAGTGTCTGGGATTTACTCATTAAGCTAAAAACACTAAAAGTAATAGTTGTAAAAGTTACAACTAAAGTTTTTGATTTCCATTGTCACTACACTTGGCGGTCAGGCCGCTGGTTTTTGATAAAAAAAAGGAGACCAAGATGTCCCGAATGCCCCAAACATGAAACACGAGTGTTTTCGGAGCACCTACCAAGTCTCAGAGCACCCCTGGGGGAAATGCTTTGAATCCCTTCTCCAGCTTAATTACACCCCCTACGTGATCGGGGCAAAGCCTTGCCGTAATTATTTCCTTTAGGTACGTATTTTCCCGTAGAAAAAGAAGATTGAATGGGATTCAATCATAGTGGGTGAATGATCGCAATCGGAGGTTTATAGGGGTTATTAATAAATATTGGAGAATACTGCTCTAATGACGGGTTAAGGGTTTGATAACCCGTTATTTTTATTGGATATTTTTGTCCTTGGTATATTTTTCTTGTGTTTTAATTGGTTTAAAAAGGGGTTCAGATTGCATGATTATATTTTGTAGAAATAATGTTTATTAAATCATTGTTTTTTCTGGGCAAAATGTCACAAGACCAGGCATCTGGGTTACCTACTGCTGAGCAGCTTATTTTTGTACTACATTTCAATATTCATGTCTATTTTCTAAATATTTGAGACCACTTTAGTGACGGAATTTTAGGTCACTCAAAGTAAGAATACCAAACAAAAACCCTTTACCATACCATTTTCAATCAATGCAATTGAATTTCCCTCCACAAATATCTTTAGCAAAGCGACTGGCTTCGCTTGGAACAGAATACTGATCCAGGGATGTAGCAATAACACCCGGCTATAGGGCATTACCCCGTAGCTGTCGTAGCACTCGTACCATTGCATAAGCAGTAGTTACTATAGCTTTCGTTCTGGCGTAGCCTGTCGTAGCACTCATGCCATAGCTTGTACTGTTGTTACTATGGCTTTCGTAGCACTTGTGGCGAAGAATAGATACTTGTCGTAGCATTGCTACGCTTACAGTAAGTTTGGATGAAACCTCTTTACGATTTTTAAGAAAGAAAACTTGTAATCTGATATAGAGCAAAATTTTAATCAGTCAGTCAGCAACTGGTTGGAATATTGTTACATTGGCGCTCGTAGCACTTTGCATGCTTTGCTTAGTTTGGCACTAGAGAGCGTTGTGTGATATGTCTATTTATTTATTTAATGTTTTAGAAATATAGCAGAGTTACTAGAGGATTACAACAGCAGTGACATTTTCAAAAGAATTTTAAACGTTCACATAATAGAAACCTTGTGAAGCATCTTTTTATTACGTAAACGTTAAGTTTTACTTTAGTGTTTTTGTGTAAGCACTTCATAACGTAGAAAATAACGTACTACAACGTCGACACGTGACGTGCGGATGTGACCATAGATATGAAAATTGAACAGATGGGTACTATTATTTTTGCTTCAGAAAATACGACAATCGTAAACGTATCGTAACGCTAACGTATCCGGGAAACACTGCGCGGTTATGCTACAACGTTTGGCAGTCGGCGTGCAATATGATTCGAATGCGTTTACGTAATTTTTATTTACGTTAAGTTTGCGAAGTTTACGTAACGCGGCAACTGTCAGATTTGTTCGTGATCACCCCTCTGTTACTTGTTTTGCCATAACAGTGACACCTGCTTGTACTATATAATAATATAGCGCGTGCCCACTATGCCCATGCCGCTGCCAGAATTATTGCCACGATTAATTCCGAAATTATTGCCACAGCAACATCACCAAGTTCATGCCCTAGCTCCTTGGTGAGAATAAAGGCGATGTTGCTGTGGCAATAAGTCCGCGGCATGAATGCCAGCAGCGACAATGGCATAGTGTGAACGCGGTAATACGTTTACCTCTGTCTGTAACAAATACATTACTTCACAGAACATGTCAACCGAGCGCGTGCATTGCGTGATATTTCCACTCAATACGATGTTAACATCTTAAAATTTATGGTAGAATTTCAACAGATATTCGCTTTAAACTAATAACTAATAATAACTTTTAATTGGCGTTGAAATTTCAGAAACTCTGAGGTATAAATGTGCACTCACGTTTTTTCCGTATCAAGTCGAAATAAACCTTCTGCTACATATCTATTATTCTATGTCCGTTTTAGTATTTTTTGTGCAAACATCAGTCACGAGCCGCATAAAGGAAGTTATGGATATAATAATTCAGGTACTTACCCGAGCACGTGACCTCGTCCCCTGCTGGTAGTCGTAGCCTCGGCCCTGTTAACAAAACATTGTATTTAGGCTTCGAACACAATGTGTGAGTTAGCATTATCTTTTACACACTTCTCAAATAACTTTTGGATTCGATAATTTTGATAAAAAAAGTATAAATAATAAAATATTCATGGATATGTCATAAGCCAAACTTGCATTGTGGAAACAAGATGGCTAGTGTTGCTAGTAAGGTAATCTTTCGATTATTGCTCAGTACCACAAACTATGTTGTTCACAACTTGTGATACATCTCATTTTACAATATAAAAATCAATTGAATATAGGTATAGTAGTATATCATCAATCATCATCATCATCATCAATATATATAAAACTCTTTTGAAGCTGACAGAGAATCAACGCACAGCCTAAACTATAAATCCTAGAGGTATAAAATTTGGATGGTAGTATCCTTATATAGTGTAGGGGTGCACTAAGAAAGTAATTTTGAATCGTAACACTCTAAAGGGTAGAACGCGAGCAACGCCGCGGGCGACGGCTAGCAATCTGTCACGTTTAGAACTAACTATAACAAATAAGTACTTAGGTTAAGTTTCTAGGCTCATTCGTTTTAATACTAATAAATCAAGATATTGGCAGAGTGTTGAGTAGTTGTGACTCAAAGTTGTTTATTGGGTCACAAGTCACAGCCTTTAGTTTCAAAGAGCTTCCACATAAATTGGTAACCCCGAAACAGCCGAAGCCACGTGTGATTACATGAACACTCAGTTAGTTATTTTAAATTAGTTAAGTCGTCGGTTGATCAACTTTGAAGGTTAGCTTCTATAGTCAAGTATCCATTCACTCTTGTATGTGTCAGTTTTAAGATGGGGTAAGTAGCTTTTTTTTGTTAAAACACGGTTTGTTATACCGTTTTTTTACAACATTATAATATATAAAAATAAGCAATTTGTAAGGGTGACCTTTGAAGGAAATTACATAGAAAGTAACTTTACGATTGATCTTTGATCAAAAAACACCACATCAAAAATAGTAGTTCACAGTATAGCAATTCCGTCCCGTGGTTCCCACGTCATTTACTGTTACAAGTTTTGCAACAATGTCGTTTGGTTACAGCACAAAAATGATAAAAGTAATGGAACAAGCTGATAGCTCACCTGATGTTAAGTAGTAACTTCTGACTATAACAATGCATTATCTCACAGAGCAAGTCCAATGAGGACATGCCCTGTACGACAATGCACTGCGTCCATCACTCTGAGACGTAAAGATCTTGAACTCTCATGTGCCTGTAATTACACCGGCGCCCTTACCCTTCAAACCGGAACACAGCAATGCGAGTATCGCTGCTTGGCGGCAGAAATAGGTACGGTGGTAGTACTGAACCCGGACGAGCTCTCACAAAGAGCTCTACTACTACTAATATCGTGATGGGGTTTTATATACAACTTTACGGAAAGCTTTTATAGTGAGACTGATGCGAAATTGGTATAATAACAGTTACTGTTTAACTACTTAAAATAATTAGTGTTGCACTTTTGAAAGTATGTGTGAATATCTTCGGCCAAATGCCATTAACTATGCAAACTGTTCAAATTTTATTGGCTTAAGTAAAAGACTATTCCATGCGGGCACGTAAAGTCTGTCGTAGTTAAGATGGATGCTGCGGTTACAAGGGTATGTCAAGGATGTTTTGAAACTATGATATCAACGAAGTTTAGTAATTACTAGTGAAGTGCCCGCGACTTTGCTCAGTGTTGTTTCTTATTTTATACCTCACTTAGTCATTTTGCACCTTTTAAATGCTTTTTAAATGCACTAGGGCATGAAGGCATAAAGTTAAAACATTAACCGCACTAGGAATCCGAAAATGCCCGTAAGTACTCTATGTCACAGTAGTCTATGAAGTTAATGTTATGGTATTGTAGGAATGTATGTAGTTACACATACCTACAATAAGGTTGTCTGGAAGAGATCGCTTATAGCGATAAGACCGCCCATTGTACCTCATACTTATAACTTATTTCTCTTTTATTGTTTTTCTTTTTTTCTTGGTGTGCAATAAAGAATATATCTATCTATCTACACACTAATTTATTTCTCCACGCACACTATCAGCAGTAAGTACCTCAGGTAGATTACAATACAAGCCATTCCATTCAAGGTTGTCTGGTAGAGATCGCTGTTTAGCGATAAAACCGCCCATTGTATGTCATGAACTTAAGTTATTATGTTTCTTGTATGTTTCGTTTTTAGTTGTGGTGTGCAATAAAGTATTTTCTATCTTCTATCTATCTATATACCACACTGTCTAGGCGAGCTGGGTTCTGCGTTTTGTATTTTGAACGGCGAATTAGTTGGGCAAACGCAGCGTCATTGACGCGCGCTCGCTACGCTCTCACTACAATCACACAGCGAGCGCGCTGCGCTCTCTCTCTTAGCTTTAAATTCGCCCCCAAATCGCCAGTGTGATAGAGCACGAAAGACACTGCGGGTTAAGAACATTGATTTAAATCCGTTGTAACTTTTGCGCAATAAATTCAGTTCATTGCATTCTATAAAATTAGCATAGCAGTTCTGTGTAAGAAGCAGCGATTGGAAAATTTGTTCGGGGCGCCATTTGTTTTACTATAGGGCGTATAGGGCTGTCAATGGCCTAAACTACGAACTTACAAATTGAAAAATTAAGTATTTCAATACCTTTAAATCAAGCCTTAGCCAAAAACACATTAAGTTGCGTTAAAAAGTCAAAGCTGATCTAATAAATAGCTTAGCAAAAAAAAGTACAATCTAAAACCCCACTGTAGATCCGTCCAAGGAAGTACTACCACTGCACATTTCTGCTGCCAAGCAATGAAACAATTTGAAATGAATGAATTTGGAAGTTTTCAAGAGTAGCGTGAGTAGGTATCTTCTAGGTAACCGTGCTACATCGTTGACCATATCATCGCTTAACATCAGGTGAGATTGTGGTCAAACTGTTAGCTATATGGTAAAAAAAAGTTTGAATTTGTATATTTATTGGGTGCTGGTGCAAAAACAGGTACACGAGACGAGACCTATCTATTTATCTAGGGATCATTGTCTAAGAGTGATGGACGCAGTGCAATATCTCACAAGGTACGTCCGTATTTTCCCAGTAACGTAAGCGTATCCGCCCCTAACACTTGCACCACACTATCAAATTTACATACAAGCGATCCAGACATTAGGTAAACAAAATTAGTCAGAACCTTGTTTATCCAGAGCGTGTAATTACTTGCTAAGATAGCAACGGATTTTTTTCCCAAAAATATATTCCATCGCTTTTTAGCAGCATGAAAGGTATATATTTTATCTCGCTCTGTCGTTCCATTTAGAGTGGTGAATATTTAGATAGCTAGAGATTTTTTGTGGAAATATTGGGAGAGTCAATAGAAGACCGATTTTAGTAATTCGATTGTTTGAGCCCGGCTACATGCTCTATCTTGGGAGCCTACTTGAGATATTATTTTCAATAAAAGACTTCTCAAGTTATTTAAAAAAATTATATTGAGAAAAGATATTATATTCTTTTACGATAAGTGACTTCTGCAGTAAAAAACTAAAAGCGTTTTATTTGATTAATATTAGGTGTTAATAAAAGTTATAGATTTTTTACATAAAAAAATTAATACATTGATAAAAATAAATACTAATAAAATTGTTCCGTTGGCAAATAAAAAAAATATTGTAAGTAATACTGTTTTTATCTAATCTCGTTACCTCTTCATAACAAAGGCCCTTTCTCTTCACACTGTCAATAATCGAGTTGACACTGACAGGGCTCAAAATAACTCGATAGGGTACGTCCATCCAACCAATCACTATTTAGCCTAAATTCGGGACATACATTATGCATTAGACCTCGGGATTATTACGTTAAGACTCGTATATTCTCGAAATAACGATCCCTTGACCAAGGAAAATAGAAAGACGAAGTCATGGTGGCGTGGAGTGATAATAAATACGTGGGGTTATGCAGAGAATCTGTATGAGTCTGTACTGATATGCATTCTCTGCATAACCTCACCTGAGTCTATACTCAAATACCTAATAAGCATTACCTCGAAATACTGAAACGTCACTTAAAAATTTAAACCCCATTTAAAATTGCCCTACCTCTTTTTTGCCTAGTTTTTTTCTTTTTCTTTTTTTAAAGATGGTGATAATTTAAGCATGCAACTAATTCAAAAAGTGTTTCAGTATTCGAGCGTTAGGTACTAAATCTAGGAGATGTCTCCACAAAACACATATTTGGTAAAAGCTTAACTGGGCGAGTATTAGGCAGACACCAACCTTCGTGACCGAAGCCTAGAAGAAAAACCAAGAAAAGTGACGTCTATGTTTCTAGTGTTTTTTTCTTAAGATTCTTCTTACATATTGATGTACTAAAGCGGTATAAAGTTAAGCTTATTGCTTGCAGAATCATTTCACTCCTAAAGTAACAACCCTTAGAATAGTGTTCTTCTTGTAAGACAGTCAGGAATGATTTCACAAGCAGAAAACTACTGTTCATACTGCGAGCTATAGTTGAAAACGTGTGTAATTTGACCATTTTAGCTCAGCCATAGACTATACCGATGAAGTAGGAAATGGTGATATAGATAGTAGAAACGGCATATAAATAAGAATTTGGCTCAAGATACTAATCCGGAATTGGCTTGAGTATTTTGTTTTTCAAGAATATCTGGATGACAATGTCATTGAACTTACGCTCGAAAACCAAAACACGGTTAACGACATAATAAGGTAGTGACGAATAAGGAACCACGTGCCACTAAAATTATTATAAGTGGACCCCTATTGAGTGATTCAGATTTATAGGTATGCAAATAACGGTAAATTTACACGAGAGAAAGATTTTTTACCAAGGATTTAATAAGAAATCAATATTAATACATTTTCTAACAACGTTTTAACAAGATTAGTGTCCAGTATGATTACTGCAGACGAAGAACCATTGAATTCAACTAGACTGAGCGAGATGGGACATATAGCTTAGACTGCAGCCAGCAAAGGACAGGGTCTGTCGTAAACCGGTGGATGCCACTAGTAAATCTGATCTAATGCAAGTACCACGATTGCGGTCTTGAGCTAAAGTTAGGGTTTTACAAAAAGCGGCAACCGTAAATAAGAATTATATTCATACACTAGCCGTCGCCCGCGGCGTTGCTCGCGTTCTACCCTTTAGAGTTTGACGTTTCAAAATTCCTTTTTTAGTGCACTCCTACACTATAAGGATACTACTCTCCAAATTTCATACCTCTAGGACTTATAGTTTAGGCTGTGCGTTGATTTTAAGTCAGCTTCAAATAAGTTTTATATATATTGATGATGATGATGATTGATGATGATGATGATTAAAATCTTAAGGATCATTTAGAATCGTCGTGATTGTAGCTGATTTTCTATATTCTGATACTGATGAGAATCTGACAAATTACAATCAAAATGTCACAGCTAAAGTAGCAGATAGGTTTCATTCGAGATTATATTCTAGAGAATAACACTAGAGGTATAAAACTAGAGTTTTATACCTCGAAGTTCTTTCGTCCAAGGTTGTCTGATTAGCAATAAGACCGCCCATTTCACTATTAATTTAAGTTTTGTTTTTCATTTTGTGTGTAATACAGTATTTTCTGTCTAATATCTATTTCTATTATTATTTAGTAATTTCCATCATCTTGGGACAATCGTCAATATCAAATGAGGTCTAAAATTTATGTCTAAATGTTCAAGAACGAAGCTCTGAAGCAAACAACTTCATCCTTATCCATTGAGAACTACAAGAAAACTAAAACAAAAGCCATGTCAAGCCAGCTGTCAAATTAGTTCCAACTTCTGCTATATCACGGCCGTCATAACGATTGCAGTTTTCTAAGAGCCTCAGATAATAAAATCTATCGCTAGCGGTAACATTGCTATTAAAATGGATATTGGAATCTAAATTCTATTACATGTACGTGTTCCCGAATGACTATAATTTGGAAGTTTTCAAGAGTAGAGTGAATAGGTATCTTCTAGGTAACCGTGCTACATCGTCGACCACGTCATTGCTTAACATCAGGTGAGATTGTGGTCAAACGGTTGCCTATATTGTATAAAAAAAAAAAAAAAAAAAAAAAAAAAAAAACATTGAGCCAAAACGTATATTTGCGAGGCACTGTAATATCAAAAGGATTACTTAGATGCATTTTGTGATAGAAATTTGTGAGTTTTGTCCCAAATGGTGTACTATTTTTAGAAAAAAGTTCAAAGATATCAATAAATTGGGTGGACTCGACCGACATGTTTGATCTAGAAGATAATATCGACGGGAAAACGTCTTGGAATTTTACAATGAGCATTTCTTAACTAATTAGAATCAATATATATAAAACTCTTTTGAAGCTAACAGAGAATCAACGCACAGCCTAAACTATAAGTCCTAGAGGTATGAAATTTGGAGGGTTGGTTCCTTATATAGTGTAGGGGCGCACTAAGAAAGGAATTTTGAAAAGTCACACTCTAACGAGAGCAACGCCGCGGGAGACGGCTAGTTTGTTAATATAATTTCGGTACCCCTAAGAAAGACATGTTACACCAAAACTCCTTACGACCCTACACTTGAGAAAATTTGAATGAGGCTAGAGAAGAGATTAAAGATAGGGCTATCGAGGTATGTATACGAACAAATTAAGTGGCACTAAAGTAGCGCGATACAGTAGTGGTATACAACTAGTAGACTAGAATAAGGATCATCATCATTATCATCAACATCATCATCATCAACGTATATGTGCTGTGAGTTCGATCCCCACCGAGAACAAACATTTATGTGTTGTAAACATAGATGTTTGTTCTGTGTCTGGGTGTTTCTATGTATTATAAGTATGTATTTACACAAAAAAAATGTATGTTTGTATTCTATCAGCCATCTAGTTTCCATCGTACAAGCTTTGCTTAGTTTGGGGCTAGAAGGCGTTGTGTTAAGTGTCCGTGAATATTTATTTATATAGGTCCACTGCTGGACGCAGGACGCGCCACTGAGCCCGGTATTCGGCTCTTCTCATCCAGTGTTTGCCAGCTACATGTCGAGATCTCACAATACGGATTATTTACAGTGATATTCGCCACAATTATTGAACACGGAATTTGAGTGTTGATTTTGTTTCGCAACTTTACCAACATGCGTATTACATGCTTTTATAAATTGAGAAACACCTACTCAACTTGAAATTACAACTCGATTTATGTAAGTCTGGAAACTTTCAAGGCTTGCGCAACAACAACACTCTCTAAATCACACAGAAATTTCGGGCGAAGAAAATACAAGTTTTAAGCTTTCTTGTGAAAGCGTCGACCGCTGGATAGGGACACTCGTACTACTAGTTTTAATTTTAATTGTACTAGTGAAATAACAGAAACAGAACTCTTTACTTATACTTTTTATAGTCACTACCGATTTTATAAAATCAAACGATACGTTTTTATATGATGTACATAGTTGTACGCACATGTTTTTACGTTTCAACCAAGCTCAAAACCGTTACTACTTTTAGTATTTAGTTGTTAATTTTTTTCTAATTTTGTTTCTGGTTTGTAATGTGTTTTGTGTGTTAAATAAATAAATA
Source organism: Eulithis prunata (assembly GCA_918843925.1). Lineage (NCBI taxonomy): Eukaryota > Metazoa > Arthropoda > Insecta > Lepidoptera > Geometridae > Eulithis > Eulithis prunata. The sequence goes on from OU974010.1 coordinate 10,213,374, forward strand.
ATAATAATCACAAAAGCTGCCATTTTTAGACCAAAACCGTCTCCATAAATAGCTCTCTTAGCAAAAACTTATTTGTAACATGATGGTAGATAGTAAGTTTTTCCCTTGAGTTTTAATAATAAGATTTAAAATTGGCATAACTAATGTTATACAGTATAGGAAATTGCAAACGGCGTCAATTATGTTTGAATTGTAAATACCGCTTTAATGCGTCCGTTACTGACGGTGGCTGATTTTCGAGGTTCTCATGGTCTTAAATCGACTCTGCAAAAGACACCCGGAGTTGTTCCAATCATTTTAAAAGGACTTTAGGAGTTGTGAAGTTCCGTGTACAAGGTTTGCAAAGTTTGTGCGTTGTTTTGGTTAGAAATCGTTTTGTTTTGAAAATAACTATTCGGATGAAGGATGTAATAAAAATAATATAGCGTTATTTTGTTGGAGCGACAAACAATCTTTGAAATTAAGTTGATTCAGATTCCTACTCACAATGGAATGGTATAGAAACGCAAAACAAAACAAAAATATTTTTCAAACTTCGAGATCATAAAGATGAATGTTCGCAGTGGAACAGTGGACTTCTGCAGATGAAGGTATCGAAGCTCAGCATAAGTATCATCATCATCATCTCAGCAAAAGTGTTAATACCAATAAATTCAAGGTTTCATCACTTATTCTCATAAAAAAGTTTAAGCCGAAATAGTTAAGCCATATTTCGTCTCCTCCGATCGAATTTGAAACCACAATCTATTATACGCCTGTTTGTTTGTAACATTTGACGTTATATAGTGACGTACCTTCTGTGTGTTGACCTCCCTTGTAGATATGCCCATCTTTTCGTGGTGTCGCAACTGCACGGGGTATATGATCTGGTAGTAGTGCGCGCCGATATTTCGCACCAGCTCCTGGTTTTGTCTGTATTCGCGCAGTAACCGCTCCACTTCACCTGGAACAAACAGACAACATTATATCCCTAAATATTTTATACGTTAATTGAACAAATATTAAATTTTGACAAACTCAAACGAATTTTTTTTTGTAACGAAGTTTTGTGCCACCCGTCGCCTACATGATCTATGGATCAACGTATTTTTTTTTTCATTCAGTTCAGACTCTTTTAATTTTGACCATGGCTACTCAACTCTGAATTGGATTTGAATGGTAGCATTCACATCGTCCATGACGTTGCCAATTTCCCTAAGCAGTGAGACTCGGTTGTCATAAGAACCATAAAGGCAGTAAGCCTAGTAATAACTAACTGAAAAACTGAACTAATCCAGTAACTACTTCGAAGAGACTCGGCACGGCGGGACGAATACTTGAACGATTTCCAAGGGTTTCTTCCAAGCCTGCAAAAGGCTATTGATGTATGCTTCAAAACAAGGTAGCAGAAAATCCTAAGAAACGAGCGCTTCTAATTTTACTACTGCTCTAAAAAAGTCAGCTGCAACTGCAACTTTAAGGTCGAAAGTAATAAACCAAGATCCGTCGCTTGTGACGTAAACCTGGTTTTACGATGGCCATAGCCTTAAACCCAACAATGGCTGTCTAGATTGAAACTCATTTAGGTCATGAGTGTAACACTTACGTGGTCCAGCTTACTTTTATAGGACGCTGAAAAATGACGGTTACGTACGTTTTAGTGCAAGCGTAAAAGGTCTGCTATCTTCGTAGTTTTTCAAAGTTAAGGAACGTCGGGTCTTGCGAGACACGTGCGAAAAACGTTCTAAAAGCTCATCGGTAAATGATTTAACTGTAGAGGTGTTTCGAAGATAGAGAAATACATTTTCTTTTTCAAGTTGTAAAGTACAGTCGACAGAAGTAGATTAACAATGAAATCTCCTTTTTCTTCGGTTACAACCAAGAAATGGTGATTTCAGTTTGCACATTTCTGTTATTTTATTCAATTTGAATTGAACAAACCAAGAAAAAATTGCTATATTTCTGATAGTAACCTTGTGCAAGTTGTTCATGTACCAGAAAAAACTGTTTTACTAAATATCCCCAAACCTTATATTTGAATCTATAACTAAGTAAGGTACCCAAGATTATTTTAAAGTTTTGTCCAATTTATAAGACGATGTAAATGTAGGTAAGTTTACAAGTTAGCCATGTTAGATTCAACTTTCTTTATATTGAAATATGTTCAATCCCAATTTCAATTAGTACTATTGCCACCTAAGATTAAGCATAAAAATTTCATCACTTCGAAACGCCGTAAAATCTAACTAGATAGATATGCCACAAAAAATCTTATCTAAAAGTCGATAAACCAACTTCAATAACATTCTTATAACGCAAGGTGGGTCTCAACTTTGAATGAACGTCAAGCTTTAAAATTTTATCCCTGAGACCTTCAATTTTATGGCTATCGATCAGCGTCTCAATGGCCACGATAGTGGATGCCTTCAATGCATCCCGATGATAGTGACCACGCTTTATGGATATCTTTGTACCCGTTTGTGAATGGGTACTTTGCTTCTTTTCATCGTGCTTCTTTGATATCTTGTTTGAGTTATTGGTGGGCCCACTATGCAAATGAGTGGGCTCGATGGGATTTTTTTTCCCATTTGGCCCACCAGTGGGCTCGATGGGAATAAGCCGAAGTGATGCGTATTTTTAGAAGTAGTAGGGCTTCTTGTTAAAGATCTTGTCCGGGGAAGTACTACCACTGTACTTATATCTGCTGCTAAATTTCGTGCTTCGGAGGGCACATTAAACGTGTTGGTCCCGGCTCTAGCAGTTGTTAAGCCATGACGGAGGCCTTAAGACGGCCTAAAAACTTCATCACCAGAGTTCTGTTGGCCACTAACTCATACGAGCTTGATTGCTGCTAAATAGTGATGCTCGCATTGCTGTGTTCCGGATTGAAGAGTATGGATAGATTCGGCTGCAATTTCAGGCACATGATTCTTAACACCTTTATGTATCAGAGTGATGGACGCAGTGCAATATATCACAGGACACGTCTTCAGTGGATGTGCTCAGTAAAGCAGTAGATTCATAATATATTAGTCAAATTCCAATTAACAATCTATCTAATGCAGCCAGTATCTTGATCACGTTTCCCATTAGTACTGATTTGGACCAGTTGAGCTATCTAAATTGTTTGCAACGGTTTGTATTATATGATCTGTGGCTCAACTGTTTCATGTGTATTTTCTAAATATTGTAAATACTGTATCTACTTAATTCAAAATATGAATTGACTGAAGCCAATCATAGATCTACCAGCTATTTCCGATACAAACATACCAAAAACTACAATCACCTGTAATAGCATTCTCAACTTATAATTCAGCCAATCGAATGGCTTATGGGAAAAGTTAGGTAATAATGTATGAATGTTTCGAACTAATTTAGCGTCGACGGTCCCGTATTAATAATAATTTGTGTGATTGGCAGCGCATGATAGGTCTTCAATGAGTGGTATGACGTTATAAGTACCTGTCGAATTATTTAGTGAATTGGTGAAATGTGAGCTGGACGGTGATGATATCAATGGCTTTAAACAGCAATGTAAAATTATATGGTAAGTTATATCATTGTGGCCGCCTAGGAATAAATACCTAGAATTATGCGAAATTACGTCTCCTTTCTAGGATAGAACAGACTATGGATTTTCTAAACGATCATAGAATGTAATCTTGTGTAGAGTATTTGTAGAGTCGAAGATTCTAAACATAGTTATCATATTGTGAGATGTTCTTTTGTTTTTTCATTTTTTTTATATACATTCGACAGTCATCTTACACCGAGGTAGACTAAAAACCAGCCCTGTGTTGCGCGGATTAGTGTTGAGTCTACTCCATTCGTCAATTTGTATGTACCCACCTAATGTAAGATATGTTGTACCATTAGTAAGGCAATATTTTGTTTGTATTGTATTGTAGTTAGTGGATGGGTCAGCTTATTTAGTGAATATTTCATAGATGTATGCAGTAGTAATAGTGTGGGCTACATTCGACTGCAATCTGATTACAGCACAAGATGGGTGCACGCTCACGCTCCAGATCCACGCCACAATGTTCCTGCCACTGTCCCGAATTGCGAACCCAGACTTTACTCACGCCCTGATTGTTTGCACTGTGCCTTTCAAACTCGCGTTTTGATGACTTGTTATTGTGCCTCCCGATGTTTTTTGATATTTTATCTTTTTGAACATTTCATTTTTGAGATTATGTCGCTCGCGGCTTTGTTTGGATTAAACATGGTGGTTTTATAGCAATGGCGCCCAGTTCAGATTAAAATGTTACAGCAAAATGTAACGAAATTCAACAGGAAAAATCAACAGGCTGCGGCTTATATGTATTTTTGAATGTAATTTTATCTGCTGGTTCACGTGGCATTTATATTTTTTCGTAACATAATTTAACATTTTGGCTTCATATGGAAAAAACCTTGATTTGCGCCAGAGTTGATGGAATAAACAGAAATAAACAAGTTATCCTAAAACAATATCGATTTCACCGAAACTAATTCCAAAGACGCGTTTGGTAATTATCAAACAGCAAAGTTGGGAAGTTGGCAGTTTGCGCATGCTTGCTATTAATCATTACTTATGAACATTAATTTATAGCCCCAGTTGATATTGGAAATCAACCTCTCTATTTAGAAATGCCTCTCAACTGCTGTCAAAAGTTAATCACCGTTCAAAATAGTGGCATCTCTTTTGTTTTTAATAATAACAAATAGTGACAAGTTAAGCCGTCTTTAAAACTTGTTTAAAAAGTGTTTCAAGTTGGGATGCGATTTGAAGTAAGACCGCAAATATCAGTTAATAGTTCTGGTGCGCAAAACTGGGGGATATTGCTGATACTGCGTTCACACTATGCCCATGCCGCTGCCGGCATTATTGCCGCGAACTTATTGCCACAGCAACATCGCCTTTATTCTCATTAGAGAGCGAGGGCACGAATTTGGGCCGGCAGCCGGGACAGAGGCATTATCGTGTTAACATTAAGCTCGTGCCCACTTCCCTGCCCAAGTCTCTGCCCACTGCGACATAGTGTTAACGCAATATGAGCGTTTGCACACTGGCACGATATACACCTACCTACTGCTTAGTTTATGGCTTTTGTGACTTGTTGTTACATCTAAACGATGCTAACATGAGTCATGTCACTTGCTTTAACAAAAATGTCGTTATTCTATCGATTATCTCGGTAAGTATTGTGTCGGTTGCAGTTTAAAAACAACAATTTTCGAATTTGGTTTTGGGATATCATTTCGCTTCGATTTCACCTGTATGTCATCTACATTCATATTTTATGTCAGTACGTCATCATTAAACAGTACTGCCTGTTACCGCATGATTGGCATTGCTTCTGGTCATAAATCGTGGATACATCCAGGTATTGTGATGACTGTTTCTATATTGCGGTGATGATGATGATGATGTCTTCCTGGTCGGTTGCGGCTACGGTGACATTGTTGCTGCTTGATGATATTTGATATTTATTTATTTAACCATTTCGTTATAATATACATAACATTGGCAAGTCAATTTTATACAATTTCAAGTAATTTTTATTCTAACCTAAAAATCATGTGTGCAACTATGATGCCTATGATGATATATCGCGGTAGTGTAACCGCAGCATAATTATTTGCAAATCTTATTTTCATTTAAAACTTCACATAACAACACAAGTATTTCTTTAAAACTTTGATTACGTTCTCAGTTGTTCTTGCTAGAGTTTGTTCAAAATTAGGGGCCGAACTTGATGATTAGTTTGGGCTCTAATGCAAAAGGGTTGTGTTTACTGGATTCGTTTGGGCTACACCCAAACGGTGAAACTTTTACTATTACGTAAGCAATTAGCGAGCGTTTAACGCCGCAATTTAAATGTTTGCATTGTAACATTTGTGTAATGTAAAATGTTCAGACATTTTTTGTAAAACTAGATTTCACAAGGTACTTACACGCAATAGTGTGTTTGTGTGTGTACCCTTGAAGGAAATTATCAACAAGTGTTAAATCTGAACACAATTATACTCCTTCAGTTCAAGTTTATTCTCAGATGGTTAAATCTTTTGTGATACGAGACAATAGCATAAGAGGCCTGGAGGGGGTAAGAAGGGGGTAAAAGGGGGTAATTGAGGGTGAAGGAGGCTCTAGTAATTATTTCTATACTCAACTAATTGAGCTCGGGGTTTAGTTTCAATTATGATACTGGTACGCTATTGAAATTTCACTAACGCCTTTTGGGAAACTTTTACATCGACAGTTTGTAGTTTAAGCTGTGAGTGGGCGGAAATTTGTACTGAATATTTCAGGAAAATGTTTATGAATTAAATACAGTACCTCTATCACGAACAAATCTGACAGTCACCGCGCTATCGTATTCGAGTTATATTGCGCGTCAATGTCAGCTCGACTGCCAACCGTTGTAGTGTCACCGCGCAGTGTATCTCGGATACGCTAGCGTTACGATACGTTTGCGATTATCACATTTTTTAGTGATCAAGGTACAGTAATGTTTAAGATCACGTTAAATTGTACAAACAAAATAAATAAATATTCACAGACACTTAACACTACGCCTTCTAGTCCCAAACTAAGCAAAGCTTGTACGATGGAAACTAGATTGCTGATAGAATACATACATACATACATTTTTTTTTGTAAATACATACTTATAATACATAGAAACACCCAGACACAGAACAAACATCTATGTTTTACAACACGCAAACGTTTGTTCTCGGTGGGGATCGAACCCACGACCCACAGCACGGAAGGCAGAGTTACTACCGACTGAGCGATGACGCCTGTCAAAACTGTAAATGTCGCCTGTCAGTGTTCGATATGTCTGCCCATGTTGCCGTCGATGAGGGCTAGACCTTTTTCAGAAATATTGTATCATCTCAAAATGTTTATAATAAGGATTTGTTGGAAGTATTACCTAGAACAGCTAAATTATTTTTTTGATATTTTTGCTACATAAAAATATTATTAGGTCGTGTACCTAAGTGCCCTAAATACAATGTATTAAACACAATGTCAAGTGTGTATACTAAACACCTATATCAATATTTCATACTTAAGTATTATACGAAATTATGTTAAAATGGTAGGTACCAACAAAGAAAGTCCCAAGAGTGAGTGAAATAAGGCTGTAGATGATGATGATGAAGTATTTTATGCAAACACCACATTTACTTTCAATAAACGCACATCAAAGAAACCCACATAAATCAGCACCATTAATCAAAAGTAAAGCTAAACATTCGCGACACATTGTCGTTCAAATCCCACCTATCGTTAATTAAGCAATACATCAAAAGATACCAACAAAACCATTCAAGTTAAGTTTCAACGTTACTTAGCACCATCACCAGCTTTACTTGACCTTCCTTAACCCTTGAAAATGGTGCTTCCCGCAGCTCTGACTTAGCTGGTTGTGGTACGCCAAAAACGCCCCGCAAAGATAGACATACTCGTATGTATTTTATTCACCATCTGCTTAACTTAATTAAGTTGCGTAAGGGTTTTTGTTTGTGCTTGCCTCAAAATGCACGTTCTTTAATGTCATTCGTTTGATGAATGTTTTATGAGTTTGTGAATAAAGTCGTGCCGTTTTAACCTTACACTGTCTCGTCTCAAAATGTAATATCTTGTAACCCGTGGGATGTAAAGCATTTCAACAAAATTGTTCTTCCTGTTCAACAAAGATGTCTTAAAAATGTAGCTGATTTGATTTCTTTTAACAAAGTGTTCCGTTCTTTTAGATCTGCCCCCTGATTATCTATCTTTTGATACAATGAGAATCTGACAATTTTCAATCAAGATTTATATCTATATCAAAGTCTATATAAGTCTGTAGTTTTAACCAAAATAATAGCCATTTCATCCAATTAAATTTAATGTAATCGGAGCTGTTTAAATACGGGCATTTGCGCTATGGTCTAACCACACTTTTAAACATGACACAACCCGATGCATGTTTGAACCGAGACGTATCGCGTTGCATAACTATCATTTCATTTTGACAGAAGAATCATCAGACACATCATTATTATACCCTCTCTTCTTGATAATATTCTTGTTTCTCATTGGATATTCATTGTTTTGTTTGAGGCGAATACGGTAGGAAGTGTGTCCTCCTACGAAAAGGGAAGATCTTCCACGTCGAGCGACTTTTGGCTCGGGGTCCGAGGACCAATGGATAGTATTCGGTAGTATTACTTATGGTCAAACTCCGTGATAACTTCGTTTGCGCGATCTAGGATAGTTCTCATGTAGCGAGCTAGATGGCGCTAAATGTTTATATCATACAGTGATTCAGTATATTCATTTAGCGCTACCCAAATGTTATTTAATTCTGCGGTATTCCAATTGCGTCATCAATTTCATTTGTAATATTATATTTGGCGTAAAATATGACATTTGAATATTGAATTGGAACACGGATTGTATTATTAAAAGTGCGATAAATCAGTTCGAGTGGTTTCATAAAATGTATCGTTATTGTATCAAAAATGTTGGTGTAAAACATTTTCTTTGTATTGCCATTTAGTTCATGGTATTACCCATGCTTCGAGCATAACTTTCACTAAGAACAGGAAATTGATCATGATTAAAATATTGTGAGTTTAGTTATTCGATTAACAATTACTTACCTATTTCTGCCCTTTTCGCTAGGCTCTGACTTTGACCCGCGTGCAACTGTGCCGAAATATTATGAAATAATCTCATAAAGGGTTAAAATCCCGTTAAATCTACTTTTATCGTTGACTGTACAATAACGTGTAAGTAGTATCCGTGTACATGTATATGTGAGCTAACGTAATAATACTGTCACCACACGTTTGCAAAAACCAGTATGCTTTTGTATGCATAGGTATGTGAGCGTGTAACGTGTTAACTGCAGCATTGCACTTGCTCGGCAATTATAGTGTTACGTTTCGTAATTTGTTAATATTTTACAATCAAATTGAAAGAGCTAAGAAAAAAGATGGTAATTGAATATAAAATTTTTAGACGACACAAAAAACAGCAAGCTGTATAATGTGGTTAAATACCATTTTATTTTTAAAAATCTGTAAACGGCGGCTATCTTATTAATCTAAAACTGTACAGTGTGAAATCCTGACAAAAATTCACCTATGTACTCGTACATGAGCTTTTTTTATTTTCATAATTTACTATCGCAGAAAAAATATCTATAACTTTGAGATTAATAGTTACTAGTTATCTATGAAGGATTTACGACATAAAATTTTGGTCCTATTTATTTAATTTTATTTAATTTAATTCACAAAGAAAATTACAACTAGTACAGTATTTACAATATTTACAAAATACACATGAAACAGTTGAGCTAATTACAAACCGTTGCAAACGATTTATAGATAGCTCAACTGGTCCAAATCTGTACCAATTTAATTTAAATTTAAATTCATAAATTTTCTGTATTCGGTGGGGATTGAACTCGCAACCTGCAGCGTAGAAGGCAGAGATATACCAACTGAGCTGAGCGGCTAGTCACAGTTGTCTCATAATTTACGTACACTGTACAGCATGACCACTGGACGCGTTCACGACGTATCGAGTGAGTAATAAAGTGCTAACTGCTCATAAAACGGCTAGATTGGACGAAACTGAACGCAGTGCCAGCTACAAATCATCGGGCGTGTGAGTTTGGATAACTGGAGTACATGGGGTGTATTCAAAACTAGATTAGCAGCAACTATCTCATCGTAGTTGACTCAAGTCTTGTGAAACCAAGCCAATCAATAGCAAATACGAAATAAGAACTCAAACTAATAATTAATTAGGTAATTGAAAAGTCTCGCCTATCGTTTAATGAAATCTGAAAACTTAGATTACAAACGCGCAGCCAAACAAGCAAGCTGCGATCAAAGAGTAGTTCTCCTAATTAATAAAGCCTAGTAAAATAATAATCGGGAATCTTTGTGACATAAAACTAATAAGAACTAGCATTTTGTGACTCATGTGACATCCCAACAAGACCTTCTTTTGTTTAATGATGACGTGTATATTTCCCGTTGAAAAAGTTCAGTTTTTTTGTACTGAACATAATAAATACAATATTTTTCTTTACTGTATTACTAGACTGGGGTGTGGCTTGTTATGAAGATTAAGAAAATAAAGATTTAAGCCACGGATTCACTAGGGGACAAACGTCCCACGACATGTATCGGCGACATGTCAAGCGAAGCCGGCCGATTTCGCATGATATATATGGCGACAGCGCGCGACTTATGTCCGCTTGATATTCGGCATAATATTCGCGCTACTTCACCCAACGTCGCTGGCGACACGTGTCGCAGGACATTTTTCCCCTAGTTAATCCGTGGCTTTATATTATCTTATGAAACTTAAAATTTTAAATAGAACAAGTTATCAAAAATCTAAATTTTTTCAGTATAATCAAATCGCTCATCTACTATCCCCGCTGTGACTACGCCCGTACATCTCACCGCCCGAGGCGGCACGTAGATGACAGGTGCATTATGCATGCCACTGCATTTAGATGCCGGGTACCGTAGACTCACCACACCCTGATAAAATAATGCTTTCAAGCGTATTATAAGCAAACCATTGGAAATTATCATGATGATACTTGGATCTTTTGGTTGATATTAATAGTACCACAATGAGTGTAAGTAAACTAAGATCAGTCGGTAGTAGTTCTGCCTTCCGTGCTTTGGGTCGTGGGTTCGATCTCCACCGATAACAAACATTTGTGTGTGGAAAACATAGATGTTGGTTCTATGTCTGGGTGTTACTCTGTATTATACTTGACAAAGAAGTTTCTCTGAGGATTAGAAAAGAAAATCCTCGGTTTAGTTTTATAAAAAAAAAGTTAACTCTTTCTCAAGGTTATTAAATAGACGGCTTTAAAAGTGGTCGAGTCTAGGGTTAGCAAGTTATGTAACATTAGTTTTTAGAATGCGAGGTCTGAAAAATGGTTATTTGCAATAGTTGTAATCATATTTAATGCAACAAATGCGTTCTATCTGTAAGTGGCTATCATAACTTAATGTTAAAATGTAAGTTTTCTGATTTGTTTTTAAACTTAATGATAAAATGTAAGTTTTCTGATTTGTTTTTAAAGATAGAACGCTGTAAGTGTGGCCCCACCCGCACGCCTGGAGCAGCGCGCAGATGACGCGTGCATAATGCATGCGCTGCATTTAGCGATAGAGGAATGAGCAGGGCTGCCTCACCGAGCCTTCGGGTTCCACTACATAACTTCAACGAGTTTACGAAGCAAATTCAATGAAGAAATTCCTACTAGCTGTTATAGGGAAACAACTGTGGAATTTCGTTTACATTCCAAAACTAGTTGATACCCGCGACTTCGTACGCGTGCGAAACTTTCCACCAAAATATCTGTCAACCAGCATACGATGAACCTTGTAGCAAATGGCTGCTTTTGGTTAAGAGAGTTCAAGCTGTATCTAAGAAAAATTCACGTGTTTGATTTCAATACAATACAAATAATAAAAAAGCTGACGTTAAATTAAACTTTTTACAATATTTTCAATTATTTTTTTACTTTGTTTTATTCGGGAGAAACCTTGAGCGACCGCTAGTGAGCACAACCGCAAAGTCACAGCCCTATACCATAATAGAAGCACGCATGAAACCCGATATTGTTGTGGATGCGCCTCTCTGCTAGAAAATGACGCTAATGTATTTCTATGACGGATGTGCCCGTGCAATATCCGTAATATTTGCAAAACGTGCCAAACTTGAAAAGTGGCTTTGTGAGCTGATCCATACACTAAATGCAAAGGTGTAGCTATTTTTACTGACGATATAGTAAGCAAGCAAGCTCGTATGAGTTAGTGGACAACTCTGTTTTTAGGCAGCCTTAAGGCCTTATGGCTTATTACGATGTAGTTATTTGAACTGACGCGTCATAGTCGTCAACAGCTCAGTTGCTCAGCTTTTCTTGCTTTGCCTTTGGGTTGTGGGTTCAAGTCCCACTGAGAATAAAATAATATTTATGTGATGATGATGATGGTAAACATAGTACTTTTTCTGTGTCTGGGTTTTTACTATGTACATAATAGTGTTTACTTAAGAATATGATACTTTAATATTCATGTAATTTTTTGTATTTGTAATTTATTATTTGGAGTTACTAGTGAAAACATTTTATAGCTCATTGAATACTTACAGCGTGGGAGTGAGAAGTAAAAATTGTTTGAGTTATACTGCGCAGCAACCACAAGTCGATAACAAAGAATAAAGACGTTACTGCGTAATGTAATTCAAATACTTTTACCTTCACATTACACTAAATGTCGACATACGGTGGGTGGCTACGCCCACGTATTTAGATAATTCTAAGTCTCTTTCCTCAAGAATTAATTTTAAATATAGTCTTGATCGTAATGCCGCTTATTGAGCATTCTCTGTCCCCGACAGCCTCTGTGAGTGACAAGTTAAAAACGCCTTAACAAGGCTCCAACCACATATAAACGCATGAAGCCTACTTATGATGTTCACTTCCACAACGGCTGATAGAAAGGAGTGGAAGACGAAGACATGTCATATCAACGAAGGGTAGGAAGATTGTAACTTTCTTGTTTATTTTCTAACCTATTAGTAGATAAAGTAGGTAGGGAAATAAAATGTAGAAAATCTGATTACAGATTTATTTAAGTATAGCAAACCTCGGTGAATATATGATGATTTTCATTTAGAAATGAGCTAGTCAATCTGTTGAATGTTTTAGCTTACTCTAGTCGGGCCTACTTCGACTTTCATGTAGTTATATAAAAACGTGTGTCATATAGTAATAATAGTAATAAGTTTATTTTTGAAAAAAAAACCAGTGAAGAAGGAATATTTCAAGCACGTCCCGAAAGTATGTTAGCATGCAGAAATATGGGGTCTTAGCCCAAGAAAGTTCAGGACGCGGTTCAAAGTGAAGTTACGCGGTGACTTGCCCTGTTTAAAGTTGAATTGCTGGCGTGTGGTGGTTTATTCGAGTTTAATGAAGTGTTTATAATATTTGAAGGATTCTATAAGAAGGCTGAAGAAAGTTGAGAAGTTCGTATTACGATGAAATATTCAGTTCAAATCCTTGTGCATGAAAAAATCCTTCTTAAATGAGATCCTAGCTTTTGAGGGCAAAAATACTTTTTGCACAGTTCATTTGTTCATAATACCTAAGGCTTATTCCCATCGAGCCCACTATGCAAATGAGTGGGCTCGATGCGATATTTTTTTCCCATCTGGCCCACCGAGAAATACTACTTTTAAGTATAGTATACTCTTATATAGTTTATATAGTATACGTCAATATGTCTGTTAGAATATTCATCGACCTGATAAACTAGTTGGTTAATTTATGCCTTTCTCTTAATGCAAATCTGATCAGAGTAGAATCAATTTGATGATGCTATTACACCATACATTAGTACCAACATCTGAAGTGCCTCATCAATATTCAGACGATAATAGCAGCTATAACAACGCAATTAGGTTTCTTACTGTGACTAGATTTAATTAAGACAACCTCAAGCCGAATTTAGGTATCAGTTTTGATGTGGGAGTTGAAATCTCGTAGCAGGTCTACGGCGTAGCACAACTCGTAGCACAGGCGTAGCATCTAAATCACGCAGGGTGTTCGGATTTATTGATTTCGTGAGCGCTCCCCTAAGCTATTGAGATGCTAATACAGTTCCGCGTGCGGGATAAACAACTTTATCGCAGCGGGATAACGTCTGTATTTGATTGCAGCGCCGTGATGAGTCAATGAAAGCTTCCTGAATAAATTGTTGTGTATTTACCGCGTGACATGACAGTCTCTCATTACAATTTATGATGAGTCGGAATGTAAGTAAATTGTGGATAACAAGAAAATTTATTTTTCTGTGTGACTATGATTAGAGTGGGTTGCCAATTCTAATTTATTCGGGGTACACAGTTGCAAAGACTCGCTGTCTATATATAGTAGGTTATGGATATTTAAGAGTACTTATAATAATAATTGTAATAGTATATGTAAACGTTCTTCTGTCAAGATTTAAAAGCTACAATTTTACAATTTGGCTGAAAACATTGGCGCTTCAATTACTAATTTAGCTCTAAAATGCTTGATGATCCATATAACTTTACTAGATAGAAAATCTATTAAAAACTAAATGAATTAATAATGTCTTTGTCTGTGAATAAATACTAAGAATACTCATAAAAAATATCTTTTGTTTACTAAATGCATTTTCATATAAGGCTATCTAAATATTTTATTTTCAGATGCTATGTATTGCAAAGCACATTGATAAATATCTAGTGTCATCAACAGTACGTACTATTAGTACATTGGATTGTACAGAAGGCAGCACAGTGGCAGCCACCGGAGCGTGCTAATCAAGAGGCGTGGTATGCAGGCATGCGTGGTAGACCCTCCACGACGCTCCGTCAGTACTGTGTAGTAGCATGTAGTAGCATAGCATAGATATAGTACTCGTAGTAGTAACAGTGAAGCTTGCTGTGTTCCGTTATAAAGGATACTTTTTTGTCTCAGAGTAATGGTCGCAGTATAATCACAGAGCACGTCCTCAGTGGATGTGCTCAGTAAGGCAATGCAGCATTATAAGCGGTTGTTACCGCTTAATTTTAGGAGGGGCATTGACTTGTTCCGTCAGTTAGTAGTATAAAAAAGTTTTGAGATAGCTCAACAGAGTTTTGGATGAAAATTGTATCAAACTCCACTTGTGCTGTATACAAGGTGTCATAGAGTTTTATGATCCCCACTGGTGGGGACAGCTTAGTGAGGATTATGATAATAAATCGTTTAAAACAACATTTCATTTTAATTAGAACTAGTTTTTCCACAGTATATTTTTAAAACAAATAGATTAAATTAGATCAGGAAAATTAAATTAAATAAAATATCAAAAATACATCAATAATATTGATAACCCTAGTTTTGTCAAGACGTACATAAAAAATATTTATTTTAAAGGCAATGAAAAACCTTAAATACGGCGAAGTCCAGAATTTGGGTTGGCTGGCAGACAATGTTTTCAGCAATAAGTCCACCTTTTGTAACAAATTTATAATTTTGTTCAATAAAGTATTAATTAATAAAATCAAATCCACGGCGAAGACCTTCGCTTGCCTTCGCCCGGTCAGTCTGTACACATTATGAAACTTTGCCATTTACTAATGCTGTAGACTGTACGTGCTACCAGTCGCAGCATTCAAAGCGCTATTTTCATAAGAAAGCATTCGATATCTAAATTCACACATTCGTACACGCGCGAGGACGTGCCTTGTCAGCTAATCCATACTCCATACAAATATTATAAATGCGAAAATAACTTTGTCTCTCTGTCTGTCTCGCTTTCACGCCAAAACTACTGAACCGATTTGAATGAAATTTGGTACACAGACAGTCTAAAGCCTGAAAAAGGACATAGGCTACTTTTTAATGCGAAAAAAGTATCTTATTAATAAGATATTTCTTTACAATTGTTAAGTTAGAAAAGGATCCAGCAAGAGTTTTAAAAATTAGCAAAGTGAGATGTAACAATATCATTTTTGATAAATTTTGAATAATATTCACAGGACGACAGTTACTAACGATGGTTACAGCAACCGTCCATTAAGTTAGCACAATTTACGATCCTCAAAGTCATCATGTACCTATATTATGTAATACAATTTGCGCCAGATTGGTTTCCGTAGAGCACTCCAATTTCGACATTTGAACTATATCGCAGATTGGATTTCAAGGCTCAGTTGGTATGGACATCATCTATAAGATGAGATTTTCATTTCCTATCTATCGTGTAATGTCCATATTATTGTAAACGTTGTACATACGGCTAGACGGTAGGTTAGACACCCTACTAATCTTCTTCTTTATTATTATTATTTTATCATCATCATCAATATATATAAAACTCTTTTGAAGCTGACAGAGATTCAACGCACAGCCTAAACTATAAGTCCTAGAGGTATGAAATTCGGAGGGTAGTATCCTTATATAGTGTAAGGGTGCACTAAGAAAGGAATTTTGAAAAGTCGCACCCTAAAGGGTGTAAAACTAGGATCAAAGATTTTAACCAAATAATGCGTATGCTGTTACCACGCGAGCAAATCTGCGACGGCTAGTAAGCTATATAAAACGCAGAGAATTGTTGAAAAGTGCGCATTAAGCGTAGGTACAAAACATCGTGTCTCTTGCAGAAGGTCAAAGTCAAATATATTTCATTTACAAGGATAATTTAGAATCGACGATTCACAATATTAACTTTAAACAGTTCAAAGTCAATATAGTCTAGGTTGATGTGTCGCCTTGTGTTTACAAGCCCATATGCTACGAATAAATTCCATATTCTGCTGAATAGTCAATACGCGTTTTGTTTCTTTCGGCCAGAAACTATTTTTAAATGCAATAAACAAAACACTGTGTTTATTGTAGCAGAAATGGTTTCGGAATATATAAATAAATATACATAAACATTTTACACAACAACGCTATCTAGTATCAAACTAAGCAAAGCTTGTATCTGACCGCTAATTGTCTATTTTGTGATCAGAATCTGATTTTCAATAAAAAATACAGTTTACCTGCAGATTGCTGAAAGAATGTATATTATTGTATATAGTAAGTGTAAAATTATCAATTCTTGATTTGCTTACAAATATAGTTATTGCAAAAGTCGTCGGTAAACTGAAACCAACTCACAAAGGCTCAAGATAGTTCCAAATCAAAACAGTTAGTAGTTAGTCTGTTTGATGTGGTAGTTACACGCAAATTCAGACTCGATTGTATTAAGCTAGTTATTCCAGACTTTTCAAAGTCTGGAACAGCAATAATTGGAGGTAGAGTTGTTATACTAATTTATAGTGGAATATTTGATATACGGCAAAACTAATTATAAGTAATAAATAACAGTCGAGAGCAGAAATTTCAGATCATCTATTAAAACTTGAATATCGTGGAAATCAGGATTGCTAGCTTAGTGAAATAAACTGTGTTGGATTGAAAATGTTATACTTTTTAATTTAATAAAAGTAGTTGTTGAATTGCATAATTCGTTTGCATAACTTAAAAAAAAACATATTACAAGTAGTACTAATATAAAAAAAAAAACTTTATGAAAGCTAGTGTATTTATGCTACAACAGTCAAAATTTTCTGGTGCTGGATGTAACATTTTATAAAAAAAAAAAAAAACAAAAAAAAAAGTTTACGTACGCAAACTGCAAATTCGACCCGACAGCGTCCCAGTCTAGTCATGAGCTAGACCTACTAAATAATGAAACATAGCTTTATCAAACGCACCCCACGTTCAAACACTATACACAGCCGTATACCTACATATTATAATAGTATGTACTCGCGTCTGCAAACTTTTGTTCCCTCAAAGGGTTCTGCGTATGAAATCGCTTTGGTTATAAAAATCCTTGAAAAAAAACCACAATTGGTTTTCCTTTGTTAGACCGCAGACTCGTGGCTCGGATAGTTGTGAACAAAATTAGATAATAATATGCTTTGTGGATTTGTTTTAACCGTTATTAAGTTGCAACATTTTCTTTTTAAACATAAAGTTATTTAATTTTACATGTAGAAACTTGTGAAAGTATTATAAAAATAGTGCTAGCTTTTCTTTTAATAATTACTGACATTAGGTCTATTATGACAAGAAACTATCTGATAACAATAGAAAATTATAAAAGAATAATATTACTTACCTAGTTCAAAGCACTCTAAATTTACTTTTTTTCTGTTTTAAAAAAAAATGTACCTAGGTACAGTAGATTCAATAAATTAATAGCGCTGGTTGTGTAACGAATTCACTTCCCTTCGGCCATCTACGAAACCGTAGCTTCGTAACCAGTTACGAACTAAACATAATTCGTCCTCGTATGATACCAGTTACGAGAAAATACGTTTTTATCGAAACAAGCTATATCATATCACGTAACCAAAAGAACGTGCGTTATTTTATGATGCTACTTCACATTTCTGCGTTATTATTTAATCATGAAATTGCTTAAATAATTCGAGAGCAGAAAAAAACAATTTCCTTAATGCCACACGCGGCCCGCAACAATTTATAAAGTAACTCCCTCAACTCCTTACGTACTGTAAAAATGGTTCTTACCTGTTACAATAAAATGCCGGTTAAAAAATTCATAACAACGTCCCGCTATGGCCCGCTCAGTTATGGCCCGTTTCCCGGTTTCGCCTGTGATAAACGACGGAGCCCGCGTCCGGTAGATGTTTTTACAACTCGCTGGCGATAATGCTCCAGGTATAACGGTTTTGCGAATTCCAATTTTAAAATGTAGATGTTACATATGGAACAGGTTTTTGTCGGGTAGATTCTTGCTGAGTAAATTATGTGAGTTCTAGAATAAGCTACGATCTGCTACGGAGATCTACGAAGATATACGAGCAAGTCAACTGTGTTTCTACATTTTAGTCTGATACGATTAGTACCTACTGGTAGTGACAGAATGACTACTAATGAATTAGTGGCTAAAAAGTGAGTATGAATATCTACTGAGGACTTTTTATAGTAAAATATTCCTTCATAACTCACCAACTGGGCTTTCTTCATTCCAAAATGAGTCGTCCAGTGTATAATCGGCTTCTGCGACAATGGAAAAATATCTTGTCAGTTTTGGAGTTTAGTTTGTGTGAAAATTACGCGGCAGTATACCAAGGAGTTTCTTTATATCAATCATCAATATTGTATAGTTTGTTAAAATATACACTACAGCTGCTACTATGGTCAAAACAAAAATATTCGTCAAAGGATATAAAAACAGTGTGTAGAGAAAAAAACATGACGCTAGTTTTGCATTTTGCCATCTCATTTTCGTCAGAACCATTCAAATCAATTCAGCCCGCAACGAATTAATCAAAATCCCCCACAAAATGCGGGGCATGCAAAAAAAGAAACAATAATTACCGGTAGTGACATTGCCACAATAAATTACACAATGGGGTTGTTCGCGATGGAATGACGGGTTTTTTTACCCCATTCATCGCTGGGTGGGTACAGCTATTGTTATTGTAATTACCTCGTTACCCGGCAGTAGATTCGAAACAAAGGCCACTGAAAAATTTACGTGTGAAAGTGTATAAATTAAAACGTAATTATGTTTGATGGCCGAAGGGCGCAGGTAATTTCATGACTGTAGGTAATGGCCCCATGTTTTAATTAGCAAGTTATATATTTAAAAAGAAATTATTTTATAAGAAAATGGGTACGATAACTCAAAGGTTCATAGTTCATAATAATAGTAATTGGAGGTTGAGGAAAAAGGCACAAGAAAGGCTCATTAAAGTTATTCTCTCTCTTATAAACACCGTCATATCGCACATAACACGTTATAACCTCAAGGTATAAAGAGCAGCCCTAAAAACAATATGAAACAGGAACGTAGCCATTAGCTTTTATGACCCAATATTATGTTAGTCAACTTGACGAAATATTGTGGAGCAAATGACAAGGGCATATCGCCTAGTCTTTGATTCAAATATTGTATAGCATAAAAGTATTAAAACGTGTAGTGATCTTGTTTCAAATATGTGTTAGAAAACTACGAAAATGCACCTTTGAGTATGGCTGGTATTCGAAAATTCTAAAACCTAGACTAAAAGGTATTAAATTGTGTCACAAATATTTTTAAATATCCGATTCTCTATTTTGTTTAGTTCCAAAGTAAAGAGATTTAAATTATCACAGTGATAAAAATATACTCTTGAATTTTTTTATTTACGTTTTTCTCTTTCGTTTATGATTTCTTCGTCAAATCGACATACAATTTGCTAGTGTCAAGTGGTTTATTTGAATAAAAATTATAATCAAGTCAAGTCAGTCAATTGTCAAATTAGCTGTCATCTGTTTAAATATGATAACACAAGGAATATGTAACACTGCGTTTTGAGAAGCGGGACTCCCATTCTACCAAAATTAGATACTGAGAAACCGTTTTGTACAAAACACAATTCAAATTTTGACTTCCATTTCATACATTGTTCGTTTTTTGAAAGTACGAGTCTACTAATAATTCGAGAGTTGATAGCACGTACGTGAACGGATGCAATTTGACAGACAAGAAAAGTCAATTGATGAATTTCCCAAACAGCGGCTTTCACGGGCGTTACTCACGCAATGCATGTTATCATCAGTCAGCAATGTAATTAGTAATTATATTGAGATTAACTAGGATTACTCTAATTACTAGAATCCGATAGCAACGGTTGAGGATGACATTTGACACACATGCTTCATCTGTACGTACAGCTCGTATGTACCTAATCGTTTTTGGATATTTCAGGTAAGTACCCAGAAGACAAACAAGCATACGGCCCACCTAATGGTAAGCGGTTACCGTCGACTAGAAACACCGACAGCACTAAAAGCATTGTCGATTCTTTGCCAGGACTCTAAGGACATTGTTTATTAAAATGTTTCAAAACTAATAATTTACTAGTTAATATGTTTTTCAATATTTCAATAATGAGTAAACCGTTGCTTGAAACAATTGGTAGAAGGTATGTAATTAAAATAAGAAGTGTGCCTACTTTTAAATTAGGTACAAAGACAATTTAAATTGGCGTGAAGAACCATTGTGAAGTATTATTATTATAATAAAAGTTAATAAAAAAAACCATTCAAAACTGAAACCTATTAAAATGTAGATTGAGTCCCGAATTGTATATTTTTAACGTCCATACCCAAATTATTGGAATCATCCTGAAAAGTATTATGTTCAGCTTACTGTTCAAGGTATTTGAGAACTCGATTAATCGCAAGTACATTATTCCCAGGTCAGTTGGGTCAGAGCGGAAGTACTCTCGCCATTACTGCTGGACACCGGAAGTGATTTAGAGCGTGCCCTGTATTGGCGCCCTAACGTGGGGCTAGCAATATTGGCGATGGGTTTTCTTGTAAACAGGTTTTTGGTACGTTTTAAGTTTTAGAATGCCCTGATATAATTTTTATCTGAAAACAGCTTACTCTGTATCATCTGTATTCATTAAATATAATAATTTGTTATAATTGGAAAAGCCATAATCAAATGGAAGCCAAATGATACAAGAGCGAAAGTAAGCATTGTATTTTTCTGCAAATACTAAAGAATAATATTATCGTACCGCTTAAATTAATCTAAATATTCATCTTTCGCTAACATCTTTAAGACTAGCTCAGAATCAAAGTTCGAGAAATAAGATCACTTTACATTGAACTCAACTACTAGGTGTTCTAGGTCAGGGCAAGTCTTGCTATCAGTGTTAGTGGCGGCCGTAATTTAGAATTAACCCTGTAGTGGCGCCCAACGCGGGACCAGCTATTTTTTATTGAAACTAAGCTTTTGGTTGTGAAATAGAATGTATGTTTTTGGAATACTTTATTTCCTGACCTAAATCATAAACTAATAAGTTAAAATACCCTTGTTTTTAATGATGGATAGCAGATAATATAATTTTGAACTAGGTCTACATTTGGCGCCCAACGTGGGGCAGGTAATTTTTATTCATTCTCTAGTAGATTCTTAAAACATATAGAGTATCATACTGCTAAAAAACATGATTTCCGGATAAGAAATGCTGAGTGTGAATCTGTTTGAAAATAAATTCTTTCCGTAGTAGTTTAGGGAACGCTGGTGACTTTTGTTGAAAGGTTTTTTCTCCTTTTCCAAGTGTTTCTAATTAAAACTAACTGTGGTAAGGAAAGAATGTCCATAATAAAGTGACGAATAAAAAATATCCCAACCTTTGGTCGCTACCTTTTTAGTTTGTAAGGTAAGTTATTTAATTATGCAAAAAAAGGTTTTCTAACTTTTAAGGACAAAAAAAGTTATTTACATCTTGTGGATTATTATTATAAATATTGATTTCATTTCATAGCTTGGCTTTGACATAAACTTTAACCTTTCCTAGTTGAAACTAGGGTAGTTATGACTGTAAAACTTCCGTTTATAAAACACCATAGCGTTATTCCTCGTCAAGACAACGCTACTCCGAGCCCGCCTAATCCAGCCAAGCCGCTTATCTCCACACAGCATTTTATAAAATGCACCTAAAACGCAGTACCCACATCATTTAAGCTTTTCGTCGTGAATACAGATGAGGTTTCACGTTTACTGCGAAATTACTAATCTGCCTTGGTTTACAAAACATGAGGATCTAACAAGAGGCGTCAAAAATATACTGGTGTACTACGAATACTCGCGAAATATTAGCAGGATTAAAGTAACTATTATAACTTATTGTATAGAATTTGAAAATCAACTATGTATTATATATGCTATACTTGGTAAAATTCAAGAAGCAGCTGAATTTTTAAGCTCAAACAGCTGATTCCATAGATTTTTTTTTATATTGACAGCACTTCGATCCTTTTGTACTTTGACCACCTGAAGTTTTCGTTCACTCCCGTTCCTCCGGGTTGAGCTGTCTAAACACACCTTGCATGAGGTATGAAAATAGCAGGCATTCTTTTATTCGAAACTTCTAATCGATAGCCTAACTAGTAGTTATAACTTGTTTAGTTATGTTATCAAATATAATGGCTATCTGCCTTTAACCGAACAAAGGTGTTGAAAGAACGAACCAGATTTCACTAAAAAATGTGCAGATATTTTATATTACGTAGTGTAAGTACTTACTTATTCTGACGTAACAATCAAGTCTAGAAAATTTTCTCTCAAGTTAAACCAGAGCGGACTTTAAAGTGTGATCTTATAAATATTGAATGTGGTGAAAGTGCTGTAAGAAATAACTTTTCTATTTTCTTAAGATGAGAAAAATCTGATGGTTTCTACAGTGAATGTTGGTTAGTCTGAGGTTTTTGTGGAATAAATAATATTTTAAAAAAGTATTGTGTTGGGTTTTTTATCCTTTTTTATCTGAAAAACTTATAGGTTTTGTATGTTGTACTGGAAGTATACAAAATCTTATTAGGTATAATGTTCCAACACAGACCCAAAATCAGTGCTCATTTTTTCGGTAGCAGATGTCAAATCCAAGCAATGAATAGGCGACAAAATTCTCAGTCAAATTGCGTGCCGCAATAAAACTCTTTCCTCGCGCTCAAAGTATCGTCGCAAAATCAAATTACCAACCTCCTTGCAGTTACGTTGAGTTCGTTTTGTTGGTACAATTTTATCAATATTGGACATCGTAACTCGATTTTGGAACGAAGTGCTGTCAACTCACGCTTTGAAGTCGGCTGGCAAAACGGTGCGAACCAAACGTCAGTTTTTCTTTATCAGTTTGGATCTTGTTTGGATTGTTATTCGAACGGACATCGATTTGAGGGAAACTTATGGAAAAAAGTGTAGTTTTTCTTGTTTTACTTTGAACTTACTTGAATAATTAATAACGTGGTTATAATAATATGTTTTTAATATTTGCAGTGAATGTTTTTAATCACATAAAAGGAAATCATTACTTTGTATCAGGATCTAATGGTTGATAGGTAATTGACTTTATTGTAAGTAACAGTCATGAAAAAGCAACTTAGGCCGGAATACTGAAACGTCACTCAAATTTAAGCAACACTTAAAATTTCTCTGCCTCTGTTTGACATTACTCATTTGTATGAGATGGCAATAATTTAAGCGTGAACTTAATTTAAGTGGCGTTTGAGTATTCGGCTATTAAGTAATTAAAGGATTGTAACTAATGCAAGGGCGGTGTTACCCTTAAATAATTTGTTAGTAAAACCGGCGCTGTTTTATAAATATTCTTAGAAGGGTAAAGCCTCACAAGCACTAATGACGGCACGTAATAACCTGACCGCACGCTTATCT
This sequence comes from Eulithis prunata, assembly GCA_918843925.1. Taxonomy (NCBI): domain Eukaryota; kingdom Metazoa; phylum Arthropoda; class Insecta; order Lepidoptera; family Geometridae; genus Eulithis; species Eulithis prunata. Next base: position 10,237,149 of record OU974010.1, read on the forward strand.
GCTCTGGACATTTACAAATTGCCGCGAAACTACTTTCAGTTCGGTTCCACCGCAAAAACGGGTTGATAGAATTAAGAACCCTAAGTACAAAGTGATTGTTTAAAAATCGAATGCGGAGCTGAACATTACTGGCGAAATAAAATAGCGCAGTCTGTGGTCACACACGTGCTACAAATGAAGAAAGATAGAGCGGCAAAATGGGCTTTTCGGCTGGCGACCAATCGGGACCAATGTACGACGAAGTGGAGAAGAATCTCCACCGTCTCTAGGTAAATCGGTGACTGGAGTTGGTCTGTGTTGACCAAGACCCACTTTGAGATTGGTGGGACTTGTTTTTTTTTTAATTAAAGACTGCTATGGTCATGTATGTTATATGATATTAAACCTAATATAAAAATTGGGTTGTTTCTCTACAGTTAAGTGAGCCGCAGCCGGTCCAACCATGACCCACGGACTCTGCGGCGAGACCCATGTGCGAAAGTCACGTGGCTATTTAATTAATGATTTCAACATGCTATACGGACGGACGGTAAATCGTAATTTGATTAGCAGTGTTGACGCACGCCTTTTGTGTTTGAGGAGCGTGCTGAACAGGTTTTGTGGAAGTTTTGTGTATATGAAGGTTAGGTAGACATTTTTGGTACAATCAAGGTGGATTTTTATGTGAAAAGAAAGCTGAAGTATTTATCAGCCCACTTGATTTTGTACGTTCCTTAGATCTATAGCACACCGGCACCTTCGCTGCAAACAAGCGCTGAGCGCGCCTCTCGCTTCGCCTTGGACTCGCTCGAAAATCACTAGTGTGTCAAAGCACTAAGTATCATAATTGCTTAAATTGTAAACACTAAAGTTTCTCGGTTAAACTGTGATGTCATTTCTTCAGTCAAATCGGTCAAGCACTTCCAGGCTCCAAGAACTCTTTGTCCTGTAGACGTCATAATGAATCACAGCATTTCGTCCCGAGTCAATCAAGCCTGTTTCACCCTATCACAGTTAGGTCAGGGATCAAAACAGCCAGGCGTACATTTCAACAGCTCGATTGAAAGCCGGATGCAGGTAGCAAATCATTGAAAGCACTCCCACTGCCACAGAATAATCAGTAGTATATTTCCAATATTCAATCTATTTCAAAGAGATATACAAAGAGCAATATTGTTTTACTTGTCAAAACTCAAAACCAACGTTGCCATGGTAACGTACCGACTGATTTGAATAAACTAACTATGTGCATGTTCAATAGTCGCAAAAGATTTAAATGTTTCTGTAAAAACTAAAAGTAACTTCACAGTCAAAATTTTTTTTATATGTCAAAATTAATCTTCACTAATGTTTTCTGTTTTGTTGTAATTGTAACTGCCAGCTAGCGTACGAGCTTACACTACAACAGCTTTAGAACCTAAAGTCAGCAAAATAAAGTACATTTTACAATGAAAGCTGATCAGCAGAGACTGCTGTGTTCCCCCCACCACAGTACCCCCTCGTCCCCCCACCCCTCATTTGCCACAAAATCGCGTCACGTCCGTAAAAGCCGTCGTGTAATTACAAAAACGGATTTGGATTTTCTTTCTGTGAGTGCCAACCTACATGTGTTATAATTATGCCATATTTATCTTAATTCATGATTTTGTGAGATTTTCAAGTAGGGTTCTCCCTTACTTTTACTATTATTAGAAATGCAGAGATTTTGAATCAAATTAAATTCAACAAGCAACAAAATTATAGCCCTCCTTTTGCTGTGCTGTGAGTAAAAATAATCACTTGCAATTGCTATTAAAAGTTATACAGTAAGTAGGGTTTGACTCTTGCAGGATGGTTTTTCACTTTTTACGGGCGTCTAAAATTTCCTGTACCAAAAATACAAAGAATTCTTGTTGGAGTCTTAGTCAGGACAAAATGTGAATTTATAACAAAATGCTATAGAAAATTACAAGCTTGTAATATGACTGTAACTGCTTTGAAATATGAACCTAAAATGATCGTATTCTAATCCTTAAGGCCCTGTTACCACGCCAGTGCTTGGCTTTATGTAACTAAAACATACGTATCCAATTCAAAAGCTATTCAAAAGATCAACAAAGGAATGTGTGTGGTTAAACCAGCAGCGCTTCGAAGTTGAATTCTACAATCTAAACATATTTTAACCCCACAACTTCACCGCCATAAGTTTGTTACTAAATAAAGTGAACAGTTAACACTTTGAAGCTTAACCCCAAAAATGCTACCTCGGTACCTGAACCCAAGCGAAATTGCGCTGGAACCGGATAAGGCTGCAAACGCACTACGGCGGCCAAGTCGCGGTGGCCACATTAGTTTCTTCATATGGCTGGGTATTGGGTATACTATGAGAATCACGATGACTGCTGCTTTCAATTGTAAATACAAACAATTTATTATCGTCCCGAGGTCTCTCCTAAGCCAAAACACAGTAGAGAAAAAAATACAAAGTTACCTCTAACTTCCTGAGTTTGGATCTGGATTTCGGAGTCAGCAAGATAAATACAGGTATCAACAATTATTTGAGATAACTACGCCATTTTTCAATATATCTGTTGTTTACAAGATATCAACAAAAACCGCTAAAACCTCACTTTGAAAACGCAGTGGTCGCAAGCGCTGGGGCAAAACGCGTGCGGCTTCGTATCTTATGACCGCAGTTTGAAATCGCACCAGCCGGTTGCCGAGCTGGCCGCCAAGTGCGTTTGCAGCTTAAACCAGGAAACTTCGTAATTATGTCAGCAGACCGCTTCGGGCAGCTGACCCGGATATACCAGATGAATGGCCGGGCTGGTCGCCTTAGCAACTAACTGAATAACTATCGATACGTAGAGGTCCAACAAATATACATGTGCGGATGTGTTGTGTACGTATGTAAATTTATGAGTGTACGTTTGAGAAAATACATGGAAAAAGGTTACATTTAATCATCAATCATCATCAATATTATAAAACTCTTTTGAAGCTGACAGAGAATCAACGCACAGCCTAAACCATAAATCCTAGAGGTATGAAATTTGGAGGGTAGTATTCTTATATAGTGTAGGGGAGCACTAAGAAAGGAATTTTGAAACGTCACACTCTAATAAGAATAAGAATAAGAAACATTTATTGTAGAACTGTGTACAGGAGATCTTAACATAATAATAGTTTCAACAGCCTACCCATTCCGGGCGTACAATATATTAACCACATAATACTATCTTAACTATCTAATAGCGTATTATAGTACTCTTCTAAAGTATAATGTGCTTTACTAAAGGGTACAACGCGAGCATCGCCGCGGGCGACGGCTAGTTTATTCATATTTTCTCTTTAGTTTATCCTGCTGAATCCTGCTCCTGCTCTAGTGAATCCTGCTTTTACATACTAATAGATGTCACTAATAATTTCCCCCATACTGCATCATCAGCGTTGACCCTGCAACCCTATTCTGTAGGATTCTCTGCAGGACTCTAGAAATTAGGAATTATAATTTTTTAGTCTATTGATATAAATTATGCTAACGCCGCGCTGGTTGTCACCATAGCCAGCAGCAAACTGCTTATTATTAAATCCATGTCTCTCAGGTTAATTCAATCAATATCCAATTCTGGATACGAATGAACTTTGCTGAATAATTTTACATTATCGTTTCGGTTACATTACAATTTACAGAATAAGGCCGTGTATTTCCCGGCCCCAGATCATTTTGAATCATAACGTCGTTACAATAAACCATATTTTCGCCTGCGCCATTATTCGGGGTTTTCATACAGATAGTATATTGAAATAGGGGGATGATTCGAACGGTCGTAAGCAATTTCTAAATTGGATTTTGTAAGGGCAGCAGTACCTCGGTGAGATAAATGTAATGTTTCATTAAAACTTGAAAAGGACTTTACTTAAAGTCTCCTTTTCTGTGACAATTTATTTAAAACTTTCACACTTATGATATAAGTAATTTGAAACTGAGTAGCTTGTATAGGTATTGTATTGATGATATTTGAAATATTTACTTCACAAACGATTTCTAACTGATAATGGTTAACAATAAGATGTATCCAGCCTCCTTACAACCAGCTCTTTAAATTAATGAAGTGCTCAAACAATTTGATTGTTTATTTTATTCAAATTATAAATCAATCATGGGTAAGCTAGATTTCTCTCTAATTTTGTACAAATTGGTTAATTAATTGAATTAAGGTAATTTGACCACTTAATTGACAAAAGAGGGTTTTTTTATTTTAACTCTTAAACCTATAACATGTACGATAAAATATTATATCATGTTCTATTACAGCCTGCCTCAGTGATCTTTGATTACACACTCTATTCTCGTCGTGGAGGCTTACCATCAAAGGGCGACAGCCGACGTCTCGAGCTAATCTCTAAAAGGTTTCTGTAATGAACAAAATGAGTTTTTTTTCATCAAATCCGATTGAAACGCGTAATGAGTCCAATTATGCTGATTACTAAGGACCTAATGTCACCTTGATTGAGTTGGAGACAGGTTGAAGAACACTGCAAAGGTCGCTCTAAATTAAATTTGGGATTTACTGGGCCCGAACAAAATGCTTGGGTTTTTTGTTATAATTACGTAACACTTGAAAAAAACCTGGATTAGTTACTTTGTAATAAACAAAGCTACTTATCGAAAACAGATTTAAAAATTAACATATTATTATATTAAAAAGGTATAAGACTTTGTCCCTCGGCGGACTAAATCTGCTTGACATCTAATAACTTATTTTATTTGATAGTAGTGCTGGAGGTTTGTTCTTCTGCCAAGTCTGTTTTGGTTTTCTGAATATATATCTGATAACAAATATCTCTAGTGTTGTCATGATATTGTTCCCAAAAGCGCGTTTACAGCGCTGCAAAAAGACGCATTGTGTAACTCCTCTTACATGTATAATCTTGTTGCAAGCTTCCTTCCAACTCAAACACAGCTCAACCAACTTAACTCAGTGCAAATACCTTGTTTACTCAGAAACACGCAAAATGGCGTGTCGCTTCACCTTATTTTAAGCTAAGAAGCCAAATTACGCGGTAATTATGTTATTTGTTAGATTAAATCGTTGGGAATATTTTATTTGATTTGTTTTCTTTATTTGACTTTTAATTTTATAAGTTAAGAGTTACAAACAAGTTGGAGGAATAATAATTTATGTAAATGCTACTTTAAGTTCTCAATGAGGGCTTAAAGTATTGTGTTTTGCGTGAAACTGTCATCTTGTTTAATTAAAACGCACCTTAAAATTTAAATGGAAGGAGGGAGGGGAGGCCTTTGCCCTGCAGTGGGAAAACCATGGCTGAAAAATAAAAATAAATAAATAACCTTAAAATGATACGTAGCTCAGTAGAACTAAGGAGCATTCGACAGGGCCTCGATGAAGTAAGGGTAAAGTTTTGATGTGTGGCTTCTGCACTGTAGCTGTGCATATACACACAAATTCAAATAAATATAAATTAATTTACCTATTTTTACAAAAAATAAGTTTAAACAATCGATTAAAATTAGGTACTAGTCTACATAATAAACTAAAAGGTGGTTTTACACCCTTACAAAAACATTCCGTTGACCATTTAGTCGATTCTATTACATAAATTAACACAACAATACAGTGTTCATTAAAACTATTGTTCATGTCGATCAACCCGTTTGAGTAATTACCGTGAAATAAAAGGAATGAATGAAATAAAACAAACGAACGAGAGTGAATGGAAAATAGAATTATTCATGTTCATGCAACCAAATCATTTTGTGCTTTGCATTGCGTTACATAACAGCGTACACTGAATGAATTGTTTTTTATTAGTAAAACCAACAATCTCTTTGATTTTAAAATTTTGAAATCAAGGGGTTTATGAGACAAAATGTCTCATAATCCTCTTGAAAGGGACGGCTCTAAGGGGGTTATGAGACTAACCTATTATAATAAACGAAAAATAGCTACAAAGTTTAATGTAACGCTAAAACCAGTGACATTTCCACCAAAACATTTTACATATTAAAGCTTTATAAAAACTGAAGTCATGAACAGAAAAAGTTTGAATAATAATGACGCCAATGTTTGATAACTAAGTATAAAAAAGCATTATCTACAAACGTAAACGTATAAACCCGTATTTTAGGTACTTACACAATAAAGAGATATTGTACCCGACTCAAAAAAATTAAGCACGGCAAAGTGGCAGTTGTATGAAAAACCGGATAAAATCGGTAATCCGGTAGGCGGTCATCCGGTCGCGGACAAATTTAAGAACTGAAATGACTGGAACCACTTATCTTGATGATATTTTAATGAGTCAGTTTTAATGCCAAGGATAGTTTTGCCACTTAGCGGAACACAATTAGGCCAGTTAGTTCTAACTCATTATTGGTTCGTGATTATTCTTGTGTCAGTGCATTGGTGTCACAGCGTCAATAAAAATATAGAACTTCATATCAATAGATAGATAGATAATACTTTATTGTACACAAGAATTAGGTACATGAAAATATTAAAACTAACTTTGTATAGTACAATGGGCGGCCTTATCGCTGAAAGTGATTTCTTCTCAGGCAACCGTAAATATAAAATATATAGCTATATATTGCAATATGCTGTGATTTATGGCAGAAACTTCAGTGATATAGACGAAACAGCTGGAAAAATATTTCAGCAAAACATTGAGAAATAAGAAACAGTTCAATACAGTCGGTTCGAAAACTATAAAACACTAGTTCTACGGAATCGCCGAGTGTGTCGATAAAACTTTTAACCACCATCTTGTGAACTGTTGAATGTCACTGCTTCGATGTTCGAACGTTTCGATTTCGACTTTGGAGTTTGCGCTCCAGAATACGACTTTTTCGAGCGAGTATCGTTATTTTTGATGGGAAAATAACATTCAATGATGTTTATGTTTGGACCTTTTGAATCTCATGGAATGTAAGTGTTAGGGTTACGTTGGAATATACCTAGCCCGTACAACCCTGTGGCTTATCATCATCAATATCAATATCATCATCAATATATATAAAATTCTTTTGAAGCTGACAGAGAATCAACGCACAGCCTTAACTATCAGTCCTAGAGGTATGAAATTTGGAGGGTAGTATCCTTATATAGTGTAGGGGTGCACTAAGAAAGGAATACTGAAAAGTCGCACCCTAAAGGGTAGAACGCGAGCAACGCCGCGGGCGACGGCTAGTTTTATATATGCCTATGTACGTATGTACCCCTATGTATTAATGACTGGAGGTGGTCACGACCCTCAGATATGATGAATACGATTGAAGGAGGAGGATGTACTAATCAAACAAATACTCTTGTTCTTTTACCTACATTTTATTGTTTATATTTTAGTTAGTTTTTTATAAAGGTCTGTCTGGTAGAAATGGCGTGTCTGCGGTAAGACTGCCTATTGTAAGACTTGTAATATTATTATTTTTACTTCAATTATGTAACTTTTTTGAGGATTTATAAACACTAACAATTTTTAAGACTGACATACATATTAACGTGATAACTTTTATCCGCTGGCGAAATCATCCGTGATAAAAAACGGCTGCAAAATTTACTTGACAGCATTCATGACCTAAAAATCTTGTTAACTTTTAGAACACCCTTAGAATCGCGGAGTTTCTTCATGAACTTCAAGTCATTACATAAGTTTTTTAAACTTCAAAAAGGTAGCTTCTCAGCTGTTTTAATTATAGCCCGAGTTTGTGGACAATTGAAAAGTTTGCGAGTCATTTTCAACCTGAGATTTTTAATAAATAAATATCAACAAGGGACTAGTAGTTTGAACCTTGAGGCTTTTACTTTGGAGCTTTAATTTCAATACCACAAAAAAAACTGAAACGCAGCTGAATCGTAGCTATCCATCTGTTTTTAGGTTATTTCGAACTCTATTTAGGAACAACGATTCAGCAGCACATGTTTCAGCTAAGTTGAAGATCGATTGAACCATAGTTGGAACTGAATGGAGCGTTTACCGTAACAACCATTTTTTTTTCACAGAACCTACACTTTCCATCTGAAAAAGCCAAGCCATTTCCTCTGCTCTATACTTCTTATGGGCCTGAAGCGCTACTGCAGGCGCTTCAGGAATGTTCGCGGAAGCCAGAGTTGACACGTTTAACGCCATTCAGAGGAAAAGAATCGCCGCTTTTATAGACAGGGTGAATAACTGCCCCAATAACATAATCAGTAGTTTGGCGGACAGACTGATGCTGACTGCAACGTACAGACGATGGCTGGAAATTTCTACCTAAAAATTAAGTAGAATTACTACTTAAACTTTTTTTGCGTCTATTTTATTTTGTTTTAATTTTTAATTTATAATTTCATGTGTGTATATTTTTGTAATGTTTATTTTCTTATAATGTAACCCTATGGACCATGTCTGCAATAAAGAATTATTATTATTTATTATTATTAATATACAGATGGTTGTATGAGTACTTCTTTTTGTAAAATAATGTATTATGCTACCCCACAATATGTTCACTCGAAATATCATAATCCAGGTAAACAAAAACGGTTCGCGTAAACTTTTTTCTGAATCTTCCAATCCATTACCCAAAAATCATAAACCAAACTGTGACATCGCTACATATTTACGAGAGCGAAAATACCTACACTACTAGATGTGCTTTTCTGTTTCCAACCTTATGCCGCTGAGATAAGAGACGAACGATTGAAACTTACGAGAAACAAAGAAAAAAAGGGTGGATTTTGATACATTTTATTACAGTAATGAATTATTCGTATTGGAAAGAGTAAGTCATAAAAATATGGTTTGTATGAAGATACAAATTGATTTGGGTGATGTTTGACGAAATCGCTCGGTTTGGAATTTTATTCACGAATTCAAATTAATAAAAAAAACAGGGACTGTGATTGGTGCATACCGAATTTACTGGACACATAATTAGCGTGCACAATTGACCAAAATTGCAGTTTCATCTTGTCTCTTGTGTAGTACTGACGTGTATCATCACCAAGGACCTTGACCTGTGTCCTTTTAACTTCCATATAAAAAAGGTTTTAGTTGGTCTATACGTTATTTTGATTTAATTAAACTTTTTTTTTTTCTTTTTTATATTTCTTGTATTATGGCACCAGAGAGAGCATTAAATAATTCGTTTGCGGAAACAAGTATAGAAACAAATACTGAACAAAGAGAACATAATTATATATCTGAATACATCTACAAGTACAATGTGCGTACTACAAGATTCGACGAAAAATCACCTCTGATCAAAATTGACCTAATTACTAACTATTGTTCGCCATCACGTGTTCTAGACAAGTCTCCACGACGCCTGACGTACTTACTCTACTGATAATACAAGCGCTATCCTAAAATATGTATCCTGATTGTACACGGTGAACAATTGAAACTAGTGTTAGTAATACTACAATAATAATTATAAAACAGTTACGTTATTTTTAGACTGAGCTAAATGATCAATTGATACAAATTCACCACTTTTGACTGATTTTATAGGCTGCAAACCCGCCGCCGAATCATGCGGCGCTTTGATAAGATTTTGATTCCTACCAAGATTTTAAAAACTTGCCGGACATTTTCGTATTATATATATAAATAAAAACGAAGCAAAACGATAGACAAGTATTTCCTTCTATGTAAGATGATGTATACATAATGTCAGGGGTTGCACTCCCATGTGGACAGAATTTACATATTTACACATTATTTAAAAGAATAAGTTTACGTGCGAATCTAGAGTCACAATAAAATAGGATAAGTTCATTAAATATCTGAAGTTGCAATAAAATAAATGTTCTATCAATATAACATCTGAGTACGGGAGCTCAGTGTACACGACACACGTCGTCCGCCTCATTACGGACACAATAAAGAACCTTCGTCGCGACTTCAAACAATGAACGGTCCAGAATTCATTTTAGTCCTGTCTCGCTTATCCAGGGCGTGCACAGGTGCAAACATTTCTTTGAAAAAAATTTATAGAAAAAAAATCTGATTAATGTAATTTTTTCAGGCATTGTGTATTTTACATAACACATAATTTTAATGATGTCAAATCACATAGATATCCTTAGATATTTAAAAAGGTAGTCAGAAGTTATTATCATCATCATCTCACCCTACAGAAAGTCTACTACTAGAAGTACCTATACCAATTACCAGAAAAAAAGATTCTTGGCATTATTGGGGCTTCCATGACTATAGTTTCAGCAATTGTAACTATTTTAAGCCTAACGTTGTTTTTTTTGTCATTCTAAAGCTCCAGAATAGCGCAAAATTTATTTTAAAAAACTTTAAAAACAAAAAATATAATTATTTTAAAAGTAGCAACCCTAACCTCTTTTTTCGTCGTCTTTGTCCACATTGCGTTTTTTAGAAGCTCTCGAATAGAGTTCTTTTGAAGAATTCCCAGTGACTGTCCTATAATTCTAGAAATTGGTGCAAGACATGCACCAATTTCTAGAATTATAGGAATTTCCAAGAAATTGTGCCCTTACTATTGTTTCATAGCAGAGACTAAAAATGCCAATTACGATGAGTATTATGTCCAGCAGTGGGAAGGATATGGTTAAGCAAAATAATGTAAAACCCTGAAATTATCCGGGTGAATTAAGTCTGTTACGTAGTGGACGCAACCACCCCACGTGAATGTACCACCCACTAATAATGGATCACTAATAGCACAACGATACTGCTATTAACTTGCGAGCTATTAGCGCGTTTACGAAACAAACAGGTTGAACATAATTATTAACATAAACAGTGTGCGTCTACCTTTACAGTGCGGTCCAGTGCAAGCTGATTTATACCGTGTGCTGTGAGAATAAGGATTGAAATTGCACGAGAAGAGTAGTGTGGAAAATATTTGAAAATATTATAATGGAAATATTTGAAAAATGTGGTAAAAATGATAATTATGCCTAGATTAAAAATAAAGTCAAAATTTCAAAAAATATCTCAGTTTAGTAAAATAAATAGATACAGATTTACAATAACAAAGTTTTGTAGCCGCTGCAAATGTAAGAACTTAATAGTACTTTACTAGAAGAGTTGCCACCGTTTAAAAAAACATTGAATCCGAAGTTAAACTGCGAAGAAAACTAAAAAACTGTAAAAACTGTGTTAAACTGGGCGTTTCTATGTATTATAAGTATGTATTTACAAAAAAAAATATGTATGTGTGTATTCTATCAGCCATCTAGTTCCCATAGTACAAGCTTTGCTTAGTTTGGGACTAGAAGGCGTTGTGTTAAGTGTCCGTGAATATTTATTTATTTATAAGAGTGCGACACCAAAATCATCATCATCAAAACTCTTTTGAAGCTGACAGAGAATCAACGCACAGCCTAAACCATAAGTTCTAGAGGTATGAAATTTGGTATCCTTATATAGTGTAAGGGTGCACTAAGAAAGGAATTTTGAAAAGTTGCATCCTAAAGGGTATAACGCGAGCAACGCCGCGGGCGACGGCTAGTTAACTATAAGTCAATGGCGCATTTTGTTATTAGTTTGTACGTTTAGGTTTAGCCAGTTTTACTTTTATTTCTTACTTGTGTTTTAGTCAAAATTAGTGTCTACTTTACCTATTTACGTCCAGCAAATTACTTTTAGTTATAATTTCTCATATAAGTAAAATGTATTTCTTATACGAAATAATATATCTTACACCCGATCTACCTGACGTAAAACCATATTTCTGACAAAAAAAAAATCCAATGAAGCGTTTATTTTTTTAATATCTAACCTTTGCAAGGCAATAACATAACTGACTCCCAATTTCTATAGTTCTTTATTTCTACGCCATAATTTTTTGTCCTCATTCTCAGGCCCATCGTGCGTCAATGTCCAGAAACGTAAGACCTCTGCCTGCCTCTTTATTTGCTTAGATTTATGACGGACTCAAAGTACCTGGAGGTCCAGGTTAACTGGTTGACATCTATCTCAGTTTTTATCATACCTACGTATTATTACTGAACTGTGGAGTATAGGAAGTAGTATTTATTAGAATTAGGTGAAAGTACCTTTGGTCCTATAATATTGCTGCGTTGGCCACTCAAAGTATTTCCATTCTGAACGTTATTACGTTGCGAAAATATAAAACTTGACCTCTTTGAAAGGCTTTTGGTAAATAGAATATTCGTGTAGAAGCTCTGATATTATCTCAAATATGTAGTAACAAATTAGTAAAATTATTTAGTATTAAATGTTTGATTGTATTTGTTTTCTTGAAAAATATTAAAAATAAAACCAAGGCTAGTATAATATTATTATGATTTGTGACTTAGATATGTATCACATGAGTTAGGAATCTTAGAATGTGTAAATTTTTTTAGTAAAATATTTTTTTTAGAAATCGAACTATTTTTCTTAACTTAAAACGTAAAACGTGATCATATCATTGTGATATAATTTAATTTAATAACACTCTTTCGATATCAGTATTAATGTAAAACTATTCTCTGGAATAGCGCCAGAAAATGGAGAATCAGAAAATACTATTTTAAAAGCATTCGTAAAATATTCTGTGATCTATCGAATGGCACTCGATTGATCCACAAAAATTTTGAAAACGTTCATTCGTAGAATTTTGGTTTTTCCGCAATACGATCGATTTTGAGAGCGTTCGATAAATATCACAGAATTTTATTCGTAACTCATAACGTTTTATGGCTTAGTGAACTGTGTGGCGTGGTTTATAGGTGTCGCATTTGATATTTTGTGACGAGACGATCGTAAATCCAAGCCGTATGATGGAGGTGTCGGTCTGTTAACGAGTTGCCTCTCATTTACAGTTTGAAATGTCTTGGTCTTTGCCGACAGGAGGCGGTCGCGCGTTCACGCGTGTTGCGGTTCCATTCTACAGTCAAGCTTTACGTGATGCAGTAAAGTGTGAATACGGCAGAATGAAACACGTACTTATCTAGCAAAATAATTGCGGAATAGGTACTAAGTTTGCATTGTCTACCTAGAAATCTATTTTAGTTATAAAATATCATTGTAGAGCGAAACTGAAAAAAAAGATTTGCTACCAAAACGTGTATATTCCTACACCAAACAAAAATAATCCTCAGGCACTTTACTTACTCCGTGGGAACGCATTTGTAAGCATCTGTCTCCTCTTGAAAGTAAGCAGATAAGCATTGAAATACTTTTAGGTTTTAGTATGATTCTTCAAAAAACATTTACTCCAAAAAAAGCGGTTTTATATAGCAATTTGTATGCGAGCTATCGAGTGCTTCGTAAATACCACCCCGGGCAGGGTCCCGCTGGAGTCTTGAATATGTTGCGCAAAACGCGTACGTGCCCTACAGCGGGATCTAACCCAGACCTTATTAGGCAATGGAATGTCATGAAAACGCACATCCTGAAAGTACAGATAAAAAAAAAATATGTTGCTTGTCAACGTCAACCGAATTACTAATTACGATCATTATTCCTAATAGGCCTTTATATCTATTGAAGATGATTTATACAGCGTCAGGAGGCAACCTATGCCTACACTTAACGGGACACTGTAGTGTCTGGGGCAATATTTAGATGGAGTAGGCCCAGCATCTATACCATCCTCTCAGCCTAGTCAGCCATATCCACAGAAAAGACAAGGTCAATACGTGCGGAGCTGACAAAGCCGCGGGTTTCCTCACGATGTTTTCCTTCACCGTAAAGCTCGTGTTAATGCGCATATAAATTTTCCAAACGAAAAATCCATTGATGCACGGCCGGCATTTGAACCCACGACCTTCGGATCGAAAGTCGAGGTGGAATCCCACTCGGCCAACACGGCTTGGTCATTCTTCCATGCTAGTGGTTTTTTACATTTTAACACCGCCCGGAGAATTCAGCCATCAACTCTCTGTTTATAATAATATCTGGCCATGTTTTTGAACAAAACAAGGGCAAATATCTGTCTTGCTCGGTTCACTGAATAAAAAATATACCCCTTTTCGTACAAACGTCCATCAAAACACGCTGAACTACACAAATTATCTGCAAAGGAAGCCTGGGAACCATTCGAGTAACCAATATCTATCGACGTTATATTCATGCCAACGGTATTTTTATGTTGAAAATTTATGCTGCTATAGAGCTTTAGATGAATTCGTAGTTATTATTTTCTGCTATCGTATTATCAATAGTCAATTCAATACCCATTTATTCAGATAAATCACAAGGGTCATTAGAATCGACTTATTTATATGTAATTCCAAATGTCAGTCTGTATGTCGGTCCGAAATTTGTGATTTTATTTATAAGAGATTCCAGCTGATAGTTGGACCTTGGCTGTCTAGTGACCAATTGACTATGTTCTAAAACTTTTACTGTATCACAAAACAAATACATAGGCACTTCGAAATAGCCTTCAAATCAAAGCTTTCAAACGTAGTATGTATTTCTAAACAATGTTATTGTATCACGTCACGGTCAGACATCAAAAAGATCATCGAAAGCTGCTTACTGGAGAGCTCCTCAGGGCACTCCAGAAACGGGGCCTGGCGCGAAGCCAGCTCCCTTGTATCAATTTCAAATCCCCCTTGTACCGCCTTGTTTTTCTGTATAAAAGGCGAGCTTTTGCACTGTTTTAAAAGTGTGGACTTGGTTTGCTTGTACTCGTTTCTTATCTGAAGATAGTATGCAGTATCAGGGTTGTTTCGCTTCTGGCACAGAATAAAGTGAAAACTTATCTTGACAGTTTTAAGCTGAAATACTTTTATGTATAGTATCAAAGCTGGGGAAGATCTGAACATTGGTACCTACTACATGGTATACTTGGTTAATATTTTATTATTATGCACAAGTCATACTACAAGCTATTTGTATGTATATGTATAGTCAGCAAATATTTTTTCTTTTGGTATAAAGAGTCAGCCACGTCCTAACACATTTCACAAAGAGAAATATAGTGACTCTTTAATTATAATGTAAAATAATCACCTTAATGCACTAATAACTTCACATGTTTACTAAATGTCAACAGTTGTTACTTTTAAAAGCACATGACGCCAAAACGGTGCCCGAAAATTAGCGTATAATTTAAAAATTTCAGCTCTCAGCAAATACATTTGCAGTGCAAAATGAACAGTAAGCAGCAGAAATAGGGTTGAGTATTGTGTGCAGTGTAGAACACATGTCATCGTTGTCTTCGTGCGTTTATTTAACGAAATACGTAAATGTCTTTTTCGTGCGCTCGGATTAGAGCCAGGCTAACGAGGCTCATTAGAGCTGAGTCAATGTGCGCGTGGCCTAATAATATAGCAACGTTTTTGGGACTTTGTTCCATTTTGTAGGACATGACGTAGTGTTCAGCTAAGCGACAAAACCCTGGGGTAATATTATGACCTGTGCCTTGAGATTTCGCTGATCTCGACAAATAAACAAACACTTACAATATTTGGCGTAATGGCAAAAAAATGCGCATCTAACTGTATTTTATATATTATGTACAAATAACATATACCTATTATTTTCTCAAAATGAATTTATTCACAAAAAAAATATAACTAATACAGTATTTACAAGGTAACTTTAAACCGTTGCAAACGATTGTAAACATTAAAATTGGTCCTTGTAAAGTAGACAAAACGATTTCCATGTCTACAATCCTGACATACACTCACTTACCCTTTGCTTCATCCACCTCATTCTTGTTTCTGATTAATTATTTACCCTTCAACCTTACAGTACAACCCCAACCATCCCGGCAAAGGGAATCAAATACACATTACGGCCCACATCGCCATCAACGATGTTATGGCCCAACTTGTCCCATAAAAGGACCTTCTGCTTTTTTCTCCGAATTTATTTTATTTCCAAGTCATGAATCGAAATTACGAGGTTGAAGAGGTGGGATTGTATTTACAAATTAACATGTACATGAAGCACGAGATTTTTTTATGATGAAAGTAATTGAAAAATTGCAGATATTTATGTTGGGACCAATGATCTAGCGTTATCGTATGACTCTTGAACAATATAAAAATGGTGCTAGAGTTACAGGTGATGTGATTTTAAATTGACCTGTGCTTGCTATTGAATTTCAAATATATAAAATTAATTTACAGTCTTAAAGTTCGTAAACAGCGAACAATGACTTGAGTTTCGTGTTCGAAATTGAAATTCTATGGCTTGTTATTAAATTCATAAATTGTTTTTCGAGAGCAGTTTTTGTTGATTTTCCGGCAGATTCGATTTAAAACGGAAGCATACTTATATTTACTTCCTTATGAAGAGGATATTGATAAATATAATAATAATGGCAGTGTTCAATCACAGAGAATCTACATTTAAAACAAATGTAGATTCATACTTGCGAGATCCCCTAACACTTCTTATATAGATTTTCAATCCCATTGTAATGCTAGTGAAGATTAGTTTACTGAGCAAACTATTTAATTTGATTAAAAAAATGTTTATTTTTAGTCGTAGCGGAACCTACTACCTACGTCGTCAGAGGCAGAGCTACATAAACTTAGCTTTAAGATTATTTCACTAAAAGGCAAAAGCAAGTCAGTTATTTAAGATTAGGAACATCATAAAACAGTTGGTATACGACATAAATCTATCGCTGGCAGTTTGCCATCCATCGTGCTGATATGATGATGATGCTTCACGATACTCTACACATATTCGCTATCAGCTGTGCTATCGAAAATGCTGTTTCGATGAAGCACTTTGCTTGAATAGGCCTCAACTTGAGACTACAAGGCCAAATGGTAACAGGAATTTTTCTGCCACAAGGTCGAATAATGGACACAAGATAGCTTTATTTCTAACTCTTCCGCCCGCGATTTCGTTCGCGTCTTGTTGGATCCCGTTGATTTTCCTAACGCTGTATAAATAGCGTCAGAAGCTACTTCTGGCCCTTATCTGGAGGAACGGGACGCGGCTTTGCTTGGGACATGGTTTTAAATGAAACAGTCTTGCCCATACCATCTCCTCAGCCTAATCGGCCGTATCCGCAGGAAAGTCAAGGTCAATACGTGCGCTGACTAAGCCGCGGTCTCACGATGTTCTCTCCCAAAACGCTCCAGTAAATACAGGTTTTAGCTCGTTTGATATGTTGTTTGCTACCAGGGAGTAAGTAACAAAGATGCTTTTAAATACTTTGTCCCTCGCCGTACCTCATGGATTCTTTAACTTGATAAAATCGTAATTGTTTTCTACCTCTAAAGACAAGCTAAATACCAGCGCCGAGACCCAGTGCATTAACCGACTAGCAACCTGATTGGTGGTCGTGCACAAAAGGCGAACTCCCGTTGGCGTGGCGCCAGGGCTATTGTCGACATACATTGAAAATTTTCTCTAGCCACAACGTAACTGTTACGCAATCGGTCTGTCTGTTTGTTCTTAGTTTCTATGTTAATGGGTGTGGGGAATACGATTTTTTAAATAAAAAATCTGGTAAACAAAATCTTTTAAAAACTTAAGTAGTCTTAAAGCATTAAATCTAAGAATGAAGTAGATCTAAAATATCTAAGAATAAAATAAAACATACAAAATGTAGTTTTTCTTTTTTCTGTTTACAAACTCACTATGCGAACGATTACTAATGGGTTTATAGATAAGCTATGACGTGAGTTATTAACAAGACGTACCAAAACTTTTGGACCATTATCTTTCTTTCCAGCATATTCGCGTATTCATAATATTCCGTCAAGACCTATAAATATCTTCATAGATCGTCAATAAAACGTAACAAGCAGAAGTTACAATACAATATGACCTCCAGAAATGCTATCTTTACTATTTTTATATGACAACATGCCTCCGTAGAGGCTGTATAAGGCTTAGTTCCGCCAATGAAATGGCATTTTGGGTTTTATGCGAAAAGGAAATGATCGAAATCTGTAAGATTGAGGAGCTTTCAACAATACAATTGTACTGACTGGAAAAAATGTAGGTAAGCCCGACTTTTATATAGGTAAGTATACTTTTTTTTAAAGTAAAGTTTCTACGTACTATCCCACATCCTACAGCTGGGAATATTTTACCCCCATCTCTATAATTATATCTTTCGCTAATCAAGTTCAGTTTTCATTTTTTTTTTTTTCGTTTTTTTTTTTACTATTGAGAAGGTGAAAATGGCATTCGTCGGTCGCACGTATTTACATTCGAATGTTAGAAATATTACCAAATCTTAGTTGTAAAAATATGATGTTCCAAAGGCCAATAGATCACAACTAAAACACAGTCGGTATCGGCTCTAACAGTCGTTAAGCCACGAGGGGGGAGTGGGGGGACTAATACTAACTTACTAAAAACCTACGGGTTTATTACTAACGTTATAAAATTCACATGCATTTTGAGCGCCAAAAAAATAAAGATTAATTCTAAAAATGTACCAAAAATCCAGTCCCCAATTACGCTAGTTCTAACACACACCATAAATATTATCAGATCAAAACAAAGCCCGTCCCATATATCAGACGGCGGACACGCGTTATTCTGTCAAAGATACTGCTTTTTATTTATGTCCTTTGTTACCCGCAAGCTATTGGTTATGTTAGTTAGAAATTCCCAACGGTACCTATTACGGGGATGCAAGTATTGGATATTTTTTTTAATAAAACATAAACATAGGAATCATTAGACAGCCAGCGGGTTGCAGCGACTGAAAATGTATAGACTTTCGCTGTCTGGCCAGCGCGGCTAGGATGCGCCCGCGAGACGTTTGTCTACTCGTTCTGTCAAATTGAAAGCATTTTGCGCCATTTCTTGAACTATTGCATTATCTGTGGTAATGTAGACCAAACACACCTTTGAATCTTCCAATTTTGGCTTTGGTTTTAAAACTAGGTACTAAATGAAAAATCTGGAAAGTACACGTATATTGACATTATATTTGGAGAGTACATAGATGTTTTAGATTGTTTTAAGACTCAAAAGCTTCTATTTTTTGCTCAGTTTAAAACACAGTTTTAGAGCCTGCGTCATCTTCAAACCTAATAAAAATGCTATCTGTATGTGTAAAAACTCAAACTTGTTTTACAAATCAAGAATAACTTTATTTGTCTAACCGCTTTCGGAAATAAACGCGTAGAATAAGAACCCCTCGAACATGTCTGAAAGCGTTCAAAATGAAAATGTTTCCTGTTATTTTAGAAATAATATTCGTTATACATTGGCTGCTCTATCCGGGTAAGCCTCGCGATCCCTCAATCAGAGCGGATTATATCCGGCAATGCAACGCTACGGTTTACTCCACAATTCGTATATGGAACAACTGACTGGCAAGGTAAGAGGGGGAACTCCCGCTTCTAGAACTTTTATTGCCAATTTTATGTGTGCTTAAAAAAATGCTACTTATTATCTAAAGGGCAATCTGTTTAGGTATTACTCTCACTCCACCACAGAACTATGATGATTGATGATTTCAATTATAATGTTAGGTATATTCACAGTTACTTTTGAGTTATTCATAAAAGTTGCAAAAAACTAAGTTCTTGTTCAACATTTTCACATCTTTTTAATTGATATAGAGTCTAAGTCTATTACAAACTTTCAAGTATCAACAAAGTAATTAAGCTGTTAAAATTAGAGAAATAAAACTAAGTTCTTTGTAACAATAACTAGAAGTTTTACTTACAAATAACATGCAAAATGTTAATTAAATTTTACTTACAAAAGTTTAGTAAAACATTCACTACACAGTTTTGCAACAAATTAAGTTATAAAAACCGCGTAGGTCTAAACAGGACTTAAAAATGTGTTCCAATTATGCTAAAAAAACTCACACTCAAACGTGACGTAGCAAAAAACCTTGGCCTTCAATAAAAAATTCTGCTCAAATCAATGATTAAGTTTCGATTAAGACTTGAGAATTTTTTCAGAATACGAGCACAACCAAGTGAATAATAAATTCGATGTAAGCTTAGAATAGTTACATCGTGTTTTGTCTTTTGCATTGACAGATGCAAATTCAAACTCAAATTGAAAAAGACAAAACACGGTGTAACTATTTGATGCTTACATAATATGTAACAACAGTGACTGTGGAACGAGCTGCCTCCCGATGTTTTCCTCCTACTTATAGCATGAATAGCTTTAAGAAAAATGTTCTTAAAGTCCTTCAGGGTAAGCAATGCACCGATAGTGTTGACGGTGTTTCTAGGCGATGTTGATCGCTTACTATCAGGTAGGCCGTATGCCTGTTTATCTACTACTTACAAAAAAAACATCGAGTTTATTAATAAGGTTAAGGTTTTAAAAATAGCTCAACGCAGACAAAGTCACCGGTACCAGGCTATCATAAAACTTATAAAACAATACTCCTAAATCGTTTTTTTCCAACATAAACCCAGTCTAACGAGCACAGTAATCCGGACGACAATCGGACGGGCCATTAAAGTGGGAATGTCCCGCGAATAATCGACTAGGTGGGCCTTAATGCACTTAAATGTCTCACAGTCCACGACTTTTACTATAACCGCTTAAAGTCTGACCACTGTAAGTCTACTGCACTTAGAAAATTACACAATTTAATTAGAAGCACCGTCTATATAACGAAAATACGATTTGATAATTTGTAACGCGAAATATACTGCTGTGAAATTAGATTATATGCAAATCTTTTTATTTTATTTACTAGCCGTCTCCCGCGGCGTTGCTCGCGTTAGTGTGTGACTTTTCAAAATTCCTTTCTTAGTGTGCCCCTACACTATATAAGGAACCTACCTTCCAAATTTCATACCTCTAGGACTTATAGTTTAGGCTGTGCGTTGATTCTCTGTCAGCTTCAAAAGAGTTTTATATATATTGATTAGTCATAGCGTGGGCGAACTCTAAAAAGATGAGCTAGTGGTTTTGTCATAAAAAGTGTAAGTAGACTTCACACATTGCTATTTAGCACTAACACAAGCAAAGTTTTGTATACTCTATGGAACTATAGCTGGTAATATTATAAATGCTTAAATTTTTTTTTTTTGATATTTGGATGTTTAGATGTTTTCGTTTCAATCACGCTGAAAGTACTGGTCTGATTTGGATGAAACTTGGAATATATAATAGTTAGTATCATAGATAAACACATTGACTACTTTTTATTACATTTTATAAATTAATATCATCAAACGGATGCGGACAAAGTTGCGGGCGGAAGCTAGTAGCTAATAAAGTAATGTCGACGTAAAAATATCCTTTCTCTCTAACAGAAGGAAGGAAAAGAAATAATTTGTTTGTGAACAACTCAGTCTCGCTGGTACTTTCAAACGTTTTATAAAAAAAAACTCAAAGAACTGAATACTTTTTGTACTGAATTTAAAAGCACTGACTTCTTTAATGTCACGCGTTTCTCGAAGCGGAGATTCGAGAAAGTGAAAAAGAAGAATGAAGTCTTTGTTCAATTAACGCATTTGCATGTTACTGCAGTCAAACGGATGTACAGGGTGTAATGGCAAGTCTGTTTACTAAAAGAAAGTATTGCTCGACCTTGCTTGTTTCTATTGACATACTCAGCGTTTTTTTTTAAAAGTAAATAGCCCACGCCTTTGAGGACATGAAAATAATGTTATGTTTTTGTCTCTGCTTTAGATGGTACCTGCTGCAAAATTGTTTAGCGATTTTTTTTATGATATTATAAGTAATGCAACAAGCTGATAGCTCACCTGATGTTAAGTAGTAAATTCTGCCTATAACAGTGCATTACCTCACAGAGCAAGTCCAATGAGGACGTTCCCTGTATTTTACTAAACAAACATAAAATTATCTCAAAACAACTAAGGTTTCGTAGT
This sequence comes from Eulithis prunata, assembly GCA_918843925.1. NCBI lineage: Eukaryota > Metazoa > Arthropoda > Insecta > Lepidoptera > Geometridae > Eulithis > Eulithis prunata. Next base: position 10,258,856 of record OU974010.1, read on the forward strand.
CTATGCCCTTGTTTCGGTTTCGTGGTAACAACTTTCTTGTTTACAAGACATAATTATTCTAAAACATGTTGTATAGCTAAGATAAATCTTCATCCTGTATGTCATGTCCTGACTCGTAGACTCAGCGTAGCTTCGTAGCGCTTCGTAGACCCTCGTAGCTTTGCAGCTATTTTGTTTTAGAATCCAAACGCTTTGCCCAACAGCTTGGCAACGGTAAAGCGTAGGAATTCTAAAGCGAAAATACTGCATTTTCTCGATGTCTTCGTCTTGATGACGTAATTAGGAGCTGCTTTGTACATTAGTTGAACTGTTTGTCTGTCTTGACTTGGTTCTTAAATTTAATAGCTGATGCTTCTCTACAAATGAGCTATTACTTTGCTTTATAGAAATGGTGGTGAGATACAATAATGAGATAAGTGGAATTACTTTCTTAGGGTTAACTTATTTAGAATCTCTGTGGTGCAGTGAGTAAACATCTGACTTCCGTAAGTTTCATTGTAGGTACGTTATGTATTATTATATTATTTGAACGAAGGATTTCACTCCTAAATAATCCTTCGTTGAATTAAAATAATTTTGTAATTTAATATAATAGCCAGAATAATATAAATATTATAATAATGATAAACCTATTTGACATTACTTGAGTTTATACATAATAAAATATGGATCTTGACACATAAATGATAACAAATACCTATTTCTGCCGCCAAGCAGCGATGCTCGCATTGCTGTGTTCCGGTTTGAAGGGTAAGGGCGCCGGTGTAATTACAGGCACATGAGACTGCAAGATCTTTACGTCTCAGAGTGATGGACGCAGTGCATTGCCTTACAGGGCACATCCTCATTGGACTTGCTCTGTGAGATAATGCATTGTTATAGGCAGAAGTAACTACTTAACATCAGGTGACCTATCAGCTTGTTCCATTACTTATATCATAAAAAAATATATATATATAAAAAAATTGCTAAAGTTTTACTGTTGATTTTTTATTGGTGTTATTTTCGGAATCTTTTCATTTTGTATCAAAACATTTTTAAATAAAGCTACAGTAGTATCTAAATGTAATAAGTAGAAATAGTTACAAAGTTATGAATTAATCTCACCTGTGGCATAAAAGAACGACGCTAGCAGGAAATACGACATACCTGAGAACAAACAGAAACAATATTATCATTAGAAAAGTAAAAAACGCTTCAAGAAATATTCACATTGCTCAATTTTTTTTCATTGATTATTGATCATTTCTAGAATTGTACTTGAAAAGGTGAACAACCACTTCCATAGTCCACAAAACTCCGCTAAACGAATACTGAATTATAATTATAACTGGCTGTATTTTCATTCCAGATAATATCAAGGCACAGCTCAACGATAGCCAGCTAGATCATTCACACTGGAACTATCGGTGAGCTGCATCCAGTGATGGAAGGCTCATAATCGTTCTTTTTTTAGAAATCATTGCAACTTAAGTCAGTTGCATTTAGGGTTCTGGCGCTGCTTGGTTAGGTTATGTCGTTATGTCTTTTTTGTGAATAAAGCCGAATAAGCTGAGAGATTGGTGGTGGGCAAGACTACTCTATCTAAAACTATATCCTAAGCACTGCCAGCGTCTCGTTCATAGAGACATACTGTATTAAGCTTATAGGTTAGTTGCAAATGCCTAATCATGATGGTTATAGGTACTTGTTATTTTTGGTAGCTGTGGTGACAAAGGTTATTGTAATTTATCAACCTACTAGCTGACCCGACCCGACAGACGTTGTCCTGTCATTCAAACTCTTACTGTCAAACAACTGACAGTTATTTCAAACGTGCTTAGCAAAGAGTATGTAATATATAACGCCCCAACAATTAAAAAAGTTTATAATTAGAGGTAATCGTTAAGTTTTCTAAAATTTTATAATTTTCCGTGCAATTTTCTTAATTTTTTCTTTCATAAGAACCTTTTCCTGACAATGGAAACACAACAAAAAAAGACTTAGCAAAATCGGTCCAGCTGTTCACGCGTGATGCCGTGACCAAGGGAAATAGGGATTCATTTTTATAATATTGGTTCTAGGCTGAGGTAGATGGTTCTAGACTTCTAGGCTCGGCAAATTCTTTAGCCATTTTTTTATGATGCCAGCTGCTCCAAAAATGGTCTGTGACCGAGCTCCAGCAAGTCTGCAAACGACTCCTTTTATGTAAGAGCTGTAAATTTAAGTGTCTATAGAGATAATTCGCGTCAACCGTGATGAGTTTAAAATTTTATGGAGCGTCTGGGGCTGTAAAGAGGCCCGGTTAAAGGAGGCGATTTATAAAATTTAGGATTTTGAAATATACTAGCTTCCGTTACGATAGGCTTAATACTGCTATGTGTATGTGCCAAGTTCTGCTTGGTTATGTTTCTCATAGCACTTGCTTTTAGAATATCCTAAAGTTCTATGCAGTCTAAAATGTTTATTAATTCATAACAAAACAGCTATAATTAAACCTATACAATATAACTCTTTATAATATAAAACATAAACTATGCTTAATTCGGGGCTAGATGGCGCTGTGTGGTATGTTAACTATACTAAAACCGCAACACCTATATACCTTACTCGAAGTAGGTCATTAATAATTTTGTAAATATAATAAAAATATTAAAGTTCACAAAAAAACAAGACAAAAACGTTGTGAAGCCTCAAAAAAGAACTCGAACGCACTAGTCGGCCAGGGTCGCGTTTGTTTTTAAATAGCGCATATTGCGAAAATGTCATAAAAATAATTGACTAAGATATAAACAGCATCACGACGGTTTTAACAATAAAAAAAAGTCAAATTCGCATACGGAAAATTAAATCACAATAATACGTAGTATTGTTGCAAGTCCGATTTTACATCAATAAAACTTAAACTTAAAATTTAAAAAAAAGGAAACCGACTTCAAATTGAAGACATTCAAACAGTACAGTCAATCAGTAGGCAGTTAGTGGGCAGTAGCCAGCTACTGTCCACTTGTCGCTAAAAACAAGTGATTTAATGTTATAAAAATAAGGAGACCGCCTGCGACTCAACCGGTTTGCAACGGCTTGTAGATAGCGCAACTGTTTCATGTGTATTTTTTTAAATAGTTATTTTTTTTATATCGTGTTAGCTGTAATTTTTTTGATAATAACGTTTTTAGATGTATGTGAATAAACTCAACCGTAGCTAGGTCGCCTAGTGCGCATGTTCCCGCTACAAGTTGACACGTAGCGTTGCCGCCACTCAAACACTTTGAGGGTGCATTCCTTGAGGGCTCTAATAAAGGATACCGCTAATTTTATTGCGTTAAAGAAAACACCTTGCGCGGGGCTCTAAATAACGCTGAAAGGGGCTCTTTTTACCCGACCTGCAAAAAGAGGGTTATTGTAACGGTTACTCCGTCTGGGGTGGTAAAGATTAATATAACACCAAAGTCTGGTTTATTAATCCAAGAACTTAGTAACTAAAATTACATTTAGTTTTAGTACTAAAATAATATTATGAAAGTATTTTCCATTTTGTGTCTTTGGTTTATACTCGTCTATTGTAATTGAAAGTGTACCCATAAAAAAACTTTATTAATTGAATGAATAACTATTCTTCATTTATCCATTAAAATAATTATTTTTTAATAATTTTTTTAATTCACTATGGAGTTTTATTAAAATAAAATTTCATAATATAAAATTATGATTAGGACAGGTTTTTAAAGTCAAAATAGAATTCCAAATTCAAAATTTTCAGGTTGTTTTGAAAATATAAAATACTCGTTACCTCACAAAAGTCACCATAGCGTAAGTACTAAGTACTATCATAAACATAATATGTAATTCACTAGATGAAGCTTAGTACTTATTATTCGAAGTATTAACCTACGCAAACTTCGACCTGCTAAACCTAAGACAAGTCCCACCGTCTCGCTATCAGCTTACGTACTCTGTGAGGCTTCAGTTATGCCCGCACGCAACCGCGTTTTACACTTGACAACTCCCAAATACTTATTTGGTATGCAACTATTTTTTTTATGAAACTGTGGCCATCGGGAAGTGTGGAAAAGAGGAAAGGAGGTCTTTGCCCTGCAGTGAAATAATAATAATAATAGGCCTTTACATCTATTTGAAGATGATTAATACAGCGTCAGGAAGCAACGTATGCCTACACTTAACGGGACACTGTAGGGCCTGGGACAATGTTTAGATGGAGTCAACTCCGCACGTATTGACCTTGTCTTTCCTGTGGATATGGCTGACTGGGCTGAGAGGATGGTATAGGTGCTGGGCAAGTGGGATAATACAGGCTAAAATAAACTAAGTAGACAAACAAGCGTACGACCCATCTGGTGGTAAGTGGTTACCAAAGCCTATGGACGCCTGCAACACCAGAGGTGTCATGCGTATTGCCGACCCTTGAAGAATTTTAAAACATTCATTTTCAACTGCCCCATGCTGTAGTAATTAGGAAAAATCTCAGCAGGATCACAAAAAAATACAAAACCTAGTGATCTTCACAATGTTGTCAGTCCAAGAGGTAGAGACTGTCCTAAGCTTTGCCTTGCAGAATAAGTGTTTCTTTGAAGTGTGTGTGACTATAAAACATACTTTTGTAAGCTTTTGTTATATTTCACGCAAAATAACACTTTTTTATTTAGAAAATCTAAAAGACATGGCAAAATTATTGCTGATAATAACGCATAGATACAGATGTGTGAGGGCTGAACCTTACCGTCTCGCTAGCTACTTATATATTCCTTGTAATTTCATCGTGTTTGTGGGTTTCTTACATAAAGTAGGCAATTGCCTTTACGACAGACAAAATATGTAGGCGGAGGTAGCAATGATACTTCCAAAATCTGATAAAAATATATGTCATAATAGGTAATTATGTTTTCAACAGCAATACATTTATTTTTGTGTTTTTTATGTTAGCTGGACGAGCTCGGCGAAGCAATGCATAAGCAGAGGTATACCGTTTATCATCAGGTGGGTCATTTGCTAGTACAGTCAGCATCCGAAGTATTCAAAATTATTGTCTCTAATTATTATTTTTCATTTTAGAACGTTATACTTCTCAGTCATAATTGTAAAAAGAAAAGTTGCTAATTTTCAGTCATAAAACATTTATAAAACTTTGGCTCGTCACTTACTAATGATGTTGACTGTATCTCATAAAAAAAGTTGTAAGTGAATCAACTAATGACCTTGCGTCCTACTTTTCAAACAGATTAAAAAAGATATTAATAATTAAATATTCTTTCCCTAATACCAACACAAAATGGAGCACTTAGCGAATATTAAATTCTGGATAATCTATTCATTGAAATCTTTCATCCATTTTAGATTCATCTAACCATCCAATAAGTATCATAGTATATAATAAGTTGCCATTGTATCTTATTCTGCTTAAATTAAATATAGATTAGAAGTACCTAAGTAGTTACTAGTAACACTCCAGTCCTCTTAGCATTACGAAGTGAACACGTACAGAAAGAAACCTCACTGTTATATGAAGTAAGATAATAAGGTAAAATTGGATCTTCATTCTTTATACTACGTATACGTAAAGCTTCTTTTTTACCTTGGCGACCGTAATAACACAGAATATGTAACAAATACCTAACCTTTATCTATTTATTTATTCACTCTGTGGTATGATAGGAAGAACTCTAAATGATGTGTCTTTGTTAGTAGATACTTGCTTATTCATTGTTGTAATCTTTTTCTGAGCTATACATTTGATTTAGTATACATTTGATTATTTACTTATACATTTGATTTAGTATGTTTTTTTCTTATTCTTATGCACTTATTGTTTTATATCTTATACCTACTTTAGTAATTTCGACTGTCTGTTTTAAAAAATATATTTTATATAAAGTAAATCCGTAATTGGCCATAGGACTAGTCTAGTAAGATGTTATTTAATAGTATTAAGGGCTGTGGGTTTTGTTAAATAAATAAAATAAAAAAATAATAATGTTGTGAATTGTCAATGGACAGGACAGTAGGTACTAAAACCCACTAAATGACCGACTGTCACTCCCACTTTACTGTATATGTTAGGTAAACCGTGTTATTAATAAACTCGATGTAAGCTTGGAATAGTTGCACCGTGTTTTGTTTTTAGCATTGACAAACGCAGATTCAAATTCGATCGAAAAGACACAAAAAAGAAGAATTTAAAAAAAAAAGACTCGATACGATGTAACTATTCCAAACTAAACAACGATGCAACGCAACTGTACTGTAAAAGTTACAAAAGAATTTTAAAAAAAACTGAGAATAAAAGGAGATATTTATAAAGTCATGTTTTTTTTAATAAAATAAGCATCTTTCAGTCTAATTCACTCTGATAAAAAAATGAGACGCCCTTCTTTTGGATGGGTAAGTTTTGCGGCTGTTATTATAACGTTCGCTTAGTAACGGTCTCTACTTCTTGCAGAACTAAGGTTTACCCGTAGGTGAGTTCGTACGTGCCTGCAATACGAAGACTCTCGAAGGCTCTGGGGGAAATAAAATTAAGGCAGTTAATAGGGTTTGAAACGGTATTTTGGTAAAGTTTGGATAGTATTGGCGCAATTAGGGCTCGCTATTGATTTGGTTTAGTAGATGTTTCAATAGCGGTATTAGAATCGATAGCCGAGTAACTGAAATGTTCTGGTCAGTAAGTTGTAGTAAAACTATTCCCGGAACCCTATAACCCTTATGAGCTTAAAGTACCCATGAAAATGTATGTTTTCTTATGGCGCCATTACTGAAAAAATTTACTGTTTCATTTTTTACAAAGTAGGTATTGCTATTTGTATGAAACAGATTTTTCGTGCTAACATGGTTGATTCCTTGGGAAATGCTCATCATCAACTTCATCCACAGCCTGACTTCACCCACTGCTGGATATAGGCCTCTCTTTTTAGTGGGAAATGTTTTTCTGTTTTTTTTTTATTTTACTTGCTAAGGTGTAACTCGTAAAAATAACCTTCGTGGATTAAGCCATACTCAACACACGATAATAAGAAAGCGGTTTAAATTGAGGATGAAAAAAGTCTTAAATGTCTGAAAGCCTTGGGCCATGTTTCCGTAAAAATCTGACACACTTTCAATAACATTTTATTGGTTAAAATTAAGCTCTATGTTGCAGAGATTACAGTACAGCTATAATTTTCTTCTTAAGTACTTTAATTACCCTACCAATAGAAACATGAATGAATTAAAAATTAAACCAAACTTCATCAGGTAAGTTTGAAGTCAAAGAATGGTAATGATATTCAATATTAAAAAAAAACAATTTCCATTTATTTAGGCTTTATTTCAGCCTAAATAAATGGAAATTGTTTTTTTTCAAATATAATTGTATAAATTCAACGAGAGGTAGACAATTGATTACAATCCAGTAACAGTACCATGTTGGCCGAGGAAAAATGCATCAAAAAATATAGGTCGAAATAAAGTCGGTGCGTATAAGCGTCGCTGCACTAGTCACCCGTTTTTTTACAAAAATATGTCCCTAAGTTCCCCTGAAGCCACCGGTCCGAGGCAATTTGGACGAGATTAAATCCCGGGAGCAACCGGGCGTGCTCGGCCTAGGGCCCGTCTCGACGCCTTCAGGCACGAGATATTTAAACAGGATGGCATACTTTTTGGTCAAATCTAAATAATACTTTTATTACGAAGAAAGAAAAGTAACATAACCAAATACATGTGAAATAGTTGAGTTAGTAAATTTGCAAATTATAATTACATAATATCCATAGTATCTATCTATCTATCTATTCTGTTTCTGTGTCTATATTATAAGTGCTTACATCGTCGGAAAGAACCGGGCCTCCGAATAATGAATGTGTTACACGGCGAAGTGACTCTGCCCCTTTGCAAAAACCTACGTCATCGCACGAAGCGACCGCGCAGTGTAGCACAAACGTTAATACCAAGGCTTTGTTATATTCAGAGTAGAGGCACAACATCAATTAATGAAGCTGGTTGCATTGAATGACAAAATTATAAGAAGATCGCTTTAACTTAATGCTCAAAAATAATTTGGAATATCCGCGGGTCAAAGTCTCAAAGTCTCAACCCCAAGAAGAGCAAATGTGTACCTGTCAAAATATTAATCGAATGAAAAAGAAAATAATATTAGCAAAAAACTTAACTTACATCTAGTAAACATTTCAATGAAGTACCTAACGGTAAGGTTGGTCCCACACACTCATTTTCCGATGTTGCACCCGAATGCACGAATACATACCGTGTAAAATACAGTAAGTACCTAGGAAACTTTTTATGACCTTTAGACTCAGAATTGTGGAATGGGCTTTTCATCAACTGGGCCCTTATACTGGATTTGGTACAAATCTTCTAAATATATAAAACTCTTTTGAAGCTGACTTAGAGTCAACGCACAGCCTAAACTATAAGTCCTAGAGGTATGAAATTTACAGGGTAGTATCCTTATATAGTGAAGGGGTGCACTAAGAAAGGAATTTTGAAACGTCACACTCTAAAGGGTAGAACGCGAGCAATGCCGCGGGCGACGGCTAGTTTTATTATAATAGTGATAGCTCCCAAGAATAAAATCTTTGCCGAACTGAGTTTAGAACTCCTGGTGTTATTCCAAATCACCGTTTTCAAGGCGCCCTTAACATGAAGGCTGTTTAAATAGTCTCGAAATAAGGTTGCAAACGCACTTGTGTCCATGGTCACAGCGATCTATCATTCAATTATGAACTCAAAGACGACGGCATAAAATTCACTTAGCTTGTACATGTACGCTTAGAAATAGACCACTGGTAGCTGGGCGCTTGTTAAACGCCAAATGAACTTGCTACTTACACCTCGATTTTTTATTATATTATTTGTATTACCTCGTATTTCCAACAGTATTTTAAGATAAGCTTGACTAATATTTATGTGTTCATTTAGTGTACCAAAGCTCTACCTATATACCATTCCATACCGTTATATTGCTCGCCGAGAACTGATAACTAGTGCGAGAGTAATTTGAATTTCTTTGTAGAGGAATATATTTATTTCTTTGAAGATAACGTTTGTGAAAGCTCTTAGAACCATTTTCGTTTTCATTTCATATTTTTGAGAATTTAGGGAAATTCTTGATAATTAATCTGAATTTCAGTATTCATAATATTAACATTTGAGTTGTTAAATATTTTATCGGGCTATGTTATGTAAAGTCCTAAGTTTGTCTCAGATGTCAACTGGCAAATAAAATAATCAAACAAAGCTTTATGACGATTCAAAGTCATTAAAGAGATTTTATTGAATAAATGCATTTTTTTAGGCTAACTTTGACTTTCCATTTGAGATTATAGTTTTACAATAAACAGCACAAACTTCAGTCTAAAGCAAAAAGTTTAAACTTACCGAAAGCCAACATCTCAAGTAAATCCCATCTCTTAGAATGCGCAACTTAAGCTTCAGTTTAAGTTAATAGATTTTATTGTAAGACCACAACGAGCTAAGTTCAAGCTGCTTTATTAGAATGAAGTCTGTCAGTAGGTACTTAATTTTTATCTATATTTTGTAAAAAAAACTTCCAAGAAAAAAACCTCTCAACACAATTCTGGCTATTACAGTTTTAACATTACTTGTCTATCCGTAGTTAAAACCAGCTGCATCACCTACCGCAAAACTAAAATGGAAAATGGACATCCAAACTTTAGCAGTTATAAATGGTATGACGGTAAAGAGGCTGATTACGACCAGTGGTGGAGTCAGGTATTTTATTTTGGGGTAGCAAGCCTACCTCTACTCAGATATTTATACTTTTACCTTCCAAATCCGACCAACATGTGTCTTGGGTATACCCTAATCCGTAGACCAAGATTTGTCCTGGGTAGATCCGAATCATGATCTTTGAGAGGGGCTTGAGCCCCCTAGCTCTCCCCTAACTGGATCTACTAGTGGCTACGACGGTTTTGTAGGAAGTGCTTAATTAAAATAAGATGAAGTTTATTTTATCTGTTCAAATAAAACTGGGAAATTCTCCGGGCGATCTTGTAACTTTCCAACATTATGAAGCCCCAAACAGTTGATAACGCGGAGTACCATTTGCATCGACCGAGCCGACTGAGCAAGCTAAGCCGCTTACGATAATGTAAGCCGCACGGAACCGAGCGTTACCATAACTTGCAACACAAGCGGACTCGCTCAAATTGTTTACGCTGTATTTGTGTTGGTATCGGAAGCACTTTGTCTTTAAAGGTTAGTTTTTTGATCTTCTTTTCTTTATTATTATAATAATAATAATAAATATTCACGGACACTTAACACAACGCCTTTTAGTCCCAAACTAAGCAAAGCTTGTACGATGGAAACTACATGGCTGATAGAATACATACATACATATTTTTTTTTTTATAAATACATACTTATAATACATAGAAACACCCAGACACAGAACAAACATCTATGTTTATAACACACAAATGTTTGTTCTCGGTGGGGATCGAACCCACGACCCACAACACGGAAGGCAGAGCTACTACTGACTGAGCCATGACGCCTGTCTGTATTCTACCGATACTGTTTTCACTGACGTCAGAGCCTCTACTCCGAAAATTGATTAACGAATATTCGGTAGTGACGTTTGTGTCATACTGCGCGGTCGCCTCGAGCGACGGTCCAGGCTCTTTCAAAGTCACAGCGTTACTGCGCAGTGTAGCACAAACGTCACTACCGAATCTTCGGTAATCATTATTCACAGTAGAGGCCCAGGTCCTTACAATAAGTATTGAATAAACTCGTAATGATTATTTTCTTTCTCTACAAAATCGAGAGAAATTGCAGCGAGCACTCACGGGACATTTACGTGCGACAATCTCAGAACATGTCCACATGTGGTGTAGTGGTGGTTGAGATGTCGCCCAAGGAGGATTGTCACTTGCAACGGCGAGGGATGTACCCTGTGACACCGGAAGTTCGTCAGTTCTCGCAATAAAATATGACCTAGTGAAAACGGAGCTGTACAAGTAAACGCTTGCTCTATCACGTTTCAACCATAGAAAAAGTATTGTGAAAATGCAGTCTCAGTGGTTTTGATAAGGTTATCTTTTCAATGTGTCGGTTTCGGTTGACTCACTGCCAAGAACAACAGGGTTAGAGCGTGCAATAGTTCAAAGTGGTTACAGAGTTAGTAGCGATTGCAAGTTTTGAAAAATATCTGTCTGTAAGGAAGTATTATTTCTAAAAAATATGTTTTATAACCCGAAGGTCTGAAACTTTTCACATCATCAAGCAATTTTTTCACCAAAATCAATATAGCTCGGCGAAGAACCGATTTCGTACGTCTTCCGTTATTTATTGGACATAAACCAACCTTGATACCCTTCTACTTACCGAGGTAGGTATCATCCATCATATTTATTTTGCACAAGCGTATTCAGTTATTTCAAAACATACATACTCCATTTATTTGTATTTTATTTTCCTCTGACGGGTTACAACCATTACTTGAACAAATATTTGTCGTGTTGAAAGCCTATCGCGTTGGTTTTGTGTATTTTCACGTTATTATGACGTTATGTTTTATGTCGCGGGTAGGTACGAGAAATAACGAGAAACGCTCATAAAAATCACGCACGGAGTTATAGCAGTCCACCGATATATTTCTAAACTCAGCCTATAGCTTTCGGCTTTTTTCATAGTAAAAAGTAAAAACAGCTGGCAGCTATTTTCGTTATTTCTGATGATGTCAACAATTCTCAAATTAATTAAAATCAAGCAAAGATAATCAATTTCAACAAATTAAGGGAAAGCTCTCCATTGAAATTGGTAAACTTTAATTAAATCGAAGTCTTCCGAAACAACTTCCCAAATATATCATTTGCGAGGCATTCTAATGAAAACCTCTGTAGTGTCAAACACACGCCGCTGGGGCCTACAGTCATAAATTTATTCACGACACCTATTTGACTATTTCCACATTTCAAACTGACAATGAAAGGGACCTGGAAATTACCCAGAAAATTGAGAAAACCCCGTCTTAAAAAAGTTTTTCAACGGCACGTTTCAGAGTGGCTTGGCTCCAAATTAGTTGGAGATAAAAACTGTCTTAGGCGGTGGGTAATAAAGTGCAATTTGGGTTGCTCTGGGCATGTGACTTGTGCATTGCCGTGGGGAGAGCTCTTCTTAAGTCGCCTCACGTCTTGTGCCATATTCAGGGTGGGCGCAACGTTTATTATTCAATAGCTAAATGTAATAGACATGTTTGAGGATACCTTTGACGATGTGGACGCTAGCAACATTTTGTAAAGGGATTTGTATTTGAGGAAACGAAATCCGGTTTCAATGACTCTGATCTTCTATTGTTGGATTTGGTTTGACGTCATTATTGCTGTTATTGTAATGCAACGGAAGCGTAGTTTAGACATGAATGAAAAATTCAACCTTTTCCTCATGAAATTCCTCACTGATCTAGACGCCGTGAGTCGTGATATTATTTTGTTTGTACAAAGATTAATCGCTTCAGATAGATCTACTATCATTATAGGATACACATTGTCCCCGATTACTTTGTTTTATTTTCGTATACTAACTTAGTTTAACAGCTCTAAAATTGCTACCATCTCTTTCTCATGAACTGAAACGATGGCGACAACCATCATTTTAGTGCTAAGAAAAATGCTTTAACAGAATCGGGTGCATTATCGGTTAAAAAAAAGTTCTAAAAGATAAAATTTAGATGTATGGTGTCGTTTTTAGCATGGAGAATAAAATCAGTACCGACTTAATATTTTTATTTGACTACTACTACATGTTATAGCCACAATAATTAAGTAATAATAAAGAACAACATTTATTTCCTTCATCATTATTGAGAGGATTCGGAGTATCCCAATTTATCCACTGCCTCCCAAGGGATGGTATAATCTGGTGGAAACGCCACACAATTTAGCGATAAATATATTATCAAGAACCAACCTTGTACACTCAATTTATTATATTTTTTCACATATTACTAAAGACTTTGACACACTTCTGACTACTCTATAGGTTTGTATCATTGTTTAGAAGAAAAAATAAATCGGACCTGCTTTGTACTAACATTATAATCGTGAACTTACTCTGTATTAGCACCCAATTCTTTTCAATAGATATCTTTTTACATTACCTGCCAGTATCACCGTTTAAATGGACGAAATTAGCCAATTGCCAAATCACCTGTAAAACCTTGTGAATTAAAGTTTTAAATCCTTTGAATTAGGAATTACACTGAGCCCAATACCAATTAGCTTTAAACGAAAACTACCTACTTTGGGACTTCCCACTAAACTAGGTGGCCCAATGCCTCGGACTCATTCAACTTTACCTTTCGTACTAAATTAAGGTTGGGATCGAGCAATGCCCGAAATTTCGGCTTTAAATTCGGCGTCAACTTTGCGCTTATTGATATCGATGACGACTGGTTAGTAAGGCTAAAACAGAACTTTGGGAATACTCTATTTAGAGCCTAGCATGTATTATTTTTGCTGCTAACTAGACGAGTTTTTGAATTCATTTATGCCAAAAAAAAATATTTCTCATAATGATTAGTAAAAAAAGATTAATAATATGAGCTTGTGTCTGTCGTTTTCTAATTCTATAACGCTGAAATTTTCGGCTAAACCTTCGGCCTCACACGTGACCTTCAACAAAACTCTAGTTAGAGCTTGTTCGGTGTTTTGCACACTATCTGTAATTGTTGGAGTGCCAGTTAATTATTGCCACATCGGGACAGTGATTGTGTTTAGTTCTGGGGCCTAAATGTTTTGGTTTCGAGGTTGGGGAAAATCTCCCCCAACATTTTGGAAATTCAATTTTGATACAGAATTTTCGTTCGCCGAACCATGATATTGCCCGCGCTGGTGATTGTATTTTATTTTAAAGCATGCGAGTTGTATTTTGTAATCAACCGCAGAACATTAGGTATCTGAAACGGACTGTGAAGCTGTTTCCCAGAATGAATTAGCCCTGGTAGTTTGTTCCAATGCCAGTGCCCATGTTATGCTAAATCTGGACGCACACTTGAAAAACCCTTTCGGGTATCTTCAGTCATTTCAGTCACTGGTTGTGTATTACACATTTTTCGCATGATTTGTGTAAAATATGAGCAACAAGCAAAATGTTCTTTGACCTATTTTCCATAACCTGTCTAGTAATTCGTGTCTTTCAGCTGCTATATAGGTACATCGTTTTAGAGATGATTTCCCCGGAGCGCTGCGGCGATTAGGAGAGCGAATCGCATCCAATTTTTATCATCCACTTACGTATCTGTTTAGGCTTTTTGGTAAATTGCCTCATTGCGAGCTTGTGGCTTACCGCCGGGCGTTTGGAGGTTATTGCTTGATTCAACGGAGTGCGGGTACTGAATGAATAATCCATTCAACATAAAATTATATTGAACATAAAGTTATACGGTTAAAAATAAACAGAGACATGGGCAAGAAAATATATCACCATGTCTAAAAACCCGTCTTCGTTATTCGCATTTATCTTTTCTATCAAACCGGGTTTTTCTTATCGTCCTGGACATAATCCTGTATTCGCCTTGTGTATAGTTGCATAAAATATTAACATAGCACCGTGTAGACGTGCGTGAGTAAGCATAACATGTGTTCACTGAAATGGAATGTATTCCAGTTCAATAGACATCAAATTCGTGTGGCACTGTGTTACAACTGAAATAATTGTACAGTGTGAACTTCCTTTTGCTATTCCTCATGTATTTAGACAAGAAATCAACGATTGATTTAATCAAAATGTATAACCTGTTCTACATCTGTACACAGACGTATGGCAATCTTAAACATACTACAGACACATTGACAATCTTCTAGCGCTCCGCAGTATAGAAAGTCGTTTCCTTTGATTTCCCTTGGCACAAGTTTCCTCTTACATACTCGCTACTTCTAAAAATCAAGTCACAAAAACTTCGTTACTTATCTAGATGACCTTCCCATCGCTTTAATGGCAACATTAAACTTTAAAGTTTCTCAGTTGAAGAAAGGTAATAAAGAAAGTTGATTATGAAATGCACAACGAAAACTTCTACAAATAAAAAGATAGTGAATATGCATTTTTATAATAATCAGACTCGTTTGGCAGAAGCGCAATACTGTTGCAGTGCAATATCTCAAAACAATAAACCAGTGGTCGGATTATAAGGCGCATTTATAATGAAAGCCAGACCCAATTCCAGCTGACACAGAGTGAAACCAATCGAAAGGCCGTCGGGATGGAGCTGGCGAGTCGTCCCGCAAATCGTATGGAAGGCAGATCGGATAGGCGTTGGTGGAAACAGCTTGGCGAGCCGCCAAAATGTATTACGTGCTTACCACGTGGCGGACGTGACGTTACACAAACTGTAAATACGCTCTAAGTATATGGTGGCATCGCCAAGACGCTCATTTGGTTCGAACGCGTCGAGGGAGTAAAAATTTAAAAATATACTTGGTGCTGCAACTCGGACATGTTAGGTGTACGTGACCTGACTCAGCATAGGTACTGTAAAATCTTTAGATGCTATTTTCTCAATCTACAAATCTTTTTTTACTATAAAATTGATAAACCACATCGTAGACTTTTCATTCATAACAAAAATCTTATTATACTCAAAAACAAACAAACAAAGGCGAGCTTTTGTACATTTCTTTAGTTTTAACTTGTTTGCTCTTATTTTTTTATGTGCAATAAAGAATTTAAGAAATTTGCGTTGTCTGACAAACAATGCTTTCAGCATTAAGTCCACCCTTTGTAACAAATTTTTTTTTTTTTTCAATAAAGTATTAAAATAAATAAATAAATAAAAATTAGCATAACTAAGTAACAAGCGTCTCGATCCCCGAAATAAGAAGATGAAGGCAAACCTTATGAAAGTTACGCCAGTAAGTAGGTACATCGCTCTAAGCTCCTCATAGGGCTGTTTGATGGAAACTCTGATGCTACCGACATCAGCCTGCGGCGCGCAATCTTCTATGTTAGTTTGCCCCCTTTCGCTCAAAATACACCAAGAAAGGATAAGGAGTTTCAGAATTACTTTAGAGCTACAACTGAGGTTTGATTCCTGGTGTGATAAATAATTTTAAACTTACTTTTGTTGAGGCTTCGCTTTGAAGTAGGTACTATTTCATTATTTAGTGTTTGTGCAAAATAATCTATACTTACAAGCTTTTGGTTGAAAACTAACGGTGAAAACTAATTTAAGATAAACTTTGGACTAAAAGTTTGGTGTATTTTCTAAGGAAGTAACTGTTTTTTTTTATGGTAGGTATGTACCTATAAGTTTACGTGTTGTTTCCACATTTTGAGAATCATGTCACTCAATGTTGAATCTTATAGAGTAGAGTTTAAAGTCTAAATTAAAATAAAAGTAATCTTTATTTATAGTGAAAATTATAAGGACCCTTAATTTTTAATTTTAATTTTATTTTGACAGGCGTCATGGCTCAGTCGGTAGTAGCTCTGCCTTCCGTGCTGTGGGTCGTGGGTTCGATCCCCACCGAGAACAAACATTTGTGTGTTGTAAAACATAGATGTTTGTTCTGTGTCTGGGTGTTTCTATGTATTATAATAAGTATGTATTTACAAAAAAAAATATGTATGTATGTATTCTATCAGCCATCTAGTTTCCATCGTACAAGCTTTGCTTAGTTTGGGACTAGAAGGCGTTGTGTTAAGTGTCCGTGAATATTTATTTATTTATTTATTGAAAACAATATCAGCAATTACGTGTTGTTTGCATGTTGCAGCTAAACATTAGATTTGCATGTTTGTTGCATAATGTATTTCATCCAAATTGTATTGTTCCCATTAGCAAAAACGCGTGTATAAATTAAAATCGTGTTTCAAACTCATTACGAATCCCGGAGTTGAGGCTCTAAATACTTTTTAATTACGAGCCAAGCCAATCTCTGTTTTATTAATTAGAGCTGGAGTTCATTTTTCAGTGGCGCTAAAGGGAATGCCTAGGTGCTGTCTGCAATTTTCTCATTACGTCTTTATAATTACTTAATCCTGTTTCGGTGCTTGGTTTCAGACGGAGCTTGGTTGACATCTTTTTAATCCAAAAATTACTATTTCTGGAAACTTTGAGTATCTTGGCTGCTATGCGCATTTTTGAGGTTACGTCTGGTTTAAATAAATAGAAAATGTTTAGTTTATTATTTTTATAAATACACAATATTAAAGAATTGAAACTTAAAATTAAATAAAAATAACAAAAATGGTTACCACTCAACATGGTGCCCAGGGCAGGATATGTGAATACCCTGCCCAGGCGCTGGTTTTCAGTGGCGCCAGTTGCGTGCTAGGTAAAGCTCCTAAGTAAGTATCTAGTTTTGTGTACCCGCGGCTTAGTCTACGCGAAGTTTTATCAATCCCCGACTAGATGAATGACCCGCATATTTAAGACAAAGCTAACTTCATCATTTCACGACGAACTCGCTACCTTCAAACAATGTCACAACTAATGCTTGGGCTACACAATTCAAAACGGGACCCAGAAATTAATTTGGAACTCATTTTGTTGGTGGTTATTGTGTTGCGAGCGAATTCTGTTGATTCCATTACGATGTTACTATTATTTATTCTGTAGATACTTTTCGGTGCTTGAACTATGTTAGACTTTGACTCTTGTGTAAAGTGCGACTCTACACAATCAGATTATTTATACAGGGTGTTAAATTAACTAATAACTCCCTCAAAACTAAAGGTGCTTGCAAAGCCCAGTTATTTGGTTCATGGGTTCTAGATCCAGACAAAATAGTCTTTTTCCTGTGGGATGTTCATGTTATGACTTTTATTCCAGTGTTTGTATGCGACTCAATCACACCGGGTTGAACAATTGAATAAAACTAGGAGAGATAAAGTGTCCCATAGTTTGTGACCTAAAATAGAATAGATTACTTTTTGGATGTGACGCGAATTGCGAACGAATTTCAGCTGAAATCAGTTTGTACGAAACAAACTTAAAGTTTCGCAATACATTTCTATTAAAAATGCAGGGTATTTATATATAGATTGGTAGTTTTGTACTAAGTCAAACCCTTGAGGAGTAAGCCCTCTTCTTAGAGATACCTAGCAGACAGTTCCAAACTTTAATTAAAACACAAAACTTCAAATCTTTCGCTCTTTTGATTCGAAATTCTGTTCTCAGGGAAGTCTGCGAGTTAAACGGTCAAACGTTTGTTGAAAATCCAAAATTAAATACATATTACGTATGATTTTATCCACATGAACAAGAACCTAACAAAAAGCAAAGTTGAACCGTATTTAAAACGAGTTCGTGTAAATATCGAAACTTCTGGATTTCATTTCCTCTTACCCAACCCCCTTCCTGCCTCCGGGAGGAGGGGGAGAACTCATTATATCGTCCGGTATTGTCCGGTTCTGACCGGTTGTTCGCTAATACGGAAAATCTTAGCTTCTGAACAATGGTTTTTTTAATCCCCTGTCTGTACAAATAGATTGCATTGCAATAACCTTTTGACCGGTTTTTAAACGAATCTTGCTCACTAAATGAAGTTGGATAAGTAAATCTACTTAGCTACAAGATACTCGAAATATGGCAGTGGGTTTGCATCCTGGTTGGTGACATGGGATAAGTCCACTGGTGCAAACAAACACCACCAAGCTAGGCAATATCGATCCTAACAGTAACTTAAGCTTTATTTTTTTATCCTGTAAGAAGAACAGCGCCAAACTTATACGCATTAGTTTTTGGTAAGCGACAAGGTGTTTTATAAAATGTTACTCTTATGGTGCGTAACTTAGAGTGCTATTTTCGAATCACACTGTATACAGCAGAGAATCTCATATAAATTGGCTCTAGTAATTGGAAAAGGCTTCACTTGCTAAAATCCTCTCGTGTTTGACAGTTACGCAAAGAGACCTTGATAATTTAAGCTGATTCCCAGTATCAGTTTAGGTTCAGTTATCCTAAGCTGATTGTCAGCTGTTTTGCGGGAATGGCCCCAGGAACTGGCCCGGGCCCTAATAATTTCGGTAACAATGGGTCATACCATTTATAAATCAAAATACTCTCGAGCGGCATAAAAGTAATAGAATTTTTCCAGCGGAATATGAAAACTTCGACGTCAACCCGTAATCGGTAGATATTCGGCCGTCCAGTGCGCGTGTGGACTAAGTGCGGTATTTATGAGATACTTAGTGGATTAAATCAGAAAATACGACTGCAGGTAATGATTTCCCAATCACAAGCTACAGGTAAAACTGTATTTATACCAACAGTTGTAAAATAAAACACCATTAACCACCTAATCCCCGATTAATTACCATAAATCACCAGATTCTCACAGAGCCCTATAATTTAACCGGGTACTAATCCCGGTTCTTTTTGTCTCTCATTAGCGTTCGCCCGATTATCCTGCTGACCAGGAAACTGCACTCTGGAAGGATAAAGTACTTATCATTGGACCACCACCTCGGATTATTATAGTGATTAACATTTTCCTACATGGGGAAGGATAGAATAGGATTTTATTTAAAAAACTGCTAGTACTTGTATTGACCTCGTCTTTCCTGTGGATGACCTTCCTGAGAAGATGGATAGGTGCTGAGTGAGCGTATAATATATAATAGCTGAATAAAGTTATGCAACGATTATAAGTAAGCAGGTAAGTAGCAAGCAAGCTTGTATGAGCTAGTGGCCAACTCTGTGTATATGCCGCCTTAAGGCCTCAGTCATGGCTTAACGACTGCTAGAGAGGGAACAGACAGTATAAAGTGCCCTCCGAAGCACGAATGCGCTCAGATGTAAATGCCACTAACAGTCACCAATCCAAATAGTGACCGCGCAGAACGTCGCTTAACATAGACAATCGGTTAAGATTGACTAAGCAAGCTCGCCACGAGTGCTTCTCAGCAGATGAGTGTGAGATAAGATCGCATGCACCAGTTAGGTGTTTTCTTTCTTTTACCAAGTGTTTACATAACTAAACAGTTTAGCAGTGGACCTAGCCTGATGTTAAGTAGGTACAAGATTTTCTGTTGAATTTTTAATGTATTCGCCAGCGCTTGGCCAACCAACGCCTTCGGAGGCTGGGTTTACTACTGGTAAATTTTTTACACTAATATTTTAAGAGGTAAATTTTTCTTCACTTAGCATTTTTCTTTCGCGACCACCGTGAATATTTTAGCCGTGATTTAGTAAATCCGTCTACTTTGCAAAACGATAACCAATGGGTCCGCTTTTTTGAGTTACACTGCAAGGCCAGCATGCTAATTGTGATCGGAGCGTAGCAACGGCGCTTAGAGGCAGTAAGCAGTGTAAAGCAGTATTTTGTAACAAAACCGTTTTCGTGCATTTAATGACAAGTTCTAGATTTCATTTTTGGATGTGCGATCTTCTATTTATATGAATATCTTTAAATAATTTTCACAACAAAATAAGAGATGTCTAAAAATTCAATTTTCATTTTCCTTCATTCTTTCTTTGTTGCTAAAGCACCAACTCATTAAATTATTAACGGAACTGCCACATTATCGTTAACCGCAACAAATTATACCACTAACAGACGTCTTCAGCACAAACTGTCAAATAAAAAAGACACTCCACGGTATAAGGCAGCCATTTGCGGTGAAAACCACGTGAAATGGTAGTATTATCTTTATAACTGCTATCAAAGTATGTAAGACGCAAGTACTCTCGTAAGGTTTAATGTTCTAGAATAGTAGTTAAATTGAAAGTTGACGTTTGTGTTTTGTTGCAAGAATTTTTCTAACAGGACAATGTTAATGGTTATGAAAAAATATTCTTCTTCTTCCTGCCCTTATCCCACTAGGTGGGGTCGGCACAACATGTCCTTTTCTTCCATTCTCCCCTATCATCCGTCATCTCAGTGTTCACTCCTCTCCTATGCATATCGCCGGGTGCTGCGTCTGCGCGTCGCCTCGGGGGTACGCCCTAACATTATGTCGCATTCCATTTATTCGTAAGTCCATGTTATTTTATGAAAAAATATTATAAAACCTATGTATGACCTCGCAATAGCTCTAATGATAATCATTTACTGTTGTTTGTACATAAAAACTAGCAACTTGTAAGTGTAGCCAACTGTGTCTGCAGCAAAACTGTTAGGCAATTTGCAACAACCACACATCCCAAGCAAGATACTTTTATCCAACGTAAGCATCAAGGAACCTTAACTTAAAAAATTACTACATATCGATGTAACTTTTTTATATACCTACTTTAGGGCGTAATAAAATAGACTCTTAGAAAACAAAAAAATACCTTACATCTAACAATATGAATATGAAAAAACCCTTGAGATAATTTACTACTATAAATGGAATTTCTGAAATTCATCTCTTGGAAAGTTTTGGGGCATAAGTTTGTAACATTACATACTTAGTGCTCCACGCATTCTGTAAGATTTCATACTCTAGGAATTTCAGGTACCTACTCTTCAAAATGTACCTGTAGTCCTGTGCAGGCGTACCTCGACTATGAAAGTGTTTGCTTACATTATTTACCACACAAATAATAATTTTAAGAATTCTTATCGTGTCGAGTCAATTTATTTGAGGAATCTATGTACCAATTTTCAAGGGTCTTCGACTTTTCAAAATTCCTTTCTTAGTGCACCTCTACACTATATAAGGGGTCGCGACTCGTGGTCCCACTGGGATTGTACCACTATTACTCGTGGTCCCACTATCCAAGGATACTACCCTCTAAATTTCATACTTCTAGGATTTATTGTGCGTTAATTTCAGTCAGCTTCAAAAGAGTTTTATATATTAAAAAGATAAATAGGTACCTAAATAAAATTGATAACTCTAATTGGTCAATACGTAGGTTCCCTACTCTGTGTTTATCTTGAATCAAAGATGTATCAAAGCACTAGCTTTCCATAATACATACCTAGATCATTTGTTGTATAAATAGATAGTATAGAAGCTCGCAAGCCCTCCGCTTGGCATCACAATATCAATTAAGACCGTTCAAAAACTAACAATCCCAACAAAACTATGTACATCTTAATGTTCAGATTGGCGTATCGCCAACAGCCTTCGTTAAAGCCTATAACGATGACATCCTCGAACGGTCGTTACTCGTTAGGTATCGAATCGCGTCCCGCAATTGTTATAAAATGTTTTTGTTCGTTAGCTGGTGTAGCGAGAATTGGGGTGAAAATAGAACCTTTTTGTAGTCTTTTTAGTTTTATGAATTTTATGGGATGAAATTTTTGCATGAAAAATGCCCTTACCCTAACTGAATGCTCCATTACTCTCGAGAATTGTATAAGATAGGTTTTGTCGGTGGTTTATATTTACACTTTGAGTTCCACTGCGCAGCATTTTGAACAAACTCTCAGCATTCGTGTCATCGCTACCGCACATACCACGCAATGTAATTAAAAGTGGAATTACGTTCTAAGGACGCACACACACATGCATAAAATTTAATTCCATTGTATCTCCTAAAATCATGTTCAAGAATATCCAAGTGAAATAAATTGCTACGTTCCCCTCATGAGGTATGACGTATCACATTACGTAACTAATTGAGCCTCTCTTCTGGCTACGGTCCAACGTCGTGGGCTTTTCACTTCATCAGGATTAAACGACACGTATTACGAATATTGATTAGAGGTAGCACAACGCATATCTCTAAATATATAAAACTCTTTTGAAGCTGACTTAGAATCAACGCACAGCCTAAACTATTAGTCCTAGAGGTATGAAATTGGGAGGGTAGTATCCTTATATAGTGCAGGGGTGCACTAAAAAAAGAATTTTGAAACGTCACACTCTAAAGGGTGGAACGCGAGCAACGCCGCGGGCGACGGCTAGTTACTTAGATATCTTTTTCATATTTTTTACGACCGCTGTGAGCAGCGGGTGACTGCGACTATGTGACGCAGAAATTCCATTCCTAGGGTCAAATGTGTAAATAAATAAATATTTATGGACCTTTAACACAACGCCCTCTAGTCCCAAACTAAGCAAAGCTTATACTATGGGAACTAGATTGCTATTAGAATACTTATGGGTACATTTTTTGTAAATATAATACCTTTAGTATATAGCAACACCAAAACAGAACGTCAACGTTTGCCATCACACAAAACTTTTGTTCTCTGTGGGGATCGAACCGACGACCCTCAGGAACAAAGCCTGAGTTTTGTTTTGTTGATCGAAACGCATAACGAGAAGTGACTTACGAGATATTTTGTATATTTTTCTCCATACAAATGCTGCGAGTTTCTCGATTATCGCATTTCGCAAATCAACATAGGTACCAAAACTACAATCAGTAATGGCTTAGAGTCACAAAGAGCATTAAAAAGACCCAAGTAATTGTTATTTATCACCGCAAGCTAAGAGTCAGTAGGTACTCAGTCAAATCGTGGACAAGGCACCATCTTCATAATGGAATAATTTAAATTATAAACCTCTGAAGCACGGAGCTTTGGCAAACGCAATAAAACAGAATGAGAAAGAATTTATCCGTCTTGGAGCTGACGAGGCTAATCCTGCAATGGTTATGCCGCGAATTTATTATAAAATGCGGTTTTGCATAATTCCCGGTTAATATCTGAAGCGATGGCTAAGAACTGCCAACACTTCTTTATTGGTTAAGCTACTTCTTTATTTTTAAACTGAACAGTGTTATTTATCTTTGCAAGATGTAATCTGCATGCTTAGTGTGTTCGATTCACGTATACTACAAAGTTGATATAAATTGTATTTTTGTATAGAGATTGAGCAGCGCCCCTAGCGGGCAGTTTACATACGAGTAACTGATGATTCTTCAGACAAAAATACGTATAGTCATTAAATTTTTGTTTGAATGGCCTTTGCAGTGTTTTACGGAAACAAGGCACAAGTTAGTAGATACTGGTTCATAAAACCACATTAAATAATAATAATAATAAACATTAATTTAAGATAATTAAAATACTTGTTACAAAATAATGCGTTTACCGCAGTACTAGAATGTTTTATTCATTGCGATGTCATTGCATTAGCTAAACATAAACAGGCTTAGCTGGTATTTTGTGGTTAAGCGTGCTCAATTGCACTATTATTACCTGCCTAATTTTTGTTTCATTAGTGTGGTTTCAGGTTTTCAACACAAAACCTACATAGTATAGTACACTTCCAGTAGTGCAACTCTCAGCCTGAAGATATTTTTTTTTGTTTGTGTGTTTACTGCAAAGGTTTATTTGCTACCACTTTATACCAGTGGTTATTCTGTTGTTTCACATTTCTAAACTAATATTATTTATAGAATTAAAATGGTTGCCGTCCTTTTTTCATAAACTAAAACGAGAAAATTTTTACTTTTAGATTTGATTTTATTGCTGTCCAATTAGAAAAGTTTTACAACAGAGTACTTAGAGAGTAGTAAACCACAACATAAAAATTGCTTGTCTGGATTCTTGGTTTATATTTTTAGAGATAATACCTACTAGCAGGTCCTGCTAGCTAGCCTGACTGGTTTCTTAGTGGATTTCTCGGGAACGGGATTTCTTAGTGGTGATTTCTGGAATATATCCTGGTTTTGAGAGCTCTTATGTGAGAAATCAAAGCCATACGATCAATCTATAAGACATAAACTCATCGCACCTAAGCGTTGTCACCAGTATTTGCGAGTTGAACCACTGCATGTGTGTGTACTATGCGATGGTCACGTGGTACTCATTCTGTAATCAGGCCTGCTTTGTGTCCGTTTGCACAATTAATATTTCAGCACCTGTCCTCGTCCGGGACATTCTCCTAAATTGGTTGTGGACGCTGAATCTAGTTGAACGTTATAATTTAACACAACCATTTTCAAGTGGACAAGTTGTTTATTAGTTGACATAATAATCAAAAGCCCTGGTATAATAACATGCATTATTGTTGTTCCCGTAAAGGCCCCTGACTACTTGGCTTGATACAGTGACCTCAAGATAATGGGCTTGGAATTAGATATGACACAAAAACGTACTGTACAACGCATGAAAACAAGAAGAAATGGAATATAAGGCCAGGGGGGCAATCGTTGTCTCATAAAAACTGTTGTCATACTAAATCATAGGTATAATCTGTGACTAAATAGTGACATTAGCGCATTTCACAGCGTTTCAGCGCGTTTTTAGCCGTCAAAAGCTTCTTGTTTTCGTATACCTGATTCTGTAGCCACGTCACTTAGCATTATGCTGGGCAGCGAAAGCAGTTCAGAGCTTACGATACGGGGGCAGGACAACAAAAAGATTGTTGCTTCTGAAGATCTATTTTTGAGAATAAGAGATGTAAAATCAGATAGCCCACGCTTCTGCCTGTAACAATACAAGAAGCACTCATGGCTTGCTTAGTAGATCATCACCGATTATCTAACTACAAGTTTTTTAAATGCGTTGGTCACGTGTCAGCTGTCCACTGTCCACCCGTATCAATCTCAACTGCCACTTGACAAGTGCTGCGTTTTTGTATGCGGCTCTACACTGAACAATACTCACAAATCTCGTGAATCCCAGTTTACAGCAAAATGCACAAGGAGTTTTTTATATAAAAGTATCTATGAATAAAAGTGTGGCCAGCCGCCTAAATAAATTACGACCAAAGTTTTAGATTTTATCACCATTTAAGGTGGCAACTCTGGAGTTTTTAAAAACCTTGTCATAGTGACTATTTTAAACCCTGTTATGGCTTCACCATAGGGTGAAGCCATAACAGGGTTTAAAATAGTCGTGGTCTTTCTATAGGTATACCAAATTAGTAAGTGCAATAAAAAATTTAAAATTAACTAGAATTATTTACAGACACCGGTCTAAAATTACTACAATGGTATCAATTCTCTTGTTGCATTTTTCTTTGCAACTAACCTAATTTGACACCACTAAAAATGTTGCCGTCCCTTTCTGATTAGACATTCTTTTTTATAATTTGATGATCACATTTATTTAGAGGTCGGGTAGGATCGTATAGGACACGAAACGAGAGGAAGAGAAATGTCAAAGCATACATTACAAAGGAGGCACTCGACCGAAAAAATGGCGCATTAAACCAAACAGAAACTAATTCACATTATCACTGAACTTAAGGGGTGGTCGTTTTTCTTCATTACCATCATTAAGGGGCCGCTCACCGCCGAGAAAGAGAGCTTAATTCAGCCTGTTATTGCCTGTTCAATGCTTAATGAAGTTGGATTTAATATATGTTCGCTGGAAATTAGTTGCTGTGGACCTTTACGACTGCTAGAAGGAGAAGGAGATATGAAAAGTGGGATGTAGAACGAGATGAATGTATTCAGCAGGTACAATGTTGCTAGTTAAAAGTTATGTCAATTTTGCACGATTAAATTAATAAAATGCTTATAACTTTGCTATGATATTTTAATTTTATATTGTACAAAAAATTTGTATAGGTACAGCTTTCCTTTATTGGTGCTCTATAAAGAACAAATTATAACAACACTAGCTGACCCGACAGACCTTGTCCTGTCATTCAAACTCTTACTGTCAAACAACTGACAGTTATTTCAAATGTGACATTAAAAAAGTTTTCATGAAAAAGGTCAAGGAACTTTAACCCCCACCCCCCCCCCCCCTATCAACCCCTTACAATTCTTTTTTCACATTAAAAAGTAGCCTATGTCCTTTCTCAGGCTTTAGACTATCTGTGTACCAAATTTCATTCAAATCGGTTTAGTAGTTTTGGCGTGAAAGCGAAACATACAGACACTTACTTTCGCATTTATAATATTAGTACGGATTTTGACAAAATTTTAAATTGTTATAATAAGTGTTCTTATCTAATAGTAGTAGCAGAACTTCTTCTGAAAAATCTCGTCCGGGGAAGTACTACCACCGTACCTATGTCTGCCGTCAAGCAGTGAAGCTCGCATTGCTGTTTTCCGGATTGAAGGGTATTGGTGCCGGTGCTATTATACGCACATAAGACTTGAACACTTATATTCTCACACTAATAGGCGCGGTGCAGTGCATCACAGGGCACGCCCTCAGCTTGTTCCACAAGCTTCAGCTTGTTCACGGTCATCAGCTTGTTCCACAAGTGATGGAATGAGTTTGGATTTTTATTATATATAAGTAAAAGACTTAGTACTTAGTAATATAAAAAATATCTAAACTCATTTATTATACTTTATACATCCCAAAACAAGATGAATCATTGTTTTTGTGCCGGAAGTTGATATCTATGGCAGTATACATAACATAGGCTTTTTGGTAATTCATCAGTTGTCGGCTGTTTCCGACTCCATGTTTTGTGAGCTTATTGAAAAAGCTTTCTCTACGCATTTTATCATTTCGAACTCGGTTCTAAAAAACATTTGTGGCTTTCTCGAGACAAACTGTTTTTAAAGACGTCTAAGACTTATTTAGATCCAATTGTTAATCAAAAATAATATATCAATCTATATTTGAATCAGCAAAATGAAAATATTTACTAAGTATCTACATTTTTTCAAACACAACACTGCAGTTTTTTTTTAAACATTATGTTTTGTTATATATTGTGCACCTTTTTAGATAATGATGTCTATGCAACAAAGCAAAGCCCACTTTAACTTTTTTCTTTTAAAACTGCTACTCCTGAGACTTATTTCGATAGGGTTGGCTAACCAATCTAACCATCCTTTTAGTCTATCTAAAAGATTTTTTTTGAAACAACCATAATATTTTTAGTCTTGGATGTTTGTGACTCTCTCACTGTAACGACTGAACCGGGTCAACATAGGCTTTATATCAGCACAATAAAGCCGAAGACCGGAACCTACTGATTCTAAAAATACATGGTCAATACTCCCAGCACATTAGCTTCAATAGAAACCTAATTGAAAGAAGCAGGAAGCAATGAAACGGGACATTTACTTTTTCACTCATATATTAAGTTCTCGCAATTTCCGTAACAAAGTACAATGAAATGAATTTATGGCGTTCAAAGGCCGATACCAGAGTCGGGAAACAAAATTTTCCCTCGTATATCATTTAACAAGTTCATTTTCACAATTTCCCTGGTATGTACCAAGTCTTATATCACGTTGGGACTTTCAGCTTAGTTGGAAAATCTTTTTATTTTAAAGTAATAAGTGATTATCTGGGCCAGCGTATCAGCATTGCTATTCAGCGCGACAATGCAGCCAGTGTCTTGGGCACGCTTCCGATTGGTACTGATTTGGACCAGTTGAGCTATCTATAAATCGTTTGCAACGGTTTGTAGATGGCTCAACTGTTTCATGTGTATTTTGTAAATATTGTAAATGCTGTATTAGTTGTAATTTCTTCACAATATGAACTAATTATGCTTTAAAATTTGTAAGTCGATTACAGTAGTGGTTCAAAAGTAGTAGTATTACCATAAGACCATAGAATTTCTTGTGTATACAACCCAGTATGTCTAGATAATTATGTAGTTTTCAAGCTAAAAACTGCGAGGTACAGTTCCTTTCAAAATACCAACGAATTTACAAACCAGGGAGAGCTCATTACTGTGCTTGTAGGAGCATTAACATGCCCGCATCAAAGCGACCAGCCACCATATTTATTCATGAAAATGCGTGCACAATACCAAGTACCTACCAGGTGAATAGAACAGTTATAACTGGAGCCAGTAGTTTGAACAATATAAAAAAAATCATATGCAAACAGTGATTCACAATTATCTTATAGAAAATAGTAGTTTTCATTTCAACAAATCTCATTTCTCCATACAATAGTTGCGACTTTCGATAATCCACAAAATTAAACTCAAACTACTAGGCACTAGTGTGGATAAATTGCTAAAAATGATGCGCTCAAACAGCTAAAAATAACATCACACTGTGAAAAAATGTGTGCTGTAGAATGAACATTCAAACGCGTATCTGTTCTCTGACTTTTCTCACACATTCCATGAGTTTTAACGGGATTTTTTTGCGTAACGCTCGTTTAATTCCTACCTTTCCATTTACCTAGTAAGTTAGCGGCCACAGTGTAACGGAGCACAGTAGACGGAACCGGAAGCCGTCGCCGCGCACTCTGCGTTTCCGCCCTCTATCGCAGCCTTTATGCCTTTACAACGTAGCGAGTAACAGAATGGTTTTTATTGAATCACGTTATTTGATTTTGCATGCGAGTGCGAGATGTGGGGTACATTTCGGTAAGTTATTGTGAACTTTTAAATTCATTAATTCATGAACTAGTCAGTTGTCGGTAATAGAAGAAGTTACACTCACACACACACATAATTTTATTCTGAAACGAATGAAGGCAAAAAATCAAACCTTTTTTTACGCGCTCTCTTTACTGATGATATTTATTTAAAATGGCCCAATTTTTCTCAAGGAAACCAATAAATTTTTGTGGCCTTGTTAAATCCGCGAGATAATTTACTGCTAATCATTATTCTGTGTCACGAGCTGGCGTATTTATGACTATCATTACAGACGAGGATGTTATGGACCTCACTACGTTCTTTTAAGCTGTGATATAAGCCTGAAAAAGTTAGGCCTATCTAAACTCCATGGTTTATATTAAAAGACTTTACCGGTATGCAATCGCCGATTAAGGCCGTTTCCACACTGCAACGATATTTAGATATAAACGACTAATTTTAGATGTTCTATAGATATGTTTTGAGAAAAGTGTTTAATTTTGAATAGTTAAGTTTAAAATATGACTTAACTACACCAACTTTATCATTTTCAAAACCTCAAATTTACTGGGTTTACTTACCCCTATTCTGAGCGAAATAGGTGTATGTCATCAAGTTAGTTTGTAAACTTTTTGAAATAAGATAGAAACCATTCCAATATTTTTATGAAATCCAACTCTTGTACTACTGGATACCTGTCCCACGGTTTTGCGAACTTGACTTCAGAAAATGTTCGAGAAAATTCTTATCCGTGTACATACAAACAGTTAGGAATGGAATACTGGAGTGTAAATCTGGTTACGTATGGACGGTAGGTCTTGAATTTGAAACAATGCTGTACCAGTGCAAAATTGGTTTTAAATTTCAAAATAAAAAAGAACTGGATAATAAGATATCTAAGAGTTTACGCATAACAGTAGTCTTGTTCACAACACGCTGGCACTTTATAGTTGGTAGAGAATATAAAACTCATCAAATTGCCTTATTCGTATTATTCGTCTAATGCTAAGCCAGCTAATGGAATGCGACGTTAATTAAAAAAAAAAAAAAAATACGCCAGCTAAAATAGCTACTGAAATAGCTACTGTCTTTTTGTATGACAATGAAAATGACAACAGATTGTCATTTTCATTGTCATACAAAAAGACAGTGATAGAGCATTTTTTAAGCCGCACTAGTGAAGAGAAAAATGTCAGATAGCTAAATGACATGTTGAAATGTCACGTGACTAATCACGTGACATTTCAACATATTCTGAAGTTTTCAATTCTGAAGTGATGTACGTCAATGTTGGCGACGGATGTACAGCTTAGTAAGTGATGTAAAGTTGTAATAGAGTCTTCTCTATGTTCCGTCAAAACGACAGTCTTGGGGACACTTCCGATTGGTAGTGATTTGGAATCGTTTACAAGGGATTGCAGATATCTCAATTATTTTATGTGTTTTGAAACGAAATAGACTCTCGACTTTAGTCCGAAATACAATGAGATACTTACTTCAAAATATAAATGCTTGGTACCTTCTGTTGACGAGGTACCGTAGGTGCTAGATATTATCATCATCAATCATCAATCATCAATATATATAAAACTCTTTTGAAGCTGACAGAGAATCAACGCACAGCCTAAACTATGAGTCATAGAGGTATGAAATTTGGAGGGTAAGTTCCTTATATAGTGTAGGGGCGCACTAAGAAAGGAATTTTGAAAGGTCGCACTCTAAAGGGTCTAGAACGAGAGCAACGCCGCGGGCGACGGCTAGTGTTGTATAATGTTACCATCTTGTAAATACTGTAACGGGTTGAACGATTCGCCTCGACTTTTTGGTCAGGCTGTGTCCCTGTCAGCCAGCCACGTAAAGATTTATATTTAGATGCGAAGAGGAGCCATCACCTCCGGCATAACAAGATTCCCGGGACCCTTTTATAATAAAATCGGGACTCCAAAGGGCCGGATATCCGGACCTTCATCGAAGTTTGTTGCTCAATTAAACAAAGAACGAGACAAGTACTCGGAAACATTAAACCTTTGATGTAAGGTTTTTTGGCGTTTGAATTTTTCATTAGCGTGCGTATTCGCTTCTTTGTTGCGCGTTTTGTTCGAAAGGGTTCAGAGTTATTAATTTGCTCTCTTTATGGGTTATTTTTAGAAATATGATTTTGTACCGCTGTTCGTTACTGCGGAAAAAGTATTTGTATCGCGCGCAGCGAGCATGACAGTAACAATTAGATCCAAGTAAAACAAATCTGATTTTGGATGAAAAGAAGATATTTTAATCCTTTCCAAACTGTTTAAATACTTAAAAATGAACCTACTTAGTGAGTGACTAACTCCAGTTCGGAGCTTTCTACCGCGCTCAGTAAGAACCTCGGATTTGTACCCGTACACATACAAACATTATGGTGTTGCCGTAAATTGTACTTGCTGGATTTGTTAAAGCTTCGCGTCCACTGCGTCGGAGTCAGAGCGTCCGGAGCGATTGCTTCTTATTGATTTCTATGGTACAGCATGCACCGGGTCGGATTCGTGCGCTGCGTACAATTCCAACCCGGTGAACGCGGAGTATATAATAAAATTGCTACAATTTTCAACGGATAAAAACATGCGTTTCTCGGCGAAGCGACAATGCTAGTGGGACGAGACGCCTTGTTGAAACGAGCCCTTAAAATGCCCTAGTACCCTCAATCACCCTGTCCCCCCCCCCCCCGCCCCACCCGTGTTGATATTTGACAACTTTATTGGATCAGTAATTGAATTTTCACAAGCTTTTATACTGATAAAAAAATGTATTGAAAAAGCTTCGTCTAATTTTGAGGCAAATTGAAATACTGACAGAAGCTCTACTGACAACTAATTTGTTTATTATTATTATTGAGATGGTGGTTTTACAGGCTAGAATAATGTTTGAAACATTAATTTCTCTGTTTAACAAGATTTTTTTGCTTTTTACTGTCCCACTGCTGGACAAAGGTTTCTCATTATTTCTTCACCCACACCAAACCACCAATTTTAACCAATAAATGCAAAATTTAGTTCAGTAAATATAAATACTTTTGTAATAATTATGAACCTATACCTAAATCCCTACTTAGGCACTTGCGATTTCTAAATAATACAAATCTGAGTACAAATCTAACAACCTTGCTCATATAATTTAGCCTCCAAACTTCCCTGTTCCCCGCCAAAGTAAAGTGAGGCTAAGTGAAGTCAAAGTTATTCAAGCTAGGCGTGTCTGCAACTCGGCCGGCTAATAAAATAGTCTAGCCAAGGTGCCGTAGAGATTTTAAGTTCAACTGAATTCTTAATCCGACAAGTACAGTTCAAAAGGTGCTTTACAGTTTAAATAGTCCTAGTTACAGTTAATTACTAAAATTATACATTAAAATCACAATAAACTTTACAATAGTTTATCTAACTAGGTAAATAATAAATAATAATGATACAAATCGTTTATTTCAAGCAACGCTCCATAAGTAAGAAAAAAAAAAATTAAATCAGCCTTATAATTTTATTTAAAGCATTATTACCATAAAAATCTGAATAATAAATTAATTAATTAAAAAGTAAGCTAAAATAAACTGTCTTTGCTTTTGCAAATGAAAAATGATCTTTTATAATACCAAAAACGCTTCTCCCAGTTTTTTATTACCTAAACAAGATTGTCTAAGGAGTCATTTTATCCAAACTTACATTGGATAACTTTATAAAACTAATAATAATACTCTACGCCAATTTTATTTAAAACAAAGAATTACCTACTTCAAATAACTCAAAGCCCACAAACTCCTAATCAGCTAACTACTTAATATTCAACCTTT
This sequence comes from Eulithis prunata, assembly GCA_918843925.1. Classification (NCBI taxonomy): domain Eukaryota; kingdom Metazoa; phylum Arthropoda; class Insecta; order Lepidoptera; family Geometridae; genus Eulithis; species Eulithis prunata. Next base: position 10,291,761 of record OU974010.1, read on the forward strand.
ACAAACATGACCTGTACTCCCTTTAAATTAGAGCTTAGGATTACAATGTGCCAGATTGAGCGTGACCAGGATTGGCCGGTTTCACACTGCCACCGATCCGACAACTACACGATAACGACGAAGAGCGGTCCGTTCTGTGCCTAATGATGTTAGAAATTTACTTCTACTGCGCTACGCGTATGCGACACGCAAATGACAAACTAATTAGATTTTTTGATTGTGACATAATCGCATTTGTAGCTGATGTTACACCGTATCGGCGCCGACATCGATATTTTCTGTCAAGTGAACATTTAGGTATCGTGTCGTCGGTGTCGGTATTGATCAGTGTGCAAACGCCCTCGATGTGTCCACAGCTTTATATAATGCGATTTTAATGTAAATATTAGATCGAAATTCATATTACACAACCCGAATTTCAAAATAGTATCATCCGGGGACTATTTGGGATGGTTTTATAAATTGTCCTGGTTAGTTAAACTGTGCTTAAAGTATAAAAGGATTTCACGGGTCTCCGCGGCCTTCGTAGGGTTAAATTAGGTAATAACATTACAAGTACGTGTTAAAGTTCTTTATCATCTTGCTTTCTATGCAACATTGTCTTGCTTGCTGACCTCCAATAGTTAACATGCCCCACCGGTGGGCCGGCCAGTGGGCTCGATGGGAATAACCCATTTAATATTTCATGTACATTTTATTATCATTTCTCTTTGATTTTCACAGACATTTATTAATAAAAAAGGTGATTATAAATAAAAATAATACCTAACAATGATCCAAAAAAGACTACTTTTTTAAGACAAGCCCGTAGTTGGAGGTCTTTCTTTCTGGAGGAGATACCTTTACCCAGTGGATTTCTAGGCTGATGATGATGATCTTATCTTACATTAAATATGAATCTCAGCCTCAGTATGTAGGTACATCAAGTGATAGGCACCATCGATTAGAGCCTCCAACGCGGGCCCCACACCCAATTTGTACAAAGTGTCACTTACGATAACTCGACCTACTAATGGGCCATCAGCAGCGTTTGAAGGACCTACGCTTAGAACACATACTGGTCTACAGTAAATGCGGTTTGAAGAGATTTAATAGAATAGAATTAAAAATATTAAAAAGAACTGACAAAGAGGTTTATTACAATTAAAAATGGTATAACCTTCGATGTGGTTTATACAATGGTTTTTAATATATTTTCGACTTTAATTTGTAAGTGGAGATATCCTCCAGGGCTTTTGTTTACGCCGTATTTTAAGTAGTAGGTACTGTGAAAATAATATTCTACCGAGTTCTAATTCTCCAAAAAACACTCGTTTGAAATTAGTTATATTTTTATTTTGGTTTGAATCAGCCATTTAGAATAAACTAAAAAAAAAGTTGAATAAGTAATTTTTATTGCCTGGAAGAGATCGCTATTTAGCGATAAGGCTGCCCATTGTACATTTAATGCAACCCGTTTTGTATATATCATAGGAATATGTTTCGGTGTTATTTATGTACAATAAAGCGTTTTCATTCATTCATTTCATTCATTTTTATTTTTTTATTTTTTAATATTTTCTTTTTAGACGCATATCGTGCGGTCCTCCACATAGATCTTGTCTTGCTATAAGTAGGCTAAAATTTACTTGTAGTTATTCTATTATGCAAATTCAATTTGGTAACACTTGAGTTTGATTTTCCAAAAATCCATTTTCCAACCCACTGATAAAGGAAATGCGGAATAAAATTATTGTATTGACAGACTCGGAAGACATTAAAATAATGTATGCAGGGTTAAATGAGATTGCATGATTCATTAGACAGTAGAAGGGGTGAAAGGGGTTGAGGGGTAGTCTTCACGAGCAAACGCGAAGTGCACAATAATGTCTCCCTATCGAAAACGGAATATTTTATTATATCAGTGGTTGAGAGTATGTAAAGTAGGTTATTGGAAACTGAACACTGTATCCTGGTTATTGGATTATTAAATTCTAAATTTGGTGTGGGACGCCACTTGCGTCGATACCCTTGCTCCTTCATATCTGCCTAGGACATCCGTTAAGGCTGATGCGGCGGCAGATTCGGCCGAGGATCACAAGAGGCGCAAGTATACAGGTCTCGATAGGGCCTACATACATATGTGGGCCTCTTGGGGTCGAAACTCTAGGTCCGTAGGGTACCGAAGCCCTCCGAGTTTTCAAAATTCTTTATGGGCTTCTAGTCGAAGCGATGCGTAACCCGAGGGCTAGTGATTATCTGGGCCAGCGCATCAGCAATGCAGCAAGTGTCTTGGGCACACTTCCGATTGGTACTGATTTGGACCAGTTGAGCTATCTATAAATCGTTTGCAACGGTTAGGACAGGATAGCTCAACTCGTTCATGTGTATTTTGTAAATATTGTGAATATTGTATACACTGTATTAGTTGTAATTTTCTTTGTGAATAAATTAATTATTTATTAAATTCTTAAATTCATGATTGCGTTATGCTGTTTGAAAAATGTAATGAACCAAGTGTTATATTATATTACAAAATTCTTTATTGCACATCTTAAAAAAACCGTAGAGACGAGTTTAACGAGTGCGAACTAGTGTTGTATTTGTATGGCAAAAAACTTCGCTAGTGAATTTATTCGAAGCAAATAAAATGGCGATACAAAACTTCAATTAAATTCAAACTTTTAATAATTCGGGAACCTCTCAACTTGTTTTACTCGTATTAAACGAATGCAGCATTAATTTACAATATCTTACAATTTTGTACAATCATTCTCAAAAGCGCCACAGCAAAGGAACGAAAACACGTCCAAAGAGTCTTAATTGTTTTTCGCGAACTGGATGGCCGCCAAAAAATAAGAATGGCCCCAGACATCGCTATCTGGGCCCATCGAGCCTGTAATGATTAAATTGTTTTTCTGCTGCTCAAATAATTACAAAGTTCCTTTTCATATTTCAAGAAAGGTTTGAAGTGGTGACGTTTCAAGGTCGCTGTAATTGATAGGCTTTTATGAATTTGATTCTGTTTTGAAGCTCTTTTAGACGACTAGCTTCTTGGATAAAACATGATTTTTCTTTTTAGGAATTCTATTAGGACTCATAACAAATATTTGCTAACGTGTCATCCATCATAGCCTAAACAGCTTTTTGAAAACACCAAAATTTGCAAAATAAAAAGGATATTCTTCTATTTAATTGAATGAAAATATTTTTTTTATTCTTTTATAGCAGCTCTGTAAAAATCTGACTGTGAATTTAGTGAAATCTGTTTGGCATACAACCAGCTGACAGCATAATAAAACATTCAGGCTGCTAGTACCTGCCCCGAGGACCGAGCCAGTCTAGATTGATTTAGAATTTATTGGCAAAACGCTATGCCAAGGCTTTCGTCTAAGATCGACGATTTATCTCGCCCTCTCTAAAGGAAAATAGAAATGTACACGGCGCCATTTTAAATCGATGCGTTCGGGCTTTGTGGAGTTGGATGCATTTTGATTAATCGATTTGGAAATGGAACGAGAAGTGGAGCCAAGCTTCTTGTTATAGGAAACTCATCTATTATCTGCGATCTGATTCAAATGACTAAGCCACGGGATTCGTGATGTTTTCTGCAGGTATTTTCCATGTCTCTTGCATCGATAAGGCTAACTAGAGTGACTAGACTGAAAAGACGGTGTAGGAACTTACGACCATCTCGACGTCTACTATAAAAATTCGTATAAAAGTATATTCTTGTTATAATGATTCCAAAAATAAAAGCTGGGTGAAATAACTTACGTAGTTTTTACCGTCTGTAATGTTAAAGCTGGCTGGGGTATAACTAACTAGACGAGAGGATTACAAGCACTGATTTTTAACTAGATGACGTTCACAAAGCCCAGATTGGTTTCAGAATAGGGGTTGGCTTTGGAATTTCATCAGCATTGAACGATTTCTTTGGTTAGAACTCTGGTCTTTTGAAGGTAAATTGCGGTTTGAAACCTAACGGGAAAAAGGCTGAATTTAACACTGGATTAAATAAAAAACTACTCACTCAACATGATGCAATCGCTTCAGTAACAACTGTACACACACATACCTGAAACAATATAACTTTACTTATTATCAAAAGTACATACTCATCATTTCTAGAGATAATATTATTTACAGCAGCATTGTTTTACAAGTCAAAGAATGTCCAGTTTGTTGTTAATTTTATTCTGTACTAGCCGTCGCCAGCGGCGTTGCTCGCGTTCTAGACCCTTTAGAGTGCGACTTTCCAAAATTCCTTTCTACTAAGAAAATCTACTATTCTACTAGGATCCTACTAGGATTTCTACCAGGATCCTTATACAGGCGAGGACTGGAGGGTAGTGTAGGGGCGCTAGTACGCCCCTACACTACCCTCCAAATTTCATACCTCTAGAACTTATAGTTTAGGCTGTGCGTTGATTCTAAGTCAGCTTCAAAAGAGTTTTATATATAATTATTGATTACCAATTAACAGACATGGCCCAGATCACTTTTAACTAAGTGTTATTTTTTTATTCAGCCGTTGAAATGCCCTAGACTAGACGATAAATAGTTTTTTATCAAATCGATATGAGCAAACAGCTGAACCTCCCCAACGCTATTTCCTAAAGCATGCAGCATTACATAAACCAGGACAGATTCAATTCAAAAATGCTTTCCCGAAACTCTGCACCCGACCGCAGCCACCACCGAAACGTACTCGTAATCCTAAAGATGTCTGCTTGGTGCATTTCTAGATGTACGTATTACGAGAATTGCATTTTCCTAAGTATAAAATGTAGGGTAAAGGGTACCTACTCAAACTGTCGATCGCAAGAATTCTGAGATTCCGAGTAAGTAGTTATAGTTTTTTTTTTCTGATATTCTTAGGCACAGATCATACAAACACTTAGTTAGTAATAGTTAATAACACACACACACTGAAAAAAACAAGAGATTGGAAGATGCTGTAGTGACCAAAAAAACTATTTTTTGTCATGTTTGTATGACTGTTTTGTGTCCAAAACATAGACCATATTGCATTCCGTATGTGATTTTCCAATTCACTGACCACAACATTTTGCGCCCGCGTGTGAAACGCGGCCACTGAATTCAAACCTCGTATTGCCAGTTTCAGAACCATTGTAGGAGTCGTGTAAGATAGATTGATAGTCTTTATTTCCATAAACTAAGATATCAATTTGCTTGTACTTTATTCCTTTTTTATGGGTTCGGATACATTTCATCGCAATGCAGTTCCAAATTGTGGATTCGATGCAAACTATGCCGTGCTTATTTTATTTTATTTATTATATGTTTCAATAGTTACTACAATGTAACGTTTCGTAATAATAGTGTATAATAAATTATTGAAGGTTAAATGTGGTAGAAGAAGCTCAGTGTAGCTCCCGCTTCGACTCAATCAAGCGTACAAAACAACTCGAGCCATTTTTCAGGCTCTTATAAATTCGTTATAGATGGGAGCAAAATGCTAAAAATTATGTTACAAAAGAGAAGTTAAAATATGCCTGAGGATTTATTTGATTCAACGAAGAGTCAAGGGTTTTTGTGAACTAACCAGTTAAACTTAACTCAGTAAGTACCAACAAAGATTTTAGAATTTTCTTGCGACGTAAAACAGCAATGCTCGGCTTATTTTCACAAAATAATTTTAGAAAAGCAAATTAAATTGGTCTATGTAGGCATCGATATTTATGTACTCTATATATTAGGTAGGTATGTATTAGAGAATCTTATTAGTGTACTTATGTATTAAACAGTGTTAGAGATAGTATTGAGTCTAAGGATAACTTCTAACCACAGTATCTCTATTTATTTACTAATTGGATACAAGATTCGATTGAATTTTCTTGTAAAAGACATACTTATCAACGGTATACCGCATGGGTATACGAGTTCACTAGGATGTTAATATTTTAAAATCAATCAAAATAAAAATAGATAATATTCATGGCTTTAAAATCTTAAGAAAGCAGAAAACATACGCATTTGCAATGAAAATACAAAAATACTTTGATAACATTACAAAATCGTCAAAAAAATTTTACTTGGTTTGGGTATGTCAATTGTGTCTCTGCCTCTCAATTTGTGCAATTGACTTTCGAACCTGTAATTAAACATTTCTGCACCAACACACATACTTTTTGCACCGTAAACCTTCTCCATTATCACAGCACAACCTTACTGCCCGAAGGCTCAAGACGAACTGCCCCTTCCTTCTACAATACACTTATCGATAACAAAAATGGCTGTTCAAAAAAAAGGAATATGAAACGTCAGGCAACGCGTTTTCGGTGGATAATAAATTGAGTGTTTTAATAGCGACAACTAAGAAAGTCCAACTAAAAATCTTTTTAAATTAAAAATCAACGAATAATTAGAAATTAATTAACCAAAATATACAAAATTATTTTACCAAATTATTATTCATGAAATCATGACAAACCTATGTAACTTACGATAGGATTAACTATTATTTCTCGTTCAAAAATGTCAAATGACCCATAGTTTACTCCTTGCAATTTACCGAACATCAATTGAGTGAGAGTAACAACCTCCAGCGTGCAGATAAGCCGCGCGTCAATTCTCGAGCCTGCATTGAGACGCCGGCAAATACAGTAGAGCGCTATGTCAGCGAAATAGGATCAACCGCTCCATACCTCATTGTTCCAGGATCTTTCATATGATATCGCTGTAATAACTTTACTCGGGATAGTTTTGATAATAAAAGATCCATTGTCAATTGTTCGCACATTTAATTTAAAAGCAACGAATTGTTGGAGCGACTCGTAGGTATTATAAGCGACGAGAGAAAGCGAATCACCTAGAATCACCATGTACCTATAAGACGAGTCTAAATAAAATAAATTTGACTTTGACTAGACTAAAAATAAATAATTGATAACTTTTACGAAACTATAACTAAATAGTGAAAACCAATTAAATGAATTAAAAAAAAAAAGTGATATTAGCGCGTTTCAGTGCGTTTTTATCAAAAGCTTCTTTTTTCATCTGTAGCCACGTCGTTTGACATAAGCAGTTCAGAGCTTACGATACGGGGGCAGTGCTACAACTCTAGTCATTTTATTAGCCGCATTAAATTAGTACTACAATATTTTAGAACTGCCGCCTACTCTTTTTGAGTGTGACAGAATAACATGTAAAACCAGCTCCAGCTTGAAAAAAACTAAAAAAACCAGATACTCGCACACAAAGCTTTCGATTAGCAAACATCCAAGATAGCATAAAAAATAGTAGCACGCGCACTGAAACTCACGTTGGAACAATATACCGTCATTAATCCGGGTAGTTGTTACACAGATCCGGATAAGCAACACCCTGGTGCTGGCTGCGGTGCTGGCTGCTACATGAAGGATTATCCGGTAGCCATCCCTCCCTACCTTTAGCAGGATATTTTGGCTTTAGTCTTTTTGAAACGGTAATGCAAATGTCCTTGCACTTTAAATTTGCTAACTAAATATTAAATTATTAATAATTAAAAGCGTACTATACAGTTGACGAGTTTTTAAGTGACAGTTATGTTTCACCGCAATAATAATTTTTCCGAAGCATTTGTTCATTGCTACTGGGTGCTGTATTGTTTGTAATAACTTAATTGACATGCCTATTTTATCTAACTTAGTATCTACCTACTTACCTTATAATAACTACCTCTTAAACGTTTGTACGCTAATGAGCAGGATCTAGAGATTCCCTTTTCTTTACTTACCACCTTTATTGTACCTACCTAGATTCACAAACAATAATAGTTATTTGTTATACAAGAGTGCAAAGTTGCTTTTTAACCGCGTGTTCAATTTTGATGACCGAGCAATCGAAGGATTCTAAAATTGAATCACGAGCGCAGCGAGTGATTCAAAATTAGAATCCTGAGCGTTAGCGAGGGAATCAAAAGAGCACGAGGTGAAAAATCTTTGCACTCGAGTGCAACACGTAACTTTTCATTCCACCTCAGCGAGGAAATGACTAATTTGCGCATTATTAACAGTTTCAATCAATTCTGTTGGCGTCAAACAAACTTCCTCGTCGCTAGAATCACTCATTTTAGTTTTTTCACTTGTTTTCAAGTTTCTTGTTTTTAATATAAGGTTTAACAATGACGTGAAAAAATGCCGCGTAAAGAACCGCGTACAAAGCAAATTGAAAAAAGAACACCAAGAAGGTTCCGAGTCTGAGTTTTTAACAAATTAAAAAAAAGTTGTATGATATATTCGGCACCATAGAGGTAGCAGTAAATAGGTTTAATGTTTTTTTTTATTCACAAACTTAGTGCACACGATGTTCTAAATTCAATTTACTTTATCCTCTAGAGAATAAAAACGGCTTTTCCACTCAGATATTGAAGATTAAAAATACTCTTTCCGAGATGGTGGGATGAAAAATGATTTATCATTTATGATTTATATTATTTTGCTGTAAAATACTTCAAACTACAACGTACTAGGTAAGTATGTTCAAAAATGAAATTGTAATGTATTTGCCTTCGCTGAAGAGGTAGACTCATGTTAGAAAGTACATTTTATAGTCTATGTTCTTACAAGACAATTTATGTTTCTCATAAAACTCTTCTTATACAAATCTAGACTTATCCGATAATTCCGTTCATTCTCGTTCGTCCCACTGGGTCGTGGATGAATGAATGGAAACATTACAAAATAACATGTTCATGTTCAGTTCAAGAATGAATGAATGAATGATTTATTTGCGATTTTATTTTTATTTTTCAGTGTGACAAACGGGAATAAAAAAAAATTATTTTTGCACGTCCCATTCCTCTCACTGATGTTGTTTTCCATCTAGACTATCAGAAATAAATCCATCTAACTTCGGTTGTTTTCACTCTACCACACGATACGACATGTGGTGTAGGTGTACCTACACGATACCCAGGAAAAGCTATTAATTTAGTAACACCGACACTTTTATTCCAGTCACTGACATGCCGATAATATCGTGTAGCCCATCCCGTGGTAGTTTAGGGCCAGTTTGTGGCTATCCGATTCTAACCCTATAATTGTGATAGTTCATTGGTCCAACTAACCTTTGGGTCACTTTATATGTGAATAATTAGTGAGGTGATTAGTTGGACCCGACTTAGATGCTATTGCTGAATGGTTTGTGGTGTGTGTGTGTGTGCCAAGTTGCCTTCGTAAAAGGTCCTACATAATGTCTGACCACATACTAGGGTACTTTTATAATATTTTTTCAGAAACTATTACATACGACTTCCTATATCTCTCAATGTAACTAATAACCTGTGTAGGGCTACTCTCGACCACCGTTCTAATCTGGATCCACAGATATTAACAGAAGTTTTTAGTACAAAATGACACAATTTTTGTCAAAATCCGTATCCAATTCCAAATTGGAACGGTGTTGGTCAACAGTAGCCTTCGCTGGCCCGGTATTATTCCGCTGACTACTGACAAATATTTGCAGACCATGTAAGCCCCAGCGCTTGCATTTTTGCGTGCAAATTCTAGACAAGATTTTAGAGTTTTATTGAAACCGTAGATAGAAGAGTAAAAATAACAATTTATACATAGAGTGTAGCAATATGCTAAGCTTCAAAGAGATTGTAATTTAAGCCTTACACTTGAGTTATTTTAAAATATACCTATTTTATACAGTGAGCGCACTACGCCACCACCTTCTGAACTAGTGAACTGTGTTATAGGACTAATCTCGCAGCACGGCGCAGCTTATCAGGCTTGTGGTAACAGAGGCTGGCTTATTGCATAACCTTCATTGTAGCTTTCTATCTATAGCACACTGAAATGGTTTTTGCAACGCTATTTGTAATCAATTTCATCAAACAAACTGTGCAATGAGCTTGCTATACTCGAGTCGAAGTCAAAACAAATGCACAGACTCGAGGCTCTCATCGAGTTGGATTTCACCACGCGAAAATACGCTTCATCATCTTTCTCGCTTAGTGGTTTTCGCAAAGTCGACACCGTGGATTCGTAGCTCTGGTAGTTCTGGGGTCCACAAAATCTTTATAAAGATCGATTTATTTGAACTTTATATCATTTTACGGCACAAAGGACGAGCTACCTGCAATCTCGAGAGCTCTCCGAAGGCCGCGCAAAGATAACCCCTTTTCATTAAGGGTGCTTGTGCACGTCTGATAAGTGCCACTTACGATATACTTTGGTGAGCTTCATTTATGTCGCCATTTTATGAACAATTTATCGAGGAAAAAGAGATGCGTTGATATTTGCGCTGGCATTTTTAATAAATATTTTTTTAGCAACCTCCTTCGTGACCAGACCGATAGTCAAGATGAAAAATAAGAAAACTAGCAATTTTTCTTCATAACGAAGCTAAAACTCCTTGCACAAGCTACTTAAAAAAGGGTTCCTACAAGATAGTTCCATTTAATATTACCTATATATTTATAATAAATGTATTTAATTGTGTCACAAAGAGTATATAACACGAATTCCCTAAAGCACAGTTCAGAAACTACTAACTAAAACTAACTTCGACCAAAGCAAAACAAAATCGACAAAAACAAAACAGAACCCGCCTTCAATTAGTCCAATCGAATGATATTACAGAACAAGCCATAGTAATTACTGTAACGTTTTAGTGTAAGGGTAAACTAGCACTACCTTGCACCAATATTGGCGAGGCTGGTATTGCCCATAGCGATGATATTGGGCGTGTTAGTAATATTGTCCGGGTAATACGGTCTTGCGGGTTCAGTGCCTTGATCACGAATAAATGTGACAATCGCAAACGTATCGTAGCACTAGCGTATCCGAGATACACTGCGTGGTGACACTACAACGGTTGGCAGTCGAGCTGGCATTGACGCGCAATATAACTCGAATACGTTAACGCGGCGACTGGCAGATTTGATCGTGATAGAGATACAGATACTAACAGAGGTGTAAGTATTACTTGATATTTTATTGAAAGTGCGCTCGATATCGCACTTCACAACTAAAGTCAATTTCACAACTATTATCTACAGTCAGTCAATTTTGAGATATCGAATTTTGAAGTTAAAAAAAACACACATATTCACATAAGTTTTTATTATTCTAGTAAGTAATGATGCCAAGCTTGCCCTGCTGTAGTATTTTATTTGACCAAAATTAGTAAAACTGTGTGAAAAGATCACTTAGGTATTTCTTACTAATTCTCACTAATTTTGCTGAATAAATTGCTTGTTTTAACGCCGAATATTTATTCAAAGTCATTCTTATTTAATTTAAGGAAATAAAGACTGTTTTATTTATTTGATTATTTCTATAGATTGAAAACTCGTTTGCCTTTACATTTATTACCAAAAAAACAATGATCTCTTATGCAAAAGATCACTGGCAAGAATGTAACAATTTTGACAGTTTTCTCTGAACAAGTATTCCTACTAACTTTAAACCTTTTCATTCAATAAAGTTCAGTATAAGGCACCGAAGCAACCAAGATATATGAGTGTAAGTGACTGGCAACCCTCAGAACTAAACATTATAATTTCCCATCGTCAACAGAAAACTACGAAATGTTCTCACCAAAAGAAACCTTATATAAAAGTTCGTCAAGCCTAACAAAGTTACCAAAACTCGGTACATTTTCACCTTGGAACGTTTCTCTGAATTCAATTCAGCGCTGAAAAAACATGAAAGGAAATGGGAGCTACATCATATGAAAGCTACGTATACGATTTAGTTTTTAGCACATAGTACCTACATTAATGTAACACGTTTGCTGCTAGGTGAACCTTAGAGTACGTACACGCTGAGATTGCACGAAACAACTGTACATAATGTCCATGTACATGGTAATATTTTTTTAAAGGTGTACAAAAAATTATAACTAATAAGCCATAATCGTTATGTTAGTTACCTGTTAGCAAATCTAGATAAAGGCTATTTAAAAATTGCCAGTTTTAAAAAATGCCTTATTAATTTGTGGAAGTACACCCTAACACTTAGATTCGCATACTGGTACGATACACGATACCGACTTGTCATGTTAGTTGTTTAAAGTAAAAAGTTTATTACAGAGAAAAAAGAATTACATCCATAAAAATTATTTAACTCAACAGTACGAAAAAAAAAAACTAGAATTAACTAATTAATTAATTAAAATGATTGAACGAAAATATCGTTGTCGTCACTGACGCACGGTATAAAAGCGCCTGTGATTGAACGCATGAGGTTAGCTTCTCACGATATCGTGTAGGGCAATATAGAAACACCCTATCAATGATTAATTTTGCGTGTAATTTGATAGTTCGAAATGGTTTAATCCTACACCGAAACGTAAGATTTCTCTTGTCTTTGTTTTACAAGTACACTGTGGACTCAGGCCTGAAACTTTCAGAATTGCAAATGGAGTGCTGAAGCAGTCTGAAGTTTATGCCTTTATGGGCCCACAGTGCGGCGCCATTTTTATACGCGCATAGATTTAAAAATGTTTTATTATAAGACGCATGCTGTATCGTCCCACTCTATCTAAGGTTTTATAGATCGGCCCTTGCGCTACACTTTGCTTGGTCTACTAATAGTAAATCCGTCTACGGTTGTTATACTAAGACTTTAATCGAAATTATTTTATCTGGGCTACAAGATCTTTACTGTGCAACTCTATTTTTTTTTATTTAACTACCCCTGTATCTAGTAATTAATTTGGTGTGAAAATGATGGTGAGAATAATGGGCAGAAAGAAAGCTAAATTGTGAATTTAACACCCAGTACAAACTTTGCGTGAAAAAGTGCAGCCTAAGTCCAATTTGGAAGTCCACTACTAATTCATTTGAGGAGTTTTCTCACTGCTCTAAACAACGTTATACATTTTTGATTCACTTACTTTAGTCGGGAAAAATCTTCAGGAGAAGAATGATAAACTAACCAAGTGGCTTAACTTCGCGAAAGTTTTGGCGTTTGAATAGTTTGAACATATTTTTTATCTAAGGAAGTGTGTGTTAGTCCAACCAGTGTTAGTAACAGGATGTGAGCCAAAATACTATAGTAGTTGATAAAAAAAAATTAAGAAAATTTGTATAACAACTTAGCCAACTAAATCAAAAACCTCAATCAAATTCAAATTATTTAATATTTTTGATATACTCACTAAAAACCAAATTATAAGTTTTTGTAAAAAAATCATAATTTGATTGAGTTTTAGACGGTAAAATGGGGTAACAAATCCTACTTACTATATACTTATCCTAAATGTCAAAGTTTCGATGTTTGTGTTCCACGCTGCAACTACTGGTCCTATTTGGATGAAACTAGGAATCTATATAGTTCTGAACCCGGATTAACGCAAAGGCTATATTTTTTATCTCGGAAAATCAAAAGAATAAACGGGTCGCGGACGAAGTTGCGGGCGAAAGCTGGCGTTTGCATAATTTTAGAAGATTATTATTCGATACTACGTAAAAGCGATTGCAGATACTTGGACCGCAAATGGCGTGTTGCAAGACCAACTATCATCCGCAAACACGTGTTGCACTCAGTATTCTTGGCACCTTTGTCTCGTAGATATCCTCAGCTAAGTGACCACATAACTACAATCTATGGTTTCTAACCAATTAAGCTTAGAATATTGAAACCTCTCTGAGCAATTAAGATGCGAATTGTTACGTACTAGCTATGACAGAACTTTTTTTCAAGATAGTGAATATTGAGAGCAGAAGTGGCGCACTCATAAAAAAGTAATTGCTCTAATATCGAACTTTTAAAATAGTCGGCTTACGATACTAAATAAAATGTTGGCATGGGATGCATCTCATTTTCATAGTCGTAATCACTAGCATAGTCATATTCATAAATGTGGAGTTGGAGCTCTGCCTTCCGTGCTGTGGGTCGTGGGTTCGATCCCCACCGAGAACAAACATTTGTGTGTTATAAACATAGATGTTTGTTCTGTGTCTGGGTGTTTCTATGTATTATTAGTATGTATTTACAAAAAAAAATGTATGTATGTATTATATCAGCTATCTAGTTTCCATCGTACAAGCTTTGCTTAGTTTGGGACTAGATGGCGTTGTGTTAAGTGTCCTTGAATATTTATTTATTAAATGTGCATAGAGTTTGTAAAAGTAGCATATATTGTATGTATATTAAAAAATGGTTATTCCCATCGAGCCCATCGGCTAGCCCACTGGTGGGGCCGATGGGGAAACAAATCCCAACGAGCCCACTAATGTACATCAAAAAGTTTTTATAATATATTATAGATTTCGTAAGACGTTTTCTCACAGCCTCATTTTAAATGACTCACTGCTAATACTGCCATGTTTAAACATAATTCAAAACTCTGACCCCGTAAACAAAGCAACTTCTCCCAGTTACTAGACTCTCCTGTTTAATCTCGAGCAAAAAATGGAAACAATAAAAAAATCTGCTGCAAGCCTTAACTGGACCGTTTACTAATATTGTACGTAGGGCTGGCGACAAAATAGTTTGTTTATATTTTTATTACCAGTACATAGAAGAAGTACATAGAAGTTACTCCAAAACGAATAGAATTAAAAAGACTATAGTGACAAAAAAGTTCTGCTTTTGTGTATATGTGTATGATGTAACTTTTTTATTGTTTTGTATTATTTCTGTCAAGTATGTATTTTATTCTGTTTCTTATTATATCTGTATAGCTGAAGTAGTGCTAAATAATGCTATATTGTAGCTATTTGTAAATACTTGATTGGTAAGTTAGATAAGTTGAAATAGTAACTTAGTTATCTACATTAGTATATAATGATTATTGCTTAGAAATTAATTATTCTTATAGAATCGTTTTAATAACATCATCGTTTTAGAATATATTTATGAACCGTTAAGAAAAATTACAAGAATAATTTTGGTTATACCCTGGATTCTTGTAATCTAATTTGATAGCACTAAAATTGTAGCCATTTCTTTCTTAAAAACTGAAACTACAGAGCTATCATTTTATTACTGTCTTAGTTTAGTTTATAAAAAAGCACCAAAAGAATTGGGTCAAATTATTTTTTTATTTAAAGTTTTATAGCACATTGTTTTTGCTCCACTGTATTACCTTCTTGTCTAGTTTCTCCGGCAGCCCTGACCCACGTCAAGGTCTTAAGACCCTTAATTAAAACATAAACGACTTTCCGATGGCTATGTTTTGCGCGCGGGTGGGATTGGATGCGTGAGTTGCATATTTTTTGTTTCCCCCTTTTTTAATCTAGAGGAAAATTACTCTTTTTGACATTTTTGTTAAAATATATAATTTTTTTATGAAATATCAAGTAAATTGTTTTTGTGATGAAGAGGAGGGTGGCTTTTTTATGAGCAGTAGACAAATTAGAATAATTATTTATCAAAAAAATGTTATGTACATCTGCTTTTTTTATACAATTAAGTGATGGAATAACTGCCTATAACTACATAACAGAAAAGATGTCATTTTATTCAGAGCGAGCCAGTAATTTTAAAGTTTTTCTCGTTCGTTTTTCAGAGACACTGTTATCCAAAATCTGCTTCCACCCTCTGTACTATCAGCTTAATCTTTGTTCGCTCCGAGTGAGTTGTTGCAAATTCATTTCGCAGTAATCCTCATATTCGGATTCGTTGAAATGCTCTATTTGTCCGTGTACACGTGGCTTTATTTATGACGTCGAGGTTTCATCTTGTGATGATGTACCGTCGAATACTTTAAACAGGTCACGTGCTGTTTTCGCTTTGCAAAGCAGATAATCTCTACTTTTTTTGCATTTGTTTTTTAAATGTTTTATAAATATGTTTTTTTACATAAGCTTGTTTGATATTTTGCGAGCTAATGAATAATTTATTACGCTTGCCTATAGAGTACCCTTTCAGTTAAAAAAAAAGTTTTAAATTAGTTCATAAATGATGGAGTTCTGAGGTAAAAAACAACAACCGAATTGAGAACCTCCTCCTTTTTTAAAGTCAGTCAAAAATAAAGTTAATCGTTGTTAAATTGTACGGTACATACACCCATTTATTATGAACACTGTCAGTTAATTACGCCGCATAATACACCAGAGCGGTAACGCGGTATTGCGAGGAAATCATGAGAGAAATACATCAAGGCAAGCCTCCGCGTAACACGCGTGCCTAGCGATAAAAGTGAATTATTTTCAGCAAAACCACTTTCGTCGCGTAGATAACATGTTTTTCTTCCAATTTGTTAAACGTACCTTTCTTCTAAGCCCCTTAAGTATCGTATCCTTAGCATTATGTGAGAAGGCGCCTGCAAAAATAACAAATTTAGCTGTACCCGCGCTGAGGGACAACTGTAAAACGTTTTGGGGGACGCTTGCTCTATCTACGCTTATATGAATAAGTGTTAGAGATTTAGCCACAGAGAAAAAATAAATCTAGTCACGTGATATTACTTATTACAAGAAATCTTTAATTATAACAATAAATGATTGTACTTACATATTATTATATTAACAAACATCCAATATTTTACTATTAACATTACAAGAGCCGAACACATTTGTGCCTGCCAGAACTTTTAATTTTTCTTCGGACAAAATAGGTCGTATCTAAACCTAATCGGGGAGAATGGACCGGGTGAGAACAGACCTAACCCTTTAATTTAATTCTCTTAATTCCCAAAGTTTCTCAACGCGCCATGTTAGGTATCTCACTGATAGAATACCCAACGTCGAAACTCGCCAAAGAACTAAGTTGTCAATGTGGATAAGAGAGATCAGCAAGACACTTGGCTAAGCGAAACGACAGAAGACGGGCAAAGGCTGTGACCGAGTGGTGGCCTCGCGAGAGTCGCGCACACGTCTACATTACGCAAGCAGTGTGTCCTGTCTCATACAGTTTCATACATTACAACTCAGTGATACGTGCACGTCTACGCTTACGTCTACGTACGAGTATACGCATCCGGTCTGCTCCAGCCTGAAATCTCTATCGAGCACGAGGAATAAAGGAAAGTTATTTAATTAAATTGAATTGAACAATAAATACCTTCATCAAACGGCCAGTCGTTAACATTTGTAGCAAAAACAATTATTTCAATTAAACTCTTCCGTTTGTTTGATTGTTTGTTTAAAGTTGTTTACTTCCGCGTCCTACCTGATTGGATCACTCCTAAGAACTGCATTTAAGAGCAGCGAGTTTGTTTTATTTTGCATTACTATAGTCACTCGCGATTTTCCTCACGTTCTAATCATTATTACACAATTTCGGGTCTCGAGCTATGTTTATTCTAAGTTTCATGAAAATCAGCTCAGTTGCTATCATCGCACCGAGTTCTTGTTAAGTTCAAAGTTTACCAGAAAATTCAGTCTAAAGTAAAGCTCTGTAAAGGTTATTTTTCTTTGGGAGCCGATTCAGGGAGACGCAAGACCGCCAACTGCACGGAAACAAAGAAAGTTATTAATGTTTGCGCCCATTGTCTTCAATTCTGACATATACCATCATAGCGAGACCTCCTCGCTGTGGGAGAAAGAAGCCGAGAGGGATCTACCTGACTGGTCGGTGTTGTCTGCTAAAATATAACAGTTTTCTATTGTCCGCCTTGAGAGGGAAGATTCTTGGTACAGTTTATTTTGTTCGGTTTCAATTGCAACGCTTTGTCTGATAAATCTCGTTGATTGACGATGCTGGAAGCTGTGGCTTGGAATCTTATTGATTTCGACTTTGATAAATTATTATAATTTTGTTGCAAACGTGGTGCAATATCATAAAAACAATCAATATTTTAATAAACTAAAAATTTTGTGCCTAACATAAATCAATATAAAACATACCTCCTTCATATAAAAAAAAAAACCTATCTTATTAAATACTATCTGATACCCGCGACTTCGTACGCGTGCGAAACTTTCCACCAAAATATCTGACAACCAGCATACGATGAACCTCGTGTCAAAGGCGGCTTTTGGTTTAGAGAGGTCAAGCTGTATCTAAGAATCCACGTCTTTCATTTCAATAAAATATAGCCCATGCTTCAATCCGGAAAAAGGGCTTCTGAATGGTATAAGTTTAATTGAAATTGGTCCATTAGTTTAGGCGTGATCCGCGAACAAACAAACAGATAAACTCGATTTTCGGAATCAGAATCGTTTATTTAGTAGATCTGCATATTTAGTTTATCCATATCTTTAATTTTAGTTTTTGGCTTTTTTACAGTTTTATAATAGTATAGATTTCCTCCTCCTTGCGTCGATATCCTCAGGGTGGAGGGTCGTGACCTTTATGTAAGACCTGGTTTTGGATGATGTTCTTCCAGCGAGATTTGTCTGCTGCAGACCGGATGGCATCACTCACGGAGGAATCCAGTGCTGAGCGAACCTGATCGCTCCGATAGATTTAGGTACTTGTATTACGCCAAATACATAGACGTGCAACAGCTAAGGGTTTTAATGTAAAATAATGTTTGAACTTAAACGAACGTGTCTTTTCTTTATAAATAATATATCGCATCTTATATATCCTGCGAGTTTATACATCGGCACGATAATATTGAGACACAATACTTTTATGCTTTTAGACCGTACTCAAAAGCCGATCCAAAAACAAATAAAAGCAACTGCCACTCACTACTCCACGGCTGTTTGCACATCACTGATCTAGGGACTCATATAGCTTAGCTTATGTTTGCCTTTATATCTAATACCGCGTGCACACTATGCCCATGCCGCCGCCGGCATTAATGCCGCAGACTTATTGCCACAGCAACATCGCCTTTATTCTCACTACGGAGCTAGGGCATGAACTTGGCGATGTTGCTGTGGCAGAAAGTCCGCGGCATTAATGCCGGCAGCGGCATGGGCAGTGTGAACGCGGAATAAGAATAAAGGCGATGTTGCTGTGGCAATAAGTCCGGAATTAATCGCGGCATTAATGCCGGCAGCGGCATGGGCATAGTGTGCACGCGGTATAACCTAGATGATTTGTACAACGTCATGGGGTCAATCGTTGTCTCATAAAAAGCTGCCAGGTTTAAGCCCGGCAGGTTTTCTGAACTGTTTTCATACTAAATCATAGGTATTCTGTGACTAAATAGTGGCATTAGAGCGTTTCAGCGCGTTTTTTGCTGTCAAAAGCTTCTTGTTTTCGTATATCTGTGGCCACGTCAGTTGACATTATGCTGGGCAGCGAAAGCAGTTCAGAGCTTGCGATACGAGGGCAGGGGTCACTTTTAATCCATTTACCGATAAACGAGACGCTGTCAAGTCTGAAACAATTTTTAGATGGAGTAGGCTTGCCCATTATCTATACCATCCTCCCTCCCAGCATAGTCAGCCTTATTCACATGCAAGAGATGGTTAATACGTGCGGAACCGACTCTGCCGCAGGTTTTCCAAATAGAAAACTATAGGTGCATAACCAGATTTGAACCCGCGACCGTGTATCTGTAGGTGGAGTACCTACCACTAAACCACCGGTGCTCTCTCTACTAAAACCACCGTGCCAATAAGCTCTACCACGAGTCACAGCCCAAAGCGCACTAAAACTTAAAACGTCGGTTAAAGATACTCGTAACATACGATTCGTAACGAGTTAGCGTTAACCGTTAAAACGTGTTAGGGTGACAATGTTAACGGAAGAACTAACCAGTTTTAGTGCGACGCCAACAACAAACAAAAAACTAACCAGTTCATGTCACTTTGTGACGTAGTCACATGTCAAACGGAAGTACACCTGTATATAGAAGTGAAACTACTATTTTGATTTCCGCTGCGGTCTCAATGTATCTATTATTCACGAATATTATTTTGCTATCAATGATTTTTATTATCTTTCTAATATTAATGGCACGATGATGATGGCACGATATTTAGCTTAACCACAAATCATTTTATCGACCATAATCTTTGAACTGGAGTTGCGTTTCTATACAAGTTTTTTTTTTTTTTTTACTCATATTTTGTAGTGACCACAGCCACACTTGTCATCGGAATTGATAAAAATGAAATGATTCGAATAAGTAATGCTAGTTATGAAAAGAAAACTTTGTTTTTATAATCAAAATAATGACTAATAAAATCACAAATTCATTTATTTACAAAAAAGAGACTTCAAGATCTTTCCGTCTCAGAGTGATGGACGCAGTGCATTGCCTCACAGGGCACGTCTTCATTGAACTTGCTCTGTGAGGTAATGCATTGTTATAGGCAGAAGTTACCACATAACATCAGGCGAGCTATCAGCTTGTTTCATTACTTTTATCATAAAAAAAAGTAGTTCAATTGAATTACTTTATTTTCTCTTAGCATAATTAATTCGATAAAGTCATCATTACTCAGAAGTGTTTTCAATAGCTTTACCGCCGATTTGATTGTGTTTAGTTTTAACTATGTATCTACCTCACTTGACAGCAATGTGACAGTCGACAGGGTGAGTACGAGTGCTTTTTACGGATACGAGTTTTGACATTTTTTGAAACGACACATTGCACTTTTATTTTAATAGTTTTTCTTGTGATATTGTGAGTATTGTTGTTTAATTTTGGTGGAATTTTAACCAATAATACTTAGGTCGTAACATAAAGTGTGAGCCATTGGAATAAATGTGTTTTTCTGAATGTGAAAATTCGTGTTAGGTTTTGAAGAGAAAATTCACCTTTTCTTTTCAAAACAAACGACAGCCAACTTGACAAATGACTTGACTTGACTTATAATATTATTACAATTATATCACTTGACATTGGCAAAATTGTCTGTCGAAATGACGGACAGAGGCCATTAATGAAGAGAAGAAGAAGAGTGCTCTATTCCACCGGTCAGTATAACTATCTCAGAAAGTCTTTCATTGTGGTCACCGGATGGGATCTTTGGCCTATTATACGGCCATTTTACCGAAACGACTCGCATTTATGATGCACTAAAACGTTTCCTCTGGCGCCCTCTTTAGTGAAATACTTTGTTTACTCCGTCTCAGAAAGTATAAATCCTGACTACGTAAAGTTTAGCTGTAAAATTGACAATGGCTTTCGAAAGGTTAAGAGTACAATTTTATTCTAGCTACAAAGATTTTATTTAGTTTGTGGATAGATCCTTTTGAAAATAGGTGCAATTTTGTATAGCAATGAAATGTTTCTAGTAGTAGTAGAGCTCTTTGTGAGAGTTCGTCCGGGGAAGTACTACCACCGTACCTATTTCTGCCGCCAAGCAGCGATGCTCGCATTGCTGTGTTCCGGTTTTGAGGGTAGGGGCGCCGGTGTAATTGCAGGCACATGAGACTTCAAGATCTTTACGTCACAGAGAGATGGACGCAGTGCATTGCCTTACAGAGCACGTCCTCATTGGACTTGCTCTGTGAGGTAATGCATTGTTATAGGCAGAAGTTACCACTTAACATCAGGTGAGCTATCAGCTTGTTCCATTACATTTATCATTAAAAAAAAAAAATGTGTTTACTATAAACTGTTTTTGGTATTATTAAGCTGCCCGACTAAAATATCCCTACCAGTGGAGATTTCAGGAATCCCCACTGCCCACTTCGTAGCCATGCTACGACGTAGCAGTGAAGATATCAAATTGTCCCGCACGCAACCAATATTACTCTGCAGACAAGCTCATATCACAAAACGCGTATATTTCCTTCACTCTACTATAGAGCCATTTGATTGGTAGCTATATATTTTCTTACTTTTCACTAACTACTTACCAGTACCTAGCATATTATACTAAACTAGCCGTCGCCCGCGGCGTTGCTCGCGTTCTAGTCCCTCTAGGGTGCGACTTTTCAAAATTCCTTTCTTAGTGCACCTCTACACTTTATAAGGATACTACCCTCCAAATTTCATACCTCTAAGACTTATGGTTTACGCTGTGCGTTGATTCTCTGTCAGCTTCAAAAGAGTTTTATACATAAAAAAAAAAAAAAAAAAAACAAACCACCGAAACTTAACACAACGCCTTCTAGTCCCAAAGTAAGCAAAGCTTGTACGATGGAAACTAGATGGCTGATAGAATACATACATAAATATATGTATCATATATATTGATGATGATGATGATATATTCATCGTTCCTTCACCCTAGCTCTATATATCTGAGAACCAGCAAAATAAAGTGCAATATTCATTATTAATTAAAAAAAAATATTTATGATTTTAAAGTTATCCCAACTTCAATCTCCATTAACTAAGCCCTGAACTCGTAACTAAGCCACGTCCTCTAACCTCTCGGTATACTTTGCATAATATCGACTAAGCCGGCCACTATTCGGCCTACACTAGAATACACGATAGTTACGTACATAATTTGATTTCGGCTAAATAAACACTTTGTACGATTGTGCGGATCCGTGATAAACATTATTATACGAGTGTTTGAGTTGCTATTGTGTTGTGTATGTGTAAGCAGATACACGGTTATTGATTTTTTTTTCCTGAATAACTATGGTTTATACACAATCTAACTCAGGCTTCATGGCTCAGTCGGTAGTAGCTCTGCCTTCCGTGCTGTGGGTCGTGGGTTCGATCCCCAAAGAGAACAAACATTTGTGTGAAAACATAGATGTTTGTTCTCTGTCTGGGTGTTTCTATGTATAATAAGTATGTATTTACAAAAAAAAAATGTATGTATGTATTCTATCAGCCATCTAGTTTCCATCATACAAGCTTTGCTTAGTTTGGGACTAGAAGGCGTTGTGTTAAGTGTCCGTGAATATTTATTTATTTATATTTATTTAACTACTTACTAACTCTTTTTTTTGCCTAAAACCTACTTATTAAAATCAGGATAGTAAGTAATTAAATCATTTATACCAAAACATATGTCATCATTTAAAACCCAATCTCTTACTACCTATGGAAACTAGCAATTGGAAGTTTTCATAGAAATTGAAAAAAAAAACAAGTTTTATTACAATACCTAATTGAACCAATTACCACCTCCGGCTCTACAGTAATTTGTCCAATAGCCAAGCACCAAGCCATATTGATCGTTATTTCCGCTTAATATAGCACATTTTACATTGAAATACACCATTAGCCATCTTTGGTCGGAATATTCGGCCTATATTCCAGAATATTCGTGGTTGAAACCGATCCCGACGCGACGGTTACAAGTTGAATTCAGGGCAGGTGATTAATTAAACAATATTGGTAGTTACTAGCTCTGAAAGCGTTATTACAATATTCTGGGAAATTGATATTATTACGACACCAAGAGATTCGAGATTGCTAAAAATTTTGTAGAGGTAAATTTAGCTGGCGACTTTTGTGACGCAGCAACGGACAAAACAAAAAAATTTTAGATTCACGCTTCAGGAAAACTAGTTACAAAAGTTCTTTAATATTCCAAGAAATACATCATCATCATCATCATCAATATGTTATCAATATGTTATTATATAAAACTCTTTTGAAGCTGACTGAGAATCAACGCACAGCCTAAACCATACGTCCTAGAGGTATGAAATTTGGAGGGTAGTATCCTTATATAGTGTAGGAGTGCACTAAGAAAGGAATTTTAAAATGTCACACTCTAAAGGGTAGAACACGAGCAACGCCGCGGGCGACGGCTAGTAGATTTATAACGTTGCAGATTCTCGGTGTAAAACGTTCTTAATATCTCTGTAAGTTCACAGCTTACCAAACTGGCTTGTTCATAGTTCCAAAAGCATAGCTATATCTATCTCAAATATTGTATCTCACAGTTACAGATGACTGACCGCAGATCAAACGTGGTTGGTCATGACGGCCCTGACCAGACAACTACGGCGCCACCGCAGCCAACAGCGTTGATTGCACCGCCCCGCCCGTCGGTTACCAACATAATCACAGGACAGATTATGCCAAAGACAGATCAGATTAAACAGGTCAAGCAGAATTGAGTAAGATCTAGAGGTGTCTTGTAAAGCGCTTAGTTTGAGGGAGGGCCGTAAATTTTTCTTTTGTTTTCTCTCGTTTGCGTTCAAAAGTAATACCTACATACAAGTACACTAGAGAAAAAGCACATTTGAAATGTCAAATGTAGTTCACTTAGTTTTCGATTCAATGATATACAAATCTCAAGCGAATATTTTATTTTGAAATTAAATTGAATCCGCGAAAAAACTCTGATTTGTCGCTGTTTCAGGTTTTTACCATAATATGATTTCTGAGATTTGTTTACTTAGATGGTTATTATGTATAAAGTGAAAAGTAAATAGCCACCTAGATCTTCAATTAAATTATACAGCAAGTTTCACCCAAATTGCCGTCACGGCAGCGTGATTGAGCCGCAAACTTCCAAAACCGACGAACTTTCTAACTTTCGCATTCAAAACACTGGTATAATTACCCAGCATTGAGGACCCCCATCCTCTTTTAACTCAAGAAACAACCTTCTATCAAACAATACGAATTTCAACCCAGAGATATAAATGAAAATGTTACGAACTAACTAATTTAGACCAAAAAATATCCTAGTAACTGTCTGTAGTTGTCGAAACTTTAGATGCTACAAAGACACTATTTTCCTTTGACGCTCTATTTACTAAAGGCAAGCGACCCGCTCACTTTACCTGGCAAATTCACAACATAAAAAGCCAGGGGCGGGACATAGTTCATCTACAAATTGTTCAGAAGTGAGAGACAGCTTTCAGAAAGTTACAAATCAATTACTAAAGTTATAAATCTAGTTTTGCGTGAATAGGAAAACATGTAGCTAGAAACAAATATTTATTTAAGCGTTTTAGATTTATGCCAACACCTATTTTATATTAGATTTGTACCTAACAATTTTTTTATGGCGTCATTCATAAAAGAAAACTGCGTATCTACCAATCTAAATAAGATATAGGCTCACGTTGACAGACGGTAAAACCAACGTGACCCGAGGATGGCTCAAATGGTAAACTTCCCGGGAAAACTCCGGGAACGTTGTTAAAACTTCGACGAGCCCTCCGCCGCTGCATCAGCTGATAACAATTGTCTCAGATTTATAGAGAGTTTGCAAAGTGAATGGAATAATTTGTACTCATGTTGAAGTGGCAAGAAAACGTATCTTTTGGTGACGGATTCAAACAGTTCGACGAGTCAAACTCAATAGCAATTTGACAGGCAAAGTACTCGAGGCGATAATAAAAGAAGAAAAAAAAATTGCCTGTTAGTTTACATAATTGGTGCATTCGTTTATCAAAGCACAAATTTTATTGGCAGTCCTCTATAGGTACGGAATATAAAGTACATGAGTCCTACTCGGATAATAGAAAGATAGTAGAAGGTGGAAAGTTCTTGTAACTGAGACTAACGGAGTAAATTAAGTAAGATAACCCTAAATTCTGTTTTACTGTAAAAAAAACTAATTAAAAAAATATATCAGCCAACGTCCTAAAAATACATCGCAACATCCGAACCAACTCTCGGAACATGATGAAATTAATTTAAATCCTAATTAAAAGTAACAATGTCACAAACACTGGCATTATTTCCGAAAATTTTCAATTTGGGCCGGCACAAAAGTGCCAATTCTCAGGGAGTTAATTCTAAGAGTTGTTATAATGATTATAATTCGAAACACGTGCCTTCTGGGTTCTTGATAGGGAATCGGAGTTTTTACAACCAATTATAAACTCTATCTCTTACAAAATAGAAGTCAATTCTATCCAGTTCAAGACTATCTTCACCCAATCATGAACGCTTTTGGCACTTTGCTCAATCGTTAAAACGACACGTGGGTCATGGTAACTAAACGATAGATTGCGCTATATGATTACTTTTTTATAAGCTTCAAAATGGACTTGCAAAAGATATTGTGTAGCAATAAAAGGCTTTAGCATATCCTGTGACGTTGCATCTAGCGAGCCAATCTCAAATTAACGTATCGACCGTGCGCCACGCTTCCATCCATTAATCAACTGATAGGATGTAGCCAGCAATGTAGGTCGTCCATTACTTTATTGTCAGCCAGGTGCAATGCTCGTGAGACGCGGGTTAAATGTACTTTATCAATGTTCGTAATGGCATTGGGACGTTCCGTTTTTTGGTTACTTTTGATAGTAAAACTAGACGTAAAGAGAATTGGCTGTAAAAAACACATCTACCTGCGATCAAGTTGAAAGGGTGTTTAAGTCTACGCGAGTTTCTGCTCTGCTTTTCTTCGTTTATGAAGATAACGTCAAATAGTTTTTTTTTTAATATAGCAACCTCATATGAGTTATTTGCCAACTCTGGTGACGGAGTTTTTAGGCCGCCTCAAGGCCTCCGTCACAGCTTAACAACTGCTAGAGCCAGGATCGACAGTTTAACGTGCCCTCCGAAGCACGGAAGTGTTCCGATATAAATGCCACTCACGGTCACCCATCTTTGAAGATTGACTAAGCAAGCCTAGCTACGAGCGGGTACTATTAAAGTACAATTTTTAACAAAGAACGACCGACCTGGAACAAAATCGTCATAAATTTGAACATTCGGCTATACATTAAAAAGTTTTCACATTGATTTTTTTAGCTGAGCCATGCTTGAAATCCATTTTGGCATGGCAATGTACACTCACGCGCTGGCAGGGGGCCAGGACGTCTCGAGGTGTTCCGCGGTGGTGCAAGTAACGACCTTCAGGAGGCCTTAAATGCATTTCAATAAATATTTCATATAGAAATGACTTAGTCATTTTGAATTTTCTTCTCAACTAGTTGATGAGATTATTTTGGGTGTGAGTTATTGCCGAAAGTTTTACCATGAAATGGACAAACGCGTTGTGTTTCTGACCCTCAAGTTTCTTAGTAAGTGTTGCTTAGATATTTTTGCTTTAGAAAATATAATTTAACTAGCCGTCGCCCGCGGCGTTGCTCGCGTTCTACCCTTTAGAGTGTGACGTTTCAAAATTCCTTTCTTAGTGCACCCCTACACTATAAATAAGGATACTACCCTCCAAATTTCATACTTCTAGGACTCATGGTTTAGGCTGTGCGTTGATTCTCTCTCAGCTTCAAAAGAGTTTTATATATATTGATGATGATGATGATGATGATATTTTCCAATATTTATTAGTAAATGTAACAATACCATGCTTTCTTCAATCAACTCATAACTTGAAGTAGTGAGCGTAAAGTCACGAAAAATCCTGTAAAATAAGATTTTTCAAAATAGGAGAAATAGTTTTCAGGGTGGAATTTTACACTTTTCATGAATTTTAGCGTTTCCAGATCTGTGAAATAGGAAGTTACACTGTTGGTACAGTTTGAGTCAAGTTATTTCCAATTCGTTCTTAGTTTAGGTGTACATTGGTTTCGATTCTGCTGTTAATTTTTTCTATAATAATTTGACAGCTTTGAAATTACTGCCGTCTTTTCGTTTCAGTTTATAAGAAAGAGACGGCAACATTTTTGTACTGTCAAATTAGGTTAGTTTATAAAAACGCAGCAACAGAATCGACAGAATTTTTACCAGGATTCAGACAAAGCCAGCAGTTAAAACGTCTTTGTTATGCAAAAAAAATGTATTAGGGCCATATATAATATGCAAAATACGGAATCACTTCGACCTATATTTAAACAGAACAACTTGCTTACTTTAACTGGTATATTTATTTTAGAAATCTGTCTTTTTGTTAAAAACAATGCAATATACTTTAGTAAAAAATCTAGTCGATCTGATAACCTACGTAGTAAACACAAATATAATATTCCTATCCCACAAATAAATAACACAATATTTTATAAAAGTACATATTATACAGCTATAAAGATATATAACAAATTACCAACAGATCTCAAAGAACTAAATGGAAACTTTTTTAAACTTAGGCTAAGAAGATGGCTTATTAGTAAAGCACATTATACTCTGGAAGAGTACTATAATACGTTATTAGATAGTTAAGATAGTATTATGTGGTTAATATATTGTACGCCCGGAATGGGTAGGCTGTTGAAACTATTATAATGTTAAGATCTCCTGTACACAGTTATACAATAAATGTTTCTTATTTCTTATTTCTTTATTTATTCAGTGAATCTTCAAAGAGGTTCTTTAGTAGTTCTCCATGATGGGATTTATCATCGGACAGCATATCCATAACTAATCCCGGGACAATAGTCCCGTCCCGGTCTAAGAAAGCGAAGATAATAAAATAGGTCTTTGTCCAACGAGGGTCGAATCTCACAAACTAATTTACATACTTTCCCCACTTGAAGTTTTTCATTATCTTTTAATTACAGACTGAAACATCTTCAGACTCTGCATTCAGTCCCCGGGCGATTGGATAAAGACTCGGCTAACTGAGAAAGTTGGAGTTTTACCCACTTGTCAGATGTTCCGTACGTTATTTGGGGCGCTTTTAGACTTTTTCATTTATAAAGTGTCTTTTGTTGCAGAGTTTTTTGTAGAGGAAATAAACTTTTGCTTTCGCGGATTTGTATGCCGTGGTCGCAGTTTTGTTGTCTTTAGTGTATTATTTTTACTCACAATGGATACCGAGAGGTAGGGACAATAGGTATTATTGTGGTGTTTATTTTTTCAATAATGTAAAGCATTTTATCCCTAAAAAGTTATCCAGGAAAAACAGAAAATCGAAATTAGACAAGTTTAATAATAATTATAATTTATATTCTTTATTCAGATTAGTAACTTAAAATGAATAGTGTTTTTCTACTAAAATGAATAGGGACAATTATATTTTTCAATCAATAAAGCAATCACATCGAGGATGTTGTCATTGCTCCTGCGCGCGCAGTCTGTTTAGCAGGTTTTGCTAGAGAACAATACATTTTGAAAAAACTCTACATTTTGATCAATCTAAGTTCTATTTCTCTACACTTTCTTTTGTTAAGCCCGATGTGAAAAATCATGAAATTATGTGAAAGTTGCAATACTAATTTAGATTTGTAATACCATTCGGATTTGAAAAAACGGAACCCTAAAAGACGTTCCGTTCATCATCAGCACTCCATTTTTGCGCTTTCTTTGCATTTCCGTGAATTATGTTTATTGGTACCAGTGTAAATATCAATTTACTATGTGGTAGCACCTTTCGGAAAATATAAAATACGGACGCGAAAGGGATTTATTAAGGTGAGGCGCAATTCCGAGCCTTATTTATAGCACGGCTACATTAGGCGTGACGCGCACTTTGATTTGTGTTTGCAATATTTTTTTGTATATTTATTGTGCGTTTTGGTACATTTTGTTTATTTAAAAATACCGCGTTCTGTTTTCAGATGGGTTTGTCATTACAAAATGTTTTTATATGCCCTGTTTATGTATTTTAACGTATGTATGTATGTATTTTAACACGGCACGTTTTTTTTAAAGCGCAATATGTTCACAATAGTTTACATAAAAAAATCTAAAATCGGTTTATACAGTATAGTCAATAACTCTAAAATCAATCGCCACGTCTGCCGCCCGTCTCTCCCAATTACATGAAGTGAGCATCCTATACCAGAAGATACATCGGGCAACCCTTGTCGGCAGCAATCCATTCAGTAGTCTTCCTAATCAACAACGTGGCAGCAACGTCCAGTCCATTTGTCATGGCCTGACCAGCCGCCCACACGACTTTGAACCTTAAAACTAGGTATGTAGAAGTCAATATTAATCAAAGGTCACAAGCGTGTTGTGCATGTGTATTTTGAACCGTGTACGTGTGAGTCACACAGTCAAAATTCGAGTGCATTTACGAGTTAGTGGTAAATGGATCAATACGTTTTTGTTTTGAACGTTAAAATGAAGGGTTTAAAGTTGAAAATTGGTTGGTATTGTTGGAAGTGGCGAAAGCCCGTTGTGAATAGGTGGCGGTACTGGCCCTACCGCACATTCGTTTGATTGCAGAGACGGATCACAGTGGATGGTGGTATTGTTTTTCAGTAGGATTAGATAAAAGAAACAACTGGCGGGTTTATGTGGCAATAACTAACCCATTACGAGGTTTTTTGATGGATTAATGATCGATACTTTTGATAGGTACATCTCTATGCTGTTAACATCTCTATACATAACAGTTTGTGGATTCAGGTTCAATCACCATTGGGTTCGATTGGTTGGTTCGTAGGACGAGGTCTCGCGGTCGTTTTGAGCTACTTGGTCACTGCCCTTTATTTCAAACGTGACTACGAATAATCTTGCAGTTTTAGTAAGTACACACTATCTTCGTTGTGAAATCATCGTTGTAAAACAATATATTTTTATGATTTTATATTTTTATAGCTTTCGATAAAATTTTATTTAAAACTCTTAGTTCTGAATACCTATTTAATATTGGATGCATGTAACTGTTTTTTTTTTCTTCAAAAATTCTGCTATTCTGCATGCTGCACGCTGCATCCGCGCCGCCTCGTCGCTTGCCCTCGTCTTCACCTGAGCTCGTAGTCAGTGTTTTGTTTTGTTGATCGAAACGCACATCGAGAAGCGACTTGCGAGATATTTTGCATCAAAACCCGATAAGCGTCTCTAGCGGGAGATTTGTAAACTATTTTTCTCCATACAAAAACTACGAGTTTCTCGATTCTTGCTTGTCGCAAATCAACATGACAAAAACTCAGACTACGGGCTCTGACATAAAACAGCAGGGTACGTACCTCCGGAGGCGGCGAGCAGGCCGTGGTCACGCAGCAGCGCCAGCAGCAGCAGCAGCGACAGCAGCGGGCGGCGCCGCATGCCGCGCGACACCGCTGCGCCCGCGCCGCCTCGCCGCTCGCCCTCGCCCGCGCCCTCACCTGGATAACAACATTCACATAGTGTAAAGTCAAGGAAAAACCTTCACTCATTCTACACACACGTGATAGCCGCGTAATGTAAACCAACTTTAGTATAAGTAGATTTATAAGCATCTATATTTCCGTACTAAGCAGAGTTGTCAATAGCGAACCACAATGCGTGTTGTTTCATTTTGAAATAATTATAAATAGACCACTTCTGTCACACGTAATACAATAAATATGAGCACGTGATATACAAATTACGTTCTGTCCTGATTACGCATAAATGTGCCAATCGTAAACGTATCGTAACGCTAGCGTAACCGAGATACACTGCGCAGACGCTACAACGTTTGGCAGTCGAACTGGCGTTTTTACGCGATTCGAATACGTTAGGTTTACGTAATGTGGCGACTGTCAGATTTTTTTGTAATTACCTCTCTGATACGCTGATCTGAACAGCTAGAAATAAATGTTCTGTTTTTTCCAAAACTGGACCGTAACACTAAATATAGGAAAAAAGAAGATAAGAGGAAGAACCCAAATATTGGGGGCAACTTACACTGAAATATCTACTCCAATAAAGCTTTACGTATTTTGGAAATCAGATTACATAGGTTTAAAAAAAAAACAGAGAAGGAATTCATCATTAAAATTTATTCATATTCATATATCTGTGTTGATCGGGAGTATGGAAATGGTCTCTGGTACAACTTATTACACTACACATCTAGATCTAGGTAAAAACCAAACCACCTTTAGATGTCCCTAGGTATGAAAGCTCTGGCCAAACATCAACTGAAACCCGTAAAAACCCAACTTCGCACTTCGCATTTATTAGGCTCAGAGCAGACAGTGCACGAATCAATCTGACAGCGTCCAATAACGTCCGTGCGATTCGTGCCTTGCCTATGTAATTGAATTGTCACTTTATAGGCCCCCGGTGTACTACTGCCTTTACGCACAGAATAAATACAATGAGCAGAAGGTTGACTTTGACGTCTACTAAGAATCTGTGGCACACATAAGCATAGGGCAAGAATTGTTAAAAGTAAGACTTTTTTTCAGAATTTTTCTTCACTATGGAAATGTAGGAAGTGCCAGTGTAACAATTAGATGTGTACCTGACTACCCCCTGTAGAAATCCTTAAAATTTTTGTTGAATCAAATTATCATTATAAATGACCTGCCAAGCCATATTTAACCTTAACACAGTGCGATAGAACAAATTATTTATTGAAACTTGTATTAAGTGACAGGGGCCATCATTACGCAAAGTGTTTGTGTTTCAAAGCGTGGGCTGGAAAGTGAAAGGGCAGGTTTGAATTCCATTTTACCGAGCTCAGTGAGTAAACAGTTACGAGCGAACAGAAACCACAACCACATTGAAAGCCTGGTTTTCTGGGAAATAACGGTTGCTACTGGGACTACCGGCGGCTATTACAGTGATTGACGTATTTTCGTGGAAGTTAGATAATGCTTTTGAAAATACATTCTGGTTACAGTAGTTCTCAATATTAGAAGGGTTTGCATGATAACGACAATTTGTTATGTGAAGGTATCTGAGTTACATTTCGCAGTATAGCGGTTGCGCTTTATAGTCGAGCTGTTGTGGGCGCGCAGTGTATCTTGGAAAATACGCTAATCGATTGTTTTTTGTACATGCTCGCTCCAGGGGGTTCTGAATGTTTCGTCAATTGTGTCATGTTACAAATGGCACTTTTTTGCTTCGTATCCGGCCGATCGCCCGCTGTGTCACAGAAATCTTCAAAAGCATAGATGAGCCTGTTCTCTTTATTTTCGTAACAAAGGCTGAAATTTCTAAGAAACCCTTACAAATAGATCACTCGGAGATTTCATTTCGCTTCAGTGGCTCTCTATGAGATCTTATTAAATTCCTAGAATGTAAAGAAAATCAACGTTAATTAAATAAATCATTAGTATGAGAAATCAAATAAAATGAAATATTCACGAAATAGGTAGCCCCAGTTTCTTAAACCTATTGTTCAATACAGAACAGAAATAATTCTAGGTAGCAACACTAAAAATATGTTTTTTTTATGTGTTTTGAGACTTTTTACTTTTGTACGGTCCGTGCTATGGCGGTCATGATTGGTTTCAATAAAACCTTTTTTATAAATAACAAATATAATTAGCCTTTTATTTAACACATACCTACAGCATGTTTTCTTTTGTAGGTATTCCGTATTCCTAAAAGTTTTCTTATAGGTAGACATATCATAACTTTTTACTGATATTTTTCCTAAGTTCAACAGCAATGGCAATAAGTAATAACATTTATTATTCAAATCAACTACATTAGGATCGAAAGACCAATTCAATTAGATTAGTATTCCTGATGAGTTGAAGAAATCGAAGCTTATCGACATAATATTATTTCAGTAAGAAACCCTTACGGAGAATAATAATCCCTGACTCATCCCAAACGATGAATTAATCATATTCTCGTCTAGCCAGACCAACAGCTAGATGCTAGGACATCTAAGTGTAAATGGGTAGAAAGTGCTTACACCAACAAGGTCGTGACGACGCGCCGGGTGAATTGAGAAAACTCAATTTTGAGTTCGTATGTATCACTATATAAGAGTTTGAAAAGTGTATAATCTGTATACAATTCTTGTCACTAATACTCTAGACACTGGCATTATTATAACTGTTACCCTATTTAGTACACATGCTGGCAAATAAACCTACAAAATTATACTAACTGTACATAAGCCTATAGAATACACGTTACAAAAAAGGCTCCATTACGAAAAACAAAGCGGCGAAGTTAAGTAATAACACTCGCAATCTTCCTTTATTACAGCCCTATTTACCCCCTTTGGCTTTCGTGAAGAAATAATCAGTATCTAGATGTATAAATGTACTAGATAGGTAATTCTCTACTTATGAACAGAAGTGGTTTAGTTGGTTTTACACTGTGGTTTTTTTTTTCTAAACTCTGGTCGCGAGGTAGTGGCACTTATAATCATCTGGCCCGTATCGCAACTGCGTTCGCTGCCCAGCATAATGTCAAGTGACGTGGCTACAGATATAAGAAAACAAGAAGCTTTTGACGACAAAAAACGCGCTGAAACGCGCTAATGTCACTATTTAGTCACAGAATACCAATGATTTAGTATGAAAACAGTTCATAAAACCTGCCAGGCTATACTGGCAGGTTTTCTTATGACGACGATACTGATACGATACGACTGAACTAGAATATAAGAGGAAAATAAGAGGACTTTAATTGTCAAACATTAATTGTGAAGAAACCGCAGTGTTAAGCAGTAGTATTCAACTTTAAATCCACCATTCTGTTTTCCAACTTCGGCACAAAAACAAATCTGACGAATCGTCCATCGATTTGCAACAAAACTTGGCCCGAAGCAGAGCGATAAAACGGCTCTTAAGTGACAAGTGGTCGACACCCAAAGTTTGGGGAGTCAGACGCAGCGAACAGTTTCCTACACTTCCTTGTGTTTTATGTTGTCCTAGTACTTTTTCAGCCGTCGGGTAAAACGTCTCGGTTATCAAAGTAAATGATTCATTTTGTACCCTTGATTTGTAAGCCAAGATACCAAGTAGGTAAAGATTATATCATTTTCAAAGAAAATCCTGAACAGATCTTGATGGAAGTTGATGGATCTTGATGTAGGTTTATTTTTTAGTAGGTTTATATTGTTTATATTTTCTATTCGCCTATCTATATATGTGTTGTACACGTACCCACTTTCATTTTCATTTTCCCATCTCTCATCCTAAGGTTTGCTGGAAGAGAACTCTTTTTAGGGTTAAGCTCGCCTGTATAAGTTTTAACATGTTTTAAGTTTAAGTTTTAAGTTAAGTTTCTCTGTGTACAAAAGAATAAAGAAAATGGTTTTGACACCTTGACGGTCCGTTCGTCTAGTCATTGTCCACTGCTGGACTAAATGATCATCTAATCGTCATGATTATTAAACAAATCGCCACATGATGATTTTTTTTCTTGGAAAGCTATAAAATTATCTCAATATGTGTTCCAAACATACCCACGACCCACCTTACCTTGTTATGTTTTTGAGAAACAAACTTTACCTGAAAATGTGATTTCGCACAGACAGATACCTTTGGAATTCCCTTTGAAAGTTTTGTCTGAAAGTTTGTTAATCAAATATCTGCCTACCAGCTACCATTTCACTTGTCAACGTTTTAGAGCCTCTACATCTACAAGCTAAGTGAGTTTATATTAGCTAGCAAAAGTCTTGTGAACCAAAAAGTTTTAAGGGAACCCAATGGCCTCTTCCAAAAATATGGTCTTTGAGTAGTTTTTCAAACATGTTCGATTGGACCAATATTGCGCCATTTTGATCGGTAATATCCACTGGTTCCGTGAATTCTTAGTTGGTAAACTATAAACGTGTACATACCATGTTTGTGAAAAAATAAGATGAAATGTGCTATTTTTTAGCAAGAAATTTTTTTTAAAACTTTGTTGCGCCACTACTTACGTTAACTGTACAACATTTTTACAATTTAATCTAACCTCTCAGTATCTAAGAATCAGCGCCTTAGGCTGTTTACGTAAGATAAAAAAACCAGTTTTTTTTTTTTTTAAAGAATCTTGGTGTTCAGTTCATGCTAAGCGGAGAGCTTTCAGCGTACAATTAATAAACCAATAGAGCTACAACAATCAAATTTATCTATCAGTTACCGCGAGCACTCCAGCAGGCTATCAATACGCGTCTACGTTATTAATTATCGCGGGTTCAGGTGTAAAGTGAACTCCTTTATAAATGTTAAGCTTTTACTCTTAGTACGGGTTTGGAAGGTAGAGCTGCTATTTGGTGAAGTGATGGAACAAGCGAATGGCTCAGCTAATGTTAAGTGGTAACCTCCGCCTATAGCGATGCATGCCTACATTGCCTACTTAGGATGTGCCCTGTGAGGCATCACACTGCGTCAAATTTTTGAGGCAAAAGAGATTATAATAGAGTGGTAGCATTGACTACTAAGAGAAATATTCAGATTAACTTTTAATGAAGTTAAATTAAATCTACAAATGTATATATTATACTAATTGATAATGAGTTGCTTGAGATATAATTTGTGGTCACGTAAACACCGTCTCCAAAGAAAACTAAAATAAATAAATGATTTAAACAGTACAACAACTCCAACTAGTCCCAATCCAATTAAAACATCTACGTCCAACGTTCCGCCAAAGAATATGCTAAATTACATTGTGCAGCGCTGTTTAAATAACGTCGGTAGGTAGTGCATTCTAATTACTTGCGCGAATTTCTCACCGGCTCGCATGTTGCGAGTTGCGCTACTGTGTTGATTTACTCACTGTGTAATTTTGGGTGAGCACGTGGTGCTGCAAATAGCGTTTTTAGACGTTTCACTAGTATTCTTAGTTTTCACCTCAGAAGGTTTTTTTTTGTAACTTTAACACATTCTAGACCAACGCGGTCACTGGTGACCGACACTAGTATTTCACGCAGAGCCAGTTGAAAAACATCAATTTTGCTCAATTTTGTCAATGTGTTTTTTTGGTTTAATGTTTAACTGTGTATTGTTTCTCTCGAATCGCTTTAGTATTAGAAAAAATCTATATGACTTAGTATACTGTCAAACAAAACGTACCTATTATGTTCTAACTAAATAAGTGTTTGGTTTTTCCAAAACTGAGCCGGAATACTTAATACAAATTTCAAATAGAACAGTGTTCGAATTCGCTGTTAGTCTTGCATCTACCCCTATACCCTCACTCCAAGCATTTAATATACGTGTGAATTTCAGTAGACTGGAGCCCTGCTGTGTGTTACTTACAAATAATGTACAAGACTTGCAAACTGTACGTCACGCCGCAAAACGCTTCTTCGTTATGAATGATGCAGCATGTGGGGTAATTTGAGGTTCGAGTCTAATTTAGTTTTGTACTATGTTATAACTAATATATTTTTATATTATAATATTTTGTGCGATTATTTTTATCAGAGTTTTTAGGTAAACTTGGAACTGTGAGGCATACACCTAATCTAAAAATGATTTTCATTAAAATGTTTTTTTTTTATTCTATTGAGCAAAGATTTTTTTATTTTCACTTTGAATCACTGACAATAACACTCATTCATAACAATAAAACTTATTCCCCAATTAAATAGAAGTCATAACCTATAGCGCGCTCATCACCACACAGCAAACCGACATCTACGAATTTAATATTCTCGCGAGAGGAAGGGTAATGGAGCTGTACACAAAGTCTAAAGTGCAAATTCCGAATCTTGAACCCAGGTAATACAGAACAGTTGAATCATTCGATTGATAGTAACTGATAGACCAATAACAGAAAGATAACAGTTTTGTATAGCAAATATGCTTGTATTCACTCGTGAGCAGCTGAAAATGAGAGCCTAAATTATTTTTTAAAGATTGTTTTATTACAGCAAACGAGTTGGTATTTTTATAGACTCAAATAAAGGTTATAACCCTACTCACTGGAACAAATGGGTACAGAAACCCTGGATAGAGAAGAAATCTGGCACAGGGCTGGAGAAAATGGGTATGGTTAGGTTTATAAATTCACAAAGAAAATTACAACTAATACAGTATTTACAATATTTACAAAATACACATGGAACAGTTGAGCTATCTACAAACCGTTGCAAACGATTTATAGATAGCTCAACTGGTCCAAATCAGTACCAATCGGAAGCGTGCCCAAGACACTGGCTGCATTGCCGCGCTGAATAAATTTATATATACTGGTTTATAAATAAACTAGCTGTGCTCCGCGACTTTGTCCGCGTGGAATCGTGTCTTTGGGTAGCATAGGGTAAAACTTTTACAAACTTTGAATGTCATATTTATATTGAATCTACAGCCTAAAAAATAAGTTTCAAGCATCTATAAAAATGACGATACTTGCATACAAATTTTCATCCCCCCTTTTCAACCCTTTACAGCCCTTTTTTGCATTAAAAAGTAGCCTATGTCCTTTCTCAGGCTCTAGACTATCTGTGTACCAAATTTCATTTAAATCGGTTCAGTAGTTTTGGAGTGAAAGCGCGACAGACAGACAGAGTTACTTTCGCATTTATTATATTAGTAAGGATAGATTTGCTATAGTAAATAAACTAGCTGTTCAACTACGCCTGTTCTAAACATGGAATTCAATACACACATTCCTGATGAGAACACAAAGCAGGGGTTAATTCCACTGACTTCATTACCGGTTCGAGACAATGATCGCGTAATTTTGCGTTTGACTGTACCTATTCATGAACTAGTGAAGTCAAAAGTGATTACAAGTTTATACTGACGATAACATTACACACAAATGAAACTCTAGCTGTACTGTGATAAGGTCATGTATCTATTTTGCAATTACAAGTGCATGACGTCATACGAAATAGTAGTTTGTAAAACCCTGCCAGTCAAACTTGTAAACAAAATGAATGCGGGGACCGCGACGCGCAAATCATTCAGCTCCCATCAGATCAGAAAGGCTTTGTACGAATAGTTGGGTTAAATCCGATGACTGACCCGCTGGAATTCCACCCGCGACGTAACACCGCGCGGTCTGACCATCAAAATGGAAATCAAAAGCTTTGGTCGCCATGTCTACAGTATTATTGAAATCAAGAATGTGTTTAACTTAATAAGAACAACCCAGGTACTAATATCAATGTAATTAAATTATAAAAAGAGCATTTAAACTCCATAGTAAATTTTAACCATAACACTTGGCGGTCAGACTGCAGCTTGACCAATTTTCAGAAAGTATTTTGATAACACTCTAAATGGGGATTTCTGGGGAAAAGTCTGAACCTAGCGGGTTAGGTATTGGGATTTAATTTAAAAAACGTTATTGGAAAGATAGAGTAATTGCATAATAGAGACCGTTTTAGATATTTACCACAATTACTACACTAAACTAATTTATACCCATTAATACCCATATTATACACCTTAGTACTAAGAAATACTATTTACTTATTAAACCTTTAAATGTATATTTTTGTGTATTATCAAACACTGAGGGGATATCGTTTCGCTCGGTTTTTTTTTTTCAAAAACTCTTTTCTGCACCAAATTACGATGTATCGCAATCAAAAACCACTACAATGAAATATATTTATTAATCAATCAAGACTTACAAATGGTTTCACGACACATTCCTTCCTCAAATGAATTGGGGCACAGTAGAAAAATAAACAGAAAGTCAAGTTAAACGGAATAATCGTTAAATCAATGACTCGTAGATGTTTTATCATGATCAGTAGATATCACATCTATCAGTTCATAGTAATCGATCCCAGCTATAGGTCATTTTGCTGGTAAGTAGGTATTTTTGCTCCTTTTCAGACCTTCTGAAACGGAGGCGTCATAATGCCACTTAATGCCAGTAAGCCGACAAGATCTTACCTAGCATTGAATAGCTATTTCAAAGACAGTAAGTTTGTGCTATCAACAAGTACCTACCATAAAGCTGCCCTTGACTTCCATCCGCCATAAATTAACGATAGCACTGTCATTTCCCCTCAACACCTTAGAGGTCATGAAATTGTAATTTGAAGCACGACTCAAAATTGATTTACTGCGTAGTGCACTGTGCCGGTTTTGGTTTGACCGATCTAACCCTTGACGAGGGTACCCTAGAAGGGATGAAGCAGGGATGAATTTGTCCCAATAGATTCTATGCATATCTCTATGTCGGCTTAGGTAATGATGATAAATATACGGTAGGATTATGCGTCAAACCCAAATATGAGAGGTGTGTTTTGAGATTTAAGGTGCCCTCAACATTCTTGGGTTGGTGTTTTAAACCTATTTGTCTTGCTTTCTGGGTGTAAAAAAGGGAAGCATGGTGTCAGGCAAGTGTTATTTTTTTGGCTTTTTTTGCTCATCTAACTAAACCACGGGGTAAAAGGTGTGTTAATTCGTCCAAGGGTTAAAGTAGTGTGCTCTATGACATTTGCTATATTTCCAAGTAGCATTTTCCGAAGTTGCAAATTGATTATTTCCCTGTGTATTCTGAATAAAATGAAACGGTTCGTCAACAATAAAAGTAAACTCGGCAGGATAATACATTTCAGTTCAAAAGCATTACTTTGCCAACTAAAGCTATTAAGCAAATGAGACTTGTACATTATCCTCCTCTTAGTTTTGAAATAATAGAGGGAAGAAAACTTAAGAAAAACGCTCCGCGTAAATTGTTTAGCTGACGGCATCCTGCTAAATAAAAACGTGAAAAACATTTTACTTTACATCAGTTTACTTGAAAGGAAACGTAGTTTACCTTGAGCTGAATTTACCTGAAGTGAAATACCTCTTAAACCGCTTTTGATAAATATAAATTTGATATTCTTCGATATTTTGTTACCCTTTGTTGTATTCATTTGATTATTAGTTGGTAATTGGTAATAAATATGGCTGTACAAATACTTTTAAATAAATACTCATACATCATTCCGTTAACTTTTTATAAATTAAATTAAAAACAAATACATAACGTTTTACACAGTAGTAAAAGTGGAAACCTACTTCTTACGTCGCTGTCTCCCAAAATAAGTCACACTTGTATTCGCTGTAAACAATGATCTTTTAACATAAAAGATTATTGTAAGTAATGTCGTATCAAAGAACTTGTGTAGTTTCGCTAAAGGCAACAGTAAAAGAGAAAGGGTAATGTATAATCTTGTGGGTGAGTACTGATTAGTGAATCGCCTGCGGGCGGGTAGAACGCGACGTTCGAGGGGGTGTCCCACAAACACGGATTGAGACGACTGGCCCTGACGCCCGCGGCGGAGAGCCTGTGTTCTAAGTCAAGAGATGACACTCCCATTCATCAGATGCTTAATTAGTCTTCTTTTAGATTCAACGAGCTCTTGGAATAGTTAATGATCCGGGTTTACTTTAGAAAAATGGAGGTATTTTCTGACTGATAGATGTATATTCATACTGGACCCGCGAGTGAAGAATGATGAAAAAAAATAACATTAGGTACTCGTAGGAAAATTTAAATTTATCTAATGAGACTTTGTGCTATTTACATGATATGAAAACGTGACCGTAAAAAATGGCACAAGCATTATCAGTCAGTAGGTGAAGTCAGGCTGCGGATGACCATGATGAAAACCTGAGCATAGAGCCTATATTACAACGGCATCTAAAGTAGCTACTAATATAAAATAATGTTTAATTCGTAATTTCCTGTACTAAGTACACTTTTACAAGCTTTTATCATAAAATATAAATTGTGTGTGGTTTTCTTCGCTGTCTCCTTACCCGTGTGCCCCAGTGGCAGTGGCACGGTGCTCAAGACGGGCGTGATTATGTCGGGTCACGCACCGGCCGCGGGACGGGATTACTGTTACGTACCATAGATTATTCCATTTTTTTATTCCAATTCGGTATTACAACGACGCAGCTTACAAAGGTTGGGCTTCTAAGAATAAAGGAGATTTTTAAGGAAAATCTGAAGAAACTGTTGTGAATAATAATGTTGAAAATCTTAAATTTGCAGTTTTTTTTACCCAATCATTTTAAGAGGCTAGGTAGACATTTTAGTGAAACAGCTTTCAGAAATAATTGTAGTAGATAGTAATTATACGTATTATCAGTAGTCCACGTGATGACTATAGGCATGTTACCGCTAAGCAAACAGTTATCAAAAACTTTGCACTCACATGCTAAACTCAACGTGACACCAACTCAAACAATCCCCACTACTCAAACTCACTCTGTACACATCCAATGTTTAATATTCATCGATCGCTTATACAAGCGGAGGAGTTAATCAGTGGAACCGAGCTAGCGATGGAACGCAAAACAAACGAGCTGATCACTTGCCCGGAGCTACTTGATAGTGTGTTGTCTTGAAAGTTGGTTAACTTGAGCTGTATAAAGAGACATTCTATTGAAACTGTCAAGAAAAACAGGCATATTATGTACCTAGTTTCTAATAATTATCAAAATCTTCTTCACAATTATTAATAGAGCTTTTTAAGGTGTGTCAAGTAACCTTGAAACCTCAGTTACCTAGCTGTTTTCTATTCCCACTGTGATAGCAACAAAATGTCTATTCTTTGTTTTTTTGGTCAATTTGTAGTTTCTAAACGATTTTAAAAAGATTCGAGAAAGATGTGCTTGCTTTACAAGTTTTAAAACAGTACATGCTTTGCAATCTTTGATTCTCTTCTCAACTCTTCTTTCTCGAGAAGCATATTATCATACTTCTCTTATATAAAAATACTAGCCGTCACCCGCGGTGTTGCTCGCGTTCTACATTCTTTAGAGTGTGACTTTTCAGAATTCCTTTCTTAGTGCACCCCTATACCTATACCTTTCAAATTTCATACCTCTAGGAGTTATGGTTTAGGCTGTGCGTTGATTATCAGTCAGCTTCAAAAGACTTTTATATAGCTATATTGATGATTTAGAAAAATGAAATTCCATGCGTTTTCAAGAGCTTTCTTTTGAAAGCTTTATTTAGGCTTTACTATCGCCTACACTATGTCCCACGTATGAGATATCGTATAAAAAACATTGTAATACGTTTTAAACATTTTAAAGAAATACTGTGCCAAAAAACATTTAAATAAATTTGAGATGAAATCACGTTTGCAATATTTACGATATTGCTCACATATTTTAGTCTAAACTTATAATACCTGAACATGCAAAAATAGAAGATATCTTACTAAATAATATGTTCAAAACAAAGTACTTTACTTGCAGATTTACTAGCAAAACGTTGATCTAAGAAGTAGAAAAAAAATTATTTACACAATTAATAAGGTAAAACATTTACAAGAGACGTAAATATTTTGTAAAGTGCTTAGTACTAACACGTACTTACCTAACTGCCTTTATAGGGATATACCATTCTGTTCATTTCTTTTTCCATAATTTAGAATTTAACATTTTTCATGTATGTTTCTGTCATCCCGAATAATCAACTTTCCTCAAACCTGAACATTGCACATTGTTTACGGAACGAGAACAATGCTCGACAGCAGAAATATGAATAAAACGGAGTGAAATCAGGACATTGGAGGAAGTCAGGCCGTTCTTAAAATCCGGCACAAACGCAATCAACTGCCAACTGCAGAACACAAGGCATAGGCGACGGCTACAGTTTCATTTAAATTAAAAACGGAGGGCGCGCAGAAATACTGTTTTGATGTAGATTTTTTCAAGAGAATTGAGATTTGTATTTTTATACAACACTAGCCGTCGCCCGCGGCGTTGCTCGCGTGTACACCATTTAGAGTGTGACTTTTCAAAATTCCTTTCTTATTGAAGGATACTACCCTCCAAATTCCATACCTCTAGGACTTATAGTTTAGGCTGTGCGTTGATTGTCAATCAGTTTAAAAAGAGTTTCATATTATTTAGAAGAAGAAGATACCCGAGGTACCAACAGTACTCCCTAAGAGTAGGTATCTATACTACGTAGATTGCTGTTGTATACTGAGACGTTACTCAACCAAGCTTACCCCTGCAGATGATTGCTTTGACCTTGGAGAATCATCATCATCATCATCATCATCAATATATATAAAACTCTTTTGAAGCTGACAGAGAATCAACGC
Organism: Eulithis prunata; assembly: GCA_918843925.1. Classification (NCBI taxonomy): domain Eukaryota; kingdom Metazoa; phylum Arthropoda; class Insecta; order Lepidoptera; family Geometridae; genus Eulithis; species Eulithis prunata. Next base: position 10,334,908 of record OU974010.1, read on the forward strand.
ACAGCCTAAACTATAAGTCCTAGATGTATGAAATTTGGAGGGTAGTATCCTTATATAGTGTAGAGGCGCACTAAGAAAGGAATTTTAAAAAGTCACACTCTAACGCGAGCAACGCCGCAGGAGACGGCTAGTATATCATATGACAAAACTGCAGCATTTAAACGAGCTTTATGCTTGAATACTGAACCGCTATACGAAATAATCATTATTGTCTTCTCAATGTCAAACAGAGGCAGGGCAAAAGTGACGGATCATTCGGGCGTGAGACATTGCTACTTGGGTAAAACTTGAAATTGAACATAAAAACACTAGAAATGACCTTGAAGAAACACTAAATAGTAAAGATAAAGTTAAACTGAGTCAGAGTATCCCGACTCAATCATAAAGAGCTGCATGAGATTGAAATGTTTCTATTCATCAACTTGCATAAGTAGACGAAAGTTCCTTGGTAAATTACAGCGCAAGTTAGAACTCGAGCTAGTCGTTCATACGTAAGTTAGAGAGTCGTTTTAACTCGCCACATGGCGTATATCTACTATGAAGTTTTTGTATTACCACAGTTTTGATGCTTGAAGTACTTGTCATGTACTTATAGTAACTTGTATTTCGATATACCTTATCTCATACAATTTAAAGTGAAAATTCAGACATACATTTTCTCCTCTGACTACAATTTCTATGTATATATAAATATATAAATGAGCTATCTATAAATCGTTTGCAACGGTTTGTAGATGGCTCAACTGTTTCATGTGTATTTTGTAAATATTGTGAATATTATAAATACAGTATTAGTTGTAATTTTATTTCTATGTAACCCATTAATCAGCTTTAAGGGTGTTTTTCCACCAGAGCTAAGCTACGTTGCTAAGGATGTTGTGTTTGAAATCCACCAATAAGGATCGTTTGTTTTCATATTAAACTATCCCTATTGGTGGATTTCAAACACATCCTTTGTAACGTAGCTTAGCTGTCGTGGAAAAGCACGCTAAGAGTCTTCGTTCTTTAGACAACGTGTTTTTTATTTATCAAGCAAATCCACATTTTATCCATAAAGCAACAAGTTGGCATTTAAAAAGCACTAGAGATTTTTTTTTCAAAATACACGATGGTGATGAACCCTGAACGATATGCCATGTGATTAAACAAACACGCCCGTGCGTAAGGACTCTAGCTTCTTTCTGTTTTTTTTTAAATCGCTAAACTGCCAAACCCGCTATCAGATGTTAAATTGCTTCCCGCTGTCTCCTTGGCCAGCTCCTCGCTCCCATCAGGCTTGATTGCGTCTGTCCGGGATCCATCAGATGCACTCCGTGTAATGTAAGCAAGTTTTCCTATTGTGTCAAAGGAATAACCTCATTGTGTAGCAAATAATAAAGTCCGTATTCCACTGGAACAGCTTTCTGTTTGACTGTATCGCGGCCGGAACAAGTTATTTTAATCCAAACTATCCTTTGAGTCGTGGTGTTATATTTTTGTAACTGAGAGAGAATAACTTTATGTTTAACTGTTGACTGTTGAAATCTCATTTCTTTTTGCAGTAATTTTAGATTTAGTAAGTTACTAAAGAAACCACTATATACGTTACCACTATTAATTACCTATATAATAATATTATATAATTATGTCTGATTTGCGGCATTTGTGCTACACTATCAAGAGTCATTATAATGAAAAAACTCGACTGCATAGTGTAGTGTAACCACACGTTTCACTATTACGTAAGTATGAATGAATGAATAAAAACGCTTTATTGTACATAAATAACACCGAAACATATTCCTATGATATAAAAAAAACGGGTTGCATTAAATGTACAAAGTACGTAACTCTTCAGTGTCAAAAGTGCCTGTGATTAAGAAGATATCACTACATTAATCCCAGAATACAGAAGTAAACGTTTATAATATCTCCATAAGCATTTAGCTCCGAGGTGTGTTCCGATTTCAAAAGATACCATAATTCAGAAGCGTAAATAAAGTACCTAATTCTCGTAATCCTTGATGTGTGAACGGCTAAATAGCAATTTTAATGTAATTTTCACACGTCTGTAATCGGAGGCGCGAGAGCTCTGCGCGGTTCGAAGACTCCGAATTAACACGATTTGTGATGAACCTGTTTAAATACATATAGGTACGTGTTTTGGATTTAAACACTTTGAACACAAGAATTTCTTTTTAGATGTGTTTAATCTCGTTAGAGTATTTTGATATTTGACTTTACGGGCGCGGGGTTCACAGACGTGAATAAAGTCGCAGACATTATTACAGCCATAAAAGAGAAGTCTTTAAATTGATGTTTAATTAAAATAATAGTCACCGACATGTTAATAATATTATATTATATTATTTATATTATATTGAGCTATCTATAAATCGTTTGCAACGGTTTGTAGATAGCTCAACTGTTCCATGTGTAATTTGTAAATATTGTAAATATTGTAAATACTGTATTAGTTGTAATTTTCTTTGTGAATAAATATTTATGTTAATAATAAATAATAAATAAATAGGCCTTAACATCTATTGAAGATGATTTATACAGCGTCAGGAGGCAACCTATGCCTACACTTAACGGGACACTGTTAGTGCCTGGGACAATGTTTAGATGGAGTAGGCCCAGCACCTATACCATCCTCTCAGCCTAGTTAGTAGTTAGCCATACATGTTAATACCGTCGTGTTAATCAGTTGGTTTGAAAAATAAACTCATTTTATGCCAGCAAATAATTTACGTCATGAAAATGCATTGAAACATACAGAGTGCAGTTTCAAGCATCACACAAGTTCCTTTTAATGAGCAGTGACCTAAATAGTTAATGCTGAGAACAAACCAAAAAAACTTTGTAAAAATACAAGACAAGTGCAGGTAGATTTATTCCTTCCATATATTTAGAGACAAACAGATACAGTTTCCTGGATTGTAACAAACGTTTTAACTTGTATATTTACGACGGAAACGGACAATATGTCACGCGAGCCACTCACACTTGACATTGTCTGAAGTGCTCCAGTGGCCAGTGGGAGGGAGCTGTGGAATATCAGATGTGCCTCAGGGTATCCGGACCTATTTTCATGCAAACGTGAGAGCGTTAGTTTCACTATAGTACGTGCTTCGCTAACTCCGAGCTATTGTTAAATCATGACAGAAGTCTGTGGATGACCTAAAACTCAGTAACTCGATCATATCCTTTAAATATTGAAACATTATGATCGTATCAAGAGTTCGGTGACACTTCTATTTGATCATGACAAATACAAAACCTGACCTACAACATTAATGTTTATATACCAGAAAGTTTAAAAGGTTATTTCATCAAAAACTGTGGTATCTAACATTTTAAACTGTTTGAATTGGGATCAACCCTTTTGTAAAAAATGGATTAGTATCAGTGTTCCGATTCTGATCTACCAGGCGACGTACAGCCCTAATTACTAAAAGAAGGAGGATATCGAACAGTGGAATATAAAAGAGGGGTCTCGATACACTGGTCAGGAGGCACACTTGGATAGATTCCAAAGTGTCTGGAACGGTGCTACTCGCCGTGACATAACAGTTCTGGTAATGTACTGTCGGTTAAGTTACACAAGAGAATTGAATGGAATAACAAGTTGTGTAAGACTACGCCGATTTACATTGAGCCACTGGCATTGGTTATATGCGCACTAGTACAGTTCATATTTTAGTCTGAAATTTGAGACAAGCAATAAATACGTTACTAGAGAGATTATGAGAACCCGCTGGTCAAAGTGATCTTACGCAAAAGATCTTAGAAGGGGTCTGGACTGGGCATCACGACCAATAAATGCCTAAAGATAAAGATAAAGATAAAATATGTTTATTTGCTAAAAACATGTGTACTAAGTGTGTAGACTGTGTGTCTACTAACACTATAGTTTAATATAGGTATTATGATCTGATCATAGTGATAACAAAACCGAAGAAGTTAATGTAGAGTCAAAATAAAACTTGTGATGTTGCGTTGCAAGATTGTTTCACAACCTTATTAGTCAAAACAAAATGAATTTGTTTGTATCCTTGTCAAATGGAATCCAATTCCAGTTTCATAAAGCTCATTTTAGATTGAGTAGAAAGTGTTTCGTATATGAAGTCAGAAAGGCGCAGTAGGCACATTATATTAAAAATATCCTTCGTGTAAAAGCAGGAAAATCTATTTTGGCGCCGCACACGGCTATTACCTTTGTGCTCGTATTCAATTAAACGAGTATCAAATTATCACATAAAAGAGAGTGTGAAAAGTGAAAATTGAAACAGTTTTCGAATTTTCGTATTTTAAAGAGACACAATATTTCGAATCTTTTTAGAAGACATAAAATCGGATTGCTCTAAAAATGACTATCTTTTACATCGAAAAACAAATGAAAACAGAGAGTTTACTTTGTTATCAATCTCACTACCTCACAGAGTACTATAGTATACGTTCACTGAGGACAAAACCTAGTAAGACATAATTAAACTACTTTCAACAAACTGAGACATGACGGTTGCATGCATAAACAGATACAACATTATTTTTATGTGAGTAGGTAGGTACATCTAATTGTTAGCAATGCAGCGTAGAACCAACCTCTTTGAGTTAAAAAGAGTATTGGTTCGCTCTGACCGGAGTGTTTGAAAATGGAAGACCGTGGATGACACGACGAGCGAGGGCAGCGAGACGTGTCAGTCGAAAACCGAAAACAATGGCAAAATAAGTGTGGATGTGGAAATACGAATTATCATCATCATCAATCATCAATCATCATCAATATATATAAAACTCTTTTGAAGCTGACAGAGAATCAACGCACAGCCTAAACCATAAGTCCTAGAGGTATGAAATTTGGAGGGTAGGTTCTTTATATAGTGTAGGGGCGCACTAAGAAAGGAATTTTGAAAAGTCGCACTCTAAAGGGTCTAGAATGCGAGCAACGCCGCGGGCGACGGCTAGTTATGGATAAAACTATGATTAATACACTAAAGCTCTGTTTATTACTTTTGTAGCTTATACAATTTCATGGCATTATCTTCCCGGCTTATTGGACGCACCTTAAAATACTACCATCACATAGTTCCAATAGGTATATCGATGTTTTATCTCACAGTCTCCCAATTCACATAGTTTCTACATTTCTATCGTACCTGCCCAATAAATGATTTTTACAAGCTCCCCGAACAGTACAACCGGCAGAGGGCAGCCCGGTCGTAAATTACCTGCTCCTTTGTCATGATTGTCTCGTGGGGTGCGTGTAGGGTATAATGGGGCGTATTGGTACTGATACATGTACTATAATTGGGGTCACCAGTGGAAATAGCGCGCTTTTGGAGAACGAAAGAACTTGATTTTTTTTCTGTACTGGCACAGAATACATAATTATAAGAGAAAAGGTTGTAAGTTTTGGTTTTTTTCTTTAAATGCTTTCTTTCCGCGATTTGTGAACTCGAGAGCAAAAATTCTGGATCACTTACTTATAAAAACTTGAATTATCTCGGAAATCGTTAATGCTAGGTTAAAAAACTATGTAATTAAACAAAAATAAATAAATAAAAATACCAAAGATTTTTTGAAATCCAAAATATGATCCAAGAGATCCAAAAGAGATTTCTAATTAAGGTTTGCCATAGCTCAAAAACCCCCATAACCTAGAAAAATAATCTCATAAACTCCACTTATCACTACGTGTTATTTGCAGTAACCCATCCCATCCAATCTTTGTCTATTCATCTCGTTCTTTTGTAAGTAAAATAAAAGGATGCATAGCATAATAAATGACCACGTTTGGTTAACAAGCGTGCAAATGTTCGGGTGAAAATTTTAGTAGCTAGGTACATTTATCACGGTTTTCTTGTGTCATTACTACATGCACATAATTTATGAGAGCAAACCTGCGTGAGATCTGAGAAAATGAAAATTGAAGTACTTAACCTGTTAGGTTTTTTTTCTGTAGAAAATCTAGAAGTGGGTACAGTTATGTGGCTGTCGAGTTATGTGCTATGGCCAAAGGCCTTGTCATTATGCACTTTTTCAATGTCCTACATACACTTTTGATAGAAAAGCTCGCTCCGCTCTCTGGCTGTTTCAGTGTTGTTTTACCGTGAAATTAACGCGAACGAACACCCTACTAAGTATCTTCGTGTATGTTTTTATTTTGTTATGCGGATGGTCCATGAACAAATGGCGTCTTAAAAGTCATTTTATTTGTCAAACACAAACTTGAATTGCACTAATAACCTAGCCACAGGTCTTATATTATTACAATTTTATCACTTGACATTGGTAAAATTGTCTATGACGAACAGATGCCATTATTGAAGATAAGAAGAAGAAGAAGGTTGCTTGTCATTGTGTACGTTTGACATTTACCGCAAACTCACGTGAACTATAATGTTGTGTAAGTGGTTTCTCTGAATGTGAAAATTCGTCTCCCAAGTTTTGAAGAAAAATATCCACCATTTTCTTTTTAAAACAAACGACAGCCGACTCGACGATGACTTGACTTGACTTTTATTAATTCAATTTCAAATATCACTTGACGTCGAAATGACGGACAGAGGCCATAAATAAAACAAGGAGAATAATTTCGTAATAGAGAATTATCATGAGTTTTGTAAACGACCCGCCAGGGGCGCTGCTCAATTTCTATACAAAAATATAGTTTACGTGAACTTTGTAGTGTACGTAAAACGAACATACTAAGCATGCTGGTCGCCCACTGTGCGTTTTGTTAGGCTGGTTCTAGTTAAGCCAAAGTAATCATGTGTCCACTATCCATCATGCGTCATCAATATACACTGGCTATTCTACTAGTTTCAGGTGGATTACGTGGCTAGTAACCTTCAATACGAGTGACGTTATAACAATATAGGTGATACTGAGCTACAAGCACAAAGGAGCCATCATTTTATTACGAGAAGTGCAACAATTTAAGCACTTTTAGAATGTTAATTTAAGTTTAATCGTTTGTTGTGTTTACCGTGCATTGCAGATTGGTACTAGCCCTTCAAAGTGTCCAATAATCAAGTCGTTAAATTAACTAATCAAATGTTAATTTGGATGTTTTCAAGAGGAGTGTTTATAGGTTTATAATAGGTAAATGTGCTACAGCGTCGACCGCATCATCGCGTAACATCAGGCGAGATTATGGTCAAACGTTTTGCAATATGAAAGAAATGTACTCACACCCTGATCTAAGCACAGTTATGTCGTTCCATTTTCAGAGCACACATGTTAGGTCCGTTGTATAATATCGATAGGTGAAATAAAAATGGCGTCGCGTGTCACACGACATGCATCGGTCAATCTTTATCACATTACTTTATGAAATATTAATTCTACCAGTGTCTATTTCTAAACCTATTTTGAAATGTAGGTTTTGTGTGGCAAATCGATGAGGATATCGTGCACCAACAGCAAATGCAGACGGGATTGGTTTGAATACTGAACCTCAATGCACACGGTCCTGCAGGAAAAAGATAGACGAAGGTCATTTTATGACATTGAATGTACACAGCGCTCGGAGTTCCAAACCAAATTTAACCAAAGCCGACAATAGTCAGCGAAAATAACACGTATAAAGCTCTCGTGGCTTGCTCACCGATTTATCTAGATTAAGTGACGTTCTGTGCGGTCACTATTTGGATGGGTGACGCTTGTCTTGAAGAAAATTTCAGCAGTTTTCTTCACATAGAATGTTCTGTAGCGTTAAAGACAGGGAAAAAGTTATATAGAGGTTACAGGGTACAAAGAAACCTCTAATTATAATGTTAGGTTCGAGAAAACCAACACAAAACTCATTTCACTTTCAAATTGTTTAATACCACACGTTTCTATTTCATATTTGTCTGGAAAATTCTGGGATTTGCTTATCAAAATGTAATTTGCATTTTATGTCAGTACTTGTGCTGCCTGTTACTGGGGAGGTTATATTATATTTAAAAGTTGGCAAATAATATTTTTTTTAATTTTACTGATTACTAAAGTAAGATTGACTGTCTTATAATTCTTACTGCCGTACTCAGAGACGTCATTCGAGAATTAAACGTCTATTGATATCTCGTACTGTCTCTATACGTCTCTAGAGACATCGCTTATTTAAGTGATCAATAAATAAATATTCATGGACATTTCAGACAATGCCCCCTAGATTCCTAAGCAAAGCTAGTACTATGAACTTGATTGCTGATGGGACACTTTTTTTTTTTGTAAATACTTATAATACACAGTAATACTTAAGTTTAAGCGACGTTTCTCAGTATAGCAGGTAGATATTTATTTTTCAAATAAAAGAAGAAAAATATATCATAGCTAATTGACAAAAATTTGCGCCAGACTTTCGTCTCAAATCAAGAAAACCTAGCAATCTTTAATAAAAAACTCAACAAAGTCTAAAAGCGGCGCAAAGAGCAATAAGACCTCTGTAAAAATAATTCTATATCGCAGACCTAGATCAAATATCTAAAGATATAAAGATACCCCACGTCAATGTCACTGTGACTGTGACCCATTCGATGAAAGATCTTTTCATTATCCGATACGATAGAGCACGTCTATCTCAAATATTCTTTGTAATAACATTACTTTGATTTCTTTTATTAGAAGATCTTTTGAAACGATTTTTTTATTCACACTGTGAAGAAGAACTCGAACGCATTAAGCAGCTAGTCGCAGCTCAGTAGTGTAACTACAGAGCTAAATAAGTATATTGGAAATAATAATACGGACTTTAATTTGGGCGCTGTAGCCGTGGCAGCCTAATACATTCTATGCTGGCATAAAAAAATGAGCGTATATCTTTTTCTCATTTCAACATCAATTTAAATACTGAATAAACGTTCTTCCTCGTTTGTCCCTCTGATGGGACGAATGGGAATGCAAAAATAAGTATTCTTGTATTCCCGTTCGCCCCACTAAGCATGTTGATTGGACGAACGGGAAGTTATTCTAAAATCTTCCCACTCGTCCCACTAGACGGTTTAAGCAGATAAGATACGAAACGCAAAACTATATTCATAATACTATTGACTGAGCCATGACAGGCGTCATTGCTCAGTCGGTAGTAGCTCTGCCTTCCGTGCTGTGGGTCGTGGGTTCGATCCCCACCGAGAACAAACATTTGTATGTTGTAAACATAGATGTTTGTTCTGTGTCTGGGTGTTTCTATGTATTATAAGTATATATTTACAAAAAAAAAGTATGTATGTATTCTATCAGCCATCTAGTTTCCATCGTACAAGCTTTGCTTAGTTTGGGACTAGAAAGCGTTGTGTTAAGTGTCCGTGAATATTTATTTATTATTTATTATTATTGACACACAAAATGTTGATGCAAAATGCAAGATTTATAGTAACATTGTTTTTTTTTCTGGTCAACAGTAGACCCCAAATACAAGTAATACAAAAGAGAGATGTTAGGTACCGGGACTAATAAAAACAAGACGTAAATTTTATAGCCCAGTATTTTACATGGGTCTTTTTGTACTCAGAGCCATTATGTCTCGTCTAGGCCTTAGTAGAGTAGTAAAGAGTTTAGGGGAAATATATACGATGATATTTTTTCGGCTCAGTTATTTTATGCTAAAACATGGCGTATATAGTTTTACACATGACTCTTAATAGCTTGTTTTCACCAAAATCCCAACCAAGTTGAAATTCATAATTCTTATTCCACTTACAACTAGGTAGGTAGGTACATATAAGGGGCCTAAAATTAGAGTAAACAACATTATGTAGGTAATAGGTAAGTAGGTACTTTTTGATAAAAAATATTTACTTGTCAAGTAAAATAGTATTTGCTTATTTTTTGTGATACGGAACTAAAAGTGCGTCAGTGCAACTCACACTTGGCCAGTTTTTTGTTGTTTCAAAGTTTGTTTCATTAGGCTGCCGACTTAATTAGTTGACTTTGTTTTATTTGAGTTATAAAGTAAACTTAGCTCGTAAATTGAATAATAAAATGCGAGGAAAATAAACACGCCCGAAAAAATATATTTCATATGAAAATTTTGACGAAATTCACGGTTTTTGTATTCAAGGGATATAATTATAATTCCTTTTGTTTTTGCAACTGAAGGCCGTTTCATGTTGATTGTGTTAAAATAATATTGAACAGCATTTATTTATTTATAACAACAATATTTTTTCGACATCGAACTTACTTGTGAGTATGTACTCGTAACTGTAACTTTTATCATAAACTAGCTCCCGCCCGCTGCTTTATCCGCGTTCCGTTTAATCCTGTTGATTTTCCGGGATAAAAAGTAGCCTTTGTGGTAATCCAGGTTACGAACTATCCTATTTCAAGTTTGATCCAAATCGGTCTAGCAGTTGCAGCGTAATTGAAATACAAACATGTGTAAAGAGAAGTATAAACTCATATTTCAATCGATAAAGAAAGGCTTTTAATATGACCACATACTTAGTGGAAATTTCCGGAAAAAAAAAATCAGAAATCCGCATTGCTACGTTGTAGCCATGCTACGTCGTAGCAGTGGGGATTTCTGGAAAAAAACTTAAATCCCCACTGGTAGGGGTTTGTTGGTGGGGATTTCTGGAATATATCTAAACTTTGACTATATTACTGGAATCAAAATGAACTATGAATTTTGTAAAACTCTTGAGTTTTAGCACCGAAATAAAAAATAAAATATTGTCACATTTTTTTCTTATTGTGTAATTGTGTGTTTTGTGCTGTTTTAAAAGAACACAAACTTTCGTATTTACCTATAAACATTCTCAGAATATAAAAAAAAATGTGAGAATGGAAACTACAGTTACAAGATTATTACTCTACAGATAAATACCTTAAAGATTCCTTAAGTGGTCGTAATCACGAATATTGTTCTACCGTTTTTGCCCAGTAAGCGTTTGAACGGTCATTGACCTTAATACTACTGTAATGCGGTTACTGTGCACTGTAGTGTTCGGGCGCATCTCACTGGAAATCCCTCTAATGAATACAACAATAGCACCGCACTAATCTACCTTGCGATTAGTGCTACGACGCTACGGGTGCTACGTGCTACGCCGTAGACACTCTACGAGAAATTCGAGTAGAGTGACTGAATTTTTTTCCGATTGAGGCTTGAATTTAAATATTATAACTAGAATTTTAGTATTTTCAATTAGAGGATATTAGATATTGTTTTAGGATATTTAGAGAATCCCGATTTTTCTTAAAATTTCCTAAAAAATTTACCAATAAATTTTGAAAAAAATAAAGTAATTAGTCTCATTACACGATAATTAAAAATAATCATGTTAATGATGAAATTGAAAAAAAACCTGACACTGCTCTCCAATTTACCATACCTCCAAGCGTACTCAAAAATTCAATTTTTACTTGAAAAATTTTCAACATTTTTTTCGCTCTCATCACCTCTTGGTTCTAAACGCCCATAATTACGTAACGTAGCTACCGTAGCACTAATTGCTACGCAGCTCGTAGCTACGGCTACGGAATAATAAGTAACAGTATAGAAGCGCAACTCTTTAGCTAAACACCCTCGTAGGACCTATAAATTTATAATAGTGTCACAATATATTAAAACTAAATTTGATTTCGTATGATTAGTATATTTTTGTCAAAAATTCATAAATTTGTCGTCGTAGAGGCGTAGGTGTAGGCGTAGGTGCTGCTACGCCGTAGACCCTCAACGATATAGGGATAATGAGTCATCAAAAATAAGCATATAGTAGGATGAACGGGAATGAACGATAAAAATACATAGGTAAAACTCATAAATTTTCACATTCAATATATATTTTGCAGTTATCAGTTTAGTAACTAGCGGTTTGATTTAACATAAAGCTTAGGCGTATCAGTACAAAAATTCTTACTTTTTCTTTATTTAAGAAAACTACATTCTTTGGTACCAAGATTTGTATTGAATTCGAAAGGTTGGAACGGCTCCGTCCAAGACAAAAGTGTATCTATATGTTTTTTTTTTCGACCATCTTTTTGTGCAATTAAATTTTGAGTATCAGTTTCAGTTCTATAAGTTTCGCATCTACTTGATGGTATAATCATTATTTCTTGGCGGTTACGGCAAAGAGCGTAGGTTAATTGCAACGCTTTCCTCTGCCTTGTATGGGCAACGATAATAATCTGGATGTTGGACCTCGGAAATTACTCTGTACACTGAAGTTTTTGGCTCTGCTTGCTGTAAGGCTTTTACTTTCGGTAGAGAGATGTATTTAAAAAAATACGTATTTTTCCTGACATAGTAAAGAGTAATGTACTTCTCAAATACAGGTTAGTCTTCTGCTATAAAAAGCTCATTTATCATAAGTTATTAGGCGCATCTAATACCGAGATTCAAAAAATATTTTTTTATGATTTGAAATATTGCCAAATCACATATTATCACACTTTTTTAGTGTCACTGAAAATGTACTTTTACCAGTAGTGTCACGGGAAAGTAAAATTTCTCTTTACTCTACTCGCAGTGCCTAAGAAAATAAAGGTTATTTTATGCGTACCTAATTACTATATGTGTAATTTATCTGTGATATTTCACAACCTTCTTTTTTTAGGAACACTGACTTGATTCACTTTTTCTATTCCAATAGCGTCTGTGGCCAAATGATAAATTCAAGACGCAAGTCATTTTAGTTTAGAAACTTCTGTGAGGGCTTAAAACTTTCGCCCGCAACAACTTGCGGGTGTAGGTTCTAATCCCGGTGCGGATAGCGGCACGTCACACAAATACCGCTTTTAAAATTTACCGGAGCAGAGGGAGTAATAAATTACTGACAAAGGTATCCTTAATATTATAAAAGCATTTGTAAATTAATGTTTGGTTAATTGGGTTTTAATAATTAATTAACAACCCACACCCGGCCTTCAAATTTAAAAATCATTTTAAAATGTAATTTGGAGAGCAGGCTCGTTTCGTGTAATAATCAATACATAGAATTTTTTAAACTCATAAATTCAACTATTTAAACATATATTACGCACGATTTTTGCATAAACTCTTTTTAGATTTTCACGAGTTTTATTTGTACTAATAATTTTAAATATAAGTTATGATATAGAGAGTTAAAATAATTAATAAAGATCTTGAAACCGTTTAGTATAATTAAACATTACTTATAACGCACTGAATAATAACCCTTTAAAAAACTAGATCTTTTTTTTTTATCTATACAATTTAATATGTATTTTTGATTTAAAAGTTAATTGCTTAAGCTACCGCAACTTACCGATGATCACTATAACACCGCACACTCATTATAGAACATCATCATACAATCCACAGATATATAAACTTTCAAAGTTATTCACCCACTTTCACAGTTAGCTATCCATTTGTCGTTTGAAGAGCTCAGTCATTTCGCGAGCGAGGCCGCGCGAGGCAATCGTCCCGGTTCACGATCAGCCGCCGACTGGCGCCTGGCTGTGTTGCCGTGCGCGGGAAAACCTACCAAGGTGCGCGATTGGCTCCCCGATTTGGTAGGATTCTGGTAGAAATTTATGCTCTAGCAACAACTGGGATGGCGCGCAACCTCTCTATTGAGAATAAGCACTTTATCGGCGGCTTTTATGGTACAGCCGGCAAAAAGCCAGAGACGTGAGTTTGATTCCCAAAAATTTTTTTTGCTTGTAGACGGACTATTTATAAATGAAAATAAAAGCGCAGATGTCCCGCCAAACATCATGTTTTGAACTAAAATACGCAATTACCGTGGACAAGGCATCAAAAACCATAATTTTTGAGCACTTCTCATTATATTACCTACTTGTTGATTTGTTGTTGTAAGTAACAGTTTTAATTACCAAAAAGATAAACGTAAGCGTCGTAAATATACTCGAGGACATATAGCAGCTGTAAAATGGACTACATTTTCGATCAACCTGCAGAAAACTTCTACGTGGCGCGCTTTTGATTCCATCCACAGGTTTTTACCCGTGCGGAACACACGTGCGTGTGAGTCGATTCAGAGTTTTAAAGATATTTCACCAATGCGATGTATAATTCTGTTTCAATAAAAAATAATGTACATTTAGTCCACAAAAGTTTATGAACCGCAGTTCTCAAAAATATTCGAGCCCAGTAATAAAAACCTAGTACCGACACAGAGTGAGGTAAACATAACCATAACCACCTGAAACCAGCCACTTTCAGAATTCGAGCGGGATGAAGCATTTCAATAAAATCTAAGCAGCTCCGGACTCATATTGCAAAGAACATTTTTAAGTACATACAAATTAAATTCTCAACAAGTTAATTGTTCATGGAATTGTGGTGAATCGTGCCTTTGAAAAGGGTATATTTAGTTCCACGCATGCGCAGCTACCCTCGCCCCGCCCCGACCCGCCCGGGTAAAGCCCGGAGTGAACTCAAGTTTAGCTAAAATCCTGTTTATAAGCTCTAAAATCGTGTAGCTAAACGCGTTGTACGGCTTGAGCGTGGTGCAATAATCGGAGATGGTGTTATAGGAAAATCAGCGTTATAGCTAAAGTTTGAGCGCAGAAGTGTGCAACGTGCATTGGTGGTATGCGATAGGTTTTATCTGGTTTCAATTGACTATAATTCATCGAATTGTGTTCTCTTTATGAGGATTCATTATAAATGCTGATTCAAATAAATATAAAAGGGAATACCATAGTTTCGAACTAAAATAAAGTCTGGTTTTTATTGTTCATATCATTGGCAGACTTCGCGATTACTTTTGACATGACTTTGCTTAATTTTTATAGTTTCCTTACTCTTCTGATTCAAGACTGTTCCAATCGGTCTGTTTTTTTATCAACTTTTATTCACTGAACGGTGATTGAGTCACTCGAGTGGTTCTGAATCGGGGGCAGGTGACTCAAACAAACCCCAACCAATAACATTTATTTTTAGCTGTGAACTTTACCTCCGATAACATTTTTGATGAGAAGCGGCCGAATTCCGATAAAGTTCACAAACCATCAAAATTTCCATGAATTTACGAAAAGCGACGTAAACAGGAGAAGGTACCGCTAACACTAGTTTTCTCCAAACCCACAGACGGACTTTATCGCTAACTTATAAAATTTTAACTTTTAAGGATGTCACAGTTTTGCTGCTTTTTAACCGACTTCAAAAAAGGACGAGGTTCTTAATTCAATTAAATTTTTTACCTGGTACGAAATTGGTTTATGATAAAAAAAATCTATAAACTATAGACAACTAATTAAATTTAGAATTCATAATATCTATATTTTAGAATATCAAGAACTTTAACGTGGGTTATGCAGATTATCTATTCAATTGATCAAAGAGGAAGTGACGTCATCAATTCATTCTGCTTCAGTATCAGTTGCTATATTTTGTTTCACAATTTTGAGAAACAAATAAGTTGACGGCACAAAACGGGTGCTAAGAAATGTGATTATTAAAACGGAGATTATATTATTAAAATGCCACGTCAATTTGTTTGTTACTTAATGTATAAATAAACTTTGATTAGTCGTTCAGTTTACACCGCTGCTCGTTCAAAACCAGTGAACGATGCATGTAAAAATAACTGGTATTTCACTATTTTTATGGATAGATAAAAACTTTATTCGGTATACACAAAATAAAGATATTACATACCATAAGAAAGCGAACAATATTTTTTCCTAAAGCTACAACCAGTCAACCGGCTTGCCTAGCACCTATACCATTTTAGCTAAGTCAACCAACCATAGGCAAACCATGGCTCACACTGCGGGTTTTTCACTTTGGTAGAAAGCAACGACCAACAACAGCATCGATACCTTGCATGGTAACAGGCTGCAAGATTACTCCATCTTAGTACAGTAGCATCCATCATCATCCTGGCTTCTCCTACTGCTGGGTACAGGCCTCTTTGCTTGTGCCATTTCTCAAAGTTTCGGGCCAATCAGATTTTGCCTGCTACACCAGCGCAATAAGATTAAACCAAATACAAACGGAATATGTACCAATGCAATGAATAAACGCTGGCCAGTCAAGCGTCCATGTAAAATCAATTAAAACTCCACTTACAGAGTCGGCGTGTAATAAAGGGTAGTAAGTTAATAAATGTGGAAAAAGCCACTTCGCTCGAGAGCTCGCCACGGATCGGTGCTCGATGTATCGATTCCAGGAAGAACACGCTTTTTACATGAGCAGTTCCATCACTGGGCAGGTTTGTTTGAACCTATTTATCAGGTTGAGTAGCGGTTCTATTATCCTGCTTCATTTGTATAGAATTGTTTTTTTTTTTTATAATTACTGGGTTTTTAAGTTTTGCTTGTTGAGGTCGATTTGAAAATGGATGCTGCATGAGAAGCAAACGAAATCGTATTCTGATCAAAGTACATTTCGTAACAGGGACCATGATATGAAAGAGAAGTTACACTGGTATATTTCAGAACAAGAATGACATACATTCATTAGGTCCCATTTCTGTGAAAAATATGCTTGCAAACACAGAGAAAACCAAAATAAGGTAAAAATATTACGAAATGCCTGTGTATATAATGTACTAGCCGTTAGAGTGTGACTTTTCAAAATTCCTTTCTTAGTGCGCCCCTACACTATATAAGGAACCTACCTTCCAAATTTCATACCTCTAAGACTTATAGTTTAGGCTGTGCGTTGATTCTCTGTCAGCTTCAAAAGAGTTTTATATATATTGGTAATTGTATAAGTAGGAATTATAGATGTGACAGTAGATACTCCGAAAAGTGCCAGCTAAATCAAATTGCTTAATTTCACTGAATGTTCTTCTACTTTCACTTCCAATTCAAGTAATAATATCTCGGACAAATCCGAAATACCTACTGCCTACTTGATCTTCCAGTCAGCTTGATGAAACTTGTCCCAAACTTAATCCTACGTAATTTTACCGTTTGATGAAAGGGATAATCTAATTCCTGCTTCCTTGGACAGGATCCAGCCCCTTATTCACAAAGAAGCTACGCGAAAACTTAAAGGTGTTGCGCCACTGTTGGACAATAAACGCAGTTGTGTTTTATATGATTGCTGTGTCATAGTTATGGGGTAAAAGCAGCATAATCAAAACTATAAGGAGCCGATGCAAGGGAAACGGGACACTGGTTTTTTGTCAGTGACCCTAACTTCTATTGAACTCCAGTGACACCTTATAAAGTAGTTCATCATTCTTCAATTTTAACCTTTGATAAGGAATGACCTTAATTTTTTTTAGTTATGATTTACTATGTAAGGAGGGGTCATGTGATCTTATTGACCTTTGGGATTTACTCGTTTTGAAGGGTCCAAGAACCTCGTTCTGTAATAAAAAAATTGTGCTTGCCTTAGGACAAGAACAAGAGTCAATGTTTACTCTCACCGCAATTATGAATGGCGTGATGTTAAATACTTGTTTCTAGGGAGTCTTAGTGAATACGGGGACAGCGAGTAGGGAGGGAACGATTGGACTTCCGGCCGATACAAGCTCGACCTTCCAACTTCGGGAGTTTTTAAATTGCCAATGATTTTTCAATTACATTAATAAGTGCCTTTTCATAAAGTGGAATTAATGAGGATGAGATTAATGCCAGCAGTTTGCATATTACTTTTAATACATTTTCTTCATTTTTACACAACCTAGGTAATTGACTGTTAATTTAAGGGGGTATGTACTTTTAGAAACATTGGTTACAATATTACTAAGGTTTTAGTGCGAATAAGTCTGCAATTTTAGCTGACGAGAAGTCTCTGAATTGATGATATCAGAGTTTGCTAACATCTTGCGATCCTTCACTATCATCATCAACAGGAAGTTCCTCAAGAAAATGTTTCTTCTTTGAGAAAAATCCTTTACATTTTCTTAATCCGTTGAACCTGTAAGGAAATAGGGTGCTCCATTGTTCAAAACCAGGCAATAAAGTGAGCTATCAGCGCGCAGTTTCCAGCTGAGTGGCGACGCAATCAGCCGGCTGGCGTGGTCAGTGCACCGACGTCATCGCACCCGCTGACGGGGTAATACACTGTGGACGTTGGGCTATAATGCTCTTTGTGGTACTGTCAGCATTACTTTTTCAGAATTACAAACTTTTTTTAATTTGAAACTTGTGATGCATTGTCAGGTGTCACAGCTCAGTCCGTAATAGCTCTGTCTCCATGCTTCCGAGAACAAACATTTTATTCGTGTGTGGCAACATAGATGTCTGTTCTACGTCTGGGTGTTACTATGTATTATACGTAGGTATTTACAAAAAAAAAATTATGTAAGTATTCTATCACTAATCTAGTTCCCATAGTACAAGTTTTGCTTAGATTGGGACTAGAGGGTGTTGTGTATATGTCCATATTTTATATTTATTTATTGTTGTACAGTTTTAGAACAGAGTTTTTACTCGAAAATGCGGTACAAACTAGTATCAAATTAAAATAAAATATTATTCCCTGAACAATATGTTTTGGCTAGGTTTATTGGCAGGTTGTGCAACAACCTATCTCAGCGGGTGAATGCCTGGCTCACGTATGAAGGTATACAACGTATTGGCTTCAGCAGTTCAATTACCAGGTACCTCATAACTGCCTTTTCACATGCACACTGCCCTTTACATTAATTTTATTATCATTGGCAAAAGGACCTCAGAGAAAACAGAAAACAAATCGTTAATGTTGCGTGAAATTGATTTAGTAAGTGATCTGAATATTTTTTTTATAAGATGCATGAATTACAAACAAGAACCGTTGCTAACGTTTGCTATAACTCTTGAAAGAAATAGAATACATTTTACATGACCATTCAGCTTAGCAGCAACAAGACCAACTTGTTCAGAAATATCATATTGAAATATGATCGTCGATTTACAAGCTCCTTTCAAAGTGATCTGCGTGATTTTATTTCAAAAAGCTTTGAAGTGACCGTAACGAAGCCAGCTACGCCACAAATGCCCCGTTTGTGTACGTAGGAAGGCGAAGGCGTGCGATTTGTCCGGCACCTGCCTGCATCAGGCCGGTAGACGATTCGATTTCCGTCGTCGCCGGCCGCTACGATGCTTGTTGTCACGACACGCCTTGTAAAGAACCTGTGTAGGTGTGGAAAAGTTTCGAATCTATCTTTATTTTTCATCTTTAAAATACTGGAAAATAATTTATTACGACAGACTAATGATTGGACGAATTTTATGAGCCAGCATTGCAATATGCCGTTTATGTTGCTGGCGAAACTATCAAATACTAGAAAAAAATAAGTAGACGATTCTAAGTAGACTGCCAGCCAATGTGAAAAGTTGTACAGAAATCGTTGACCAGAAAAACAAAATGAATTTGTACTCTTGCATCAAAGTGAGAGAAAAATGCACAAAAAGTATTTTGCCAGTTTCTACTCGCTAAATAAAAATACTACGAAAATAGAACTAACTAGCCATCGACAGCGCCAAAAAATCTACAGCAGAATGTTACAAGCGTAGTAAATATACAGGGTGCGTTGTTACCGCCAGCATCCACAAACACAGAAGGAATACCCAGAGTAGTAGAGTAGTAGGGGTATACTAGTTATACGTGCGTGCATTCGTTTGCATAGTACGATCAAACTATCATTTCTAACTACGGAATAGTTGTGAAAAAAACTTTATAGCTATGGAGTTTTTCTGTGGTAAAAAAAACGTTATTTGTTATCAATTTATATAAAATAAATTATTAAAACTAACAATAGCTTCTATTTCAGTTAGTAAAAATAAAGTGTACATTGATACATTATTTTATATTTTTGCGGACAACAAAATTTGATTCAATCGCATTCTCCCATCGACTGTACATTTCTTTAAGTTTTTCTGTTAAAATTTGAACCGTATAGACCAGGGTACGAATTGGATATCATTGTATGGGATTTCAAAATTAATTTTTATGATTTGCATAACAATAGAAGGTACGAATCCGCTATAACCCTCCACTTTTCGCATCAATCAATTTGAAGCTTTCACTAGATTAAAGGAATAAAATCCTTATGCGTATGTATTTATATGTACAAATCAAGCGTTGCAATTAAACAATCAGACAGTCAAATAGTCAACAATATTATTTATGTAGAAAAATACAGAACGTACATTTTGTAGAGTCGGCCCGTATCGCAGAAAAAGCGAGGTTCATTTGGAAGACAGCTCGTTCACACGCAGATTACACCAACGTTTTGCGCTATACACTCACGCGGACAAAGCTATGATACAACGCGGTACGGCCAATACTAGAGACGGGAAAATATTTTACGTTATTTATCCTTTTCAGAGTAGTGTAACCACGAGTAAAAGAAATTACTCGTAGTCACACTGGTGTAGCAAAACCGGTGTAACAACGAGTCCGTCGTCAAAATTTTTTTTTCTTTTGCGTCACGTCTCGAAGACCGTGATCTTGAGAAATCAGTGGACGAAGAAGACGAAATTACGCGTGTGTCTTTATAAGTTATGAGAAAAGTTAATTAATTATTTAATACTGCACTTGTGTAGATACCAAAACGACATCGAGTTCCTCATCGAAACATCTGTAACAAGGAATACCAACCTAGAATTTTATTTGAGTCATTATAGCAAGAAGCTAGTTAAAAAACTATTAGAAGTGTATATTTTTATTAGCCAGATAAATGACTCAATACAACTAAATCACGTGTCATGATGATGATGTCACGTGGTATTGCTACCGAGCCGTGACATTGTACAGTTTCGCACTGATTGCACCTCCCTAGTGACCTATGTCCATCGTGTTGCGTACCACGCGTCACGATTGCTTCCGTCACAACCCCGGCCGTTGTGACCTAACAGGTCAGCGCGTGACCTTTGTACCCTGTATTATGACCTTTTAGGAAGTAAAATGTCTAGGCTGTGACTGAGCGAAATATAAATACCAGTGACAATCTGGAGATTATTTGACCTGTCATTTTTGAAACATATTTCTGCAATTGAGTATTTACGACTCTTCTATTACCGACAGTAAATATCAAGTACGGTAAATCATGAATAACAAGACGGCTGTCAAATAACGGCACCTGTTTTTTTACCGCCAGCTCCAAAACGAGAAAGACATAGCGATTCAGTGATATTGCTCATTACGCAGGAGGAATTCATTACCAGCGCCACAGACAACGCAGCAGTCACTACTCACAGCTTTTTGATCAATACAATCAGGGTGGGAACGAATATTTTTAGAATTCCATCCTGGGATGATCTGATAAGGTTTTCGAGAATCGTTTTCATCTGTCCCCTGGCACCGGTATCTGGCGATATCGCTGCTTTTAGCATTGCTGAACTGTTATAAGTCGATCAGAAAAAAATGCACCGTATGACGACGACATAAGTCATTGTATCTGTCAAACTAAAACTCAGGATGAAAGCTTCAAATACAGTCATCAGTTGACTTTTGACAATGAAATTTTCAGGATAACAGTAGCTATACCCATTGGCGTTCCAAATTGGATCCGGATTTAGATAGAAATCGTGTCATTATGCACTGACTTTTGTCAAAATCCGTGGATCCAGTTTGAAACGATATTTATTTGAAACAGTTAAACAACGGTCAACGTTTACAAGGAAACAGTTGATCACGCATTTTATCTTGTAATGTATCTGCGCACGCGAGCTTCTCATTAGGCCACTCATTAACTTCCTTTTGCATTACCAGCTGGTAATTAACCAGCTGCAGTGCAAGAGGTGCGGGTTCAACGGGATCAAATGCAGGGGCTATTTTAGGCTCATTCCAGTTTTCCCCGGCGTGAGTCCTTTGCGTGGGGGATTTTAGGATTTTTTGTGCAATAATCCCTTTAGCGATCCCTGCGACTGCCGGCAGGGGTCAATCTGAAAGGATGTTTTCTTCGTGCAAGGAAACTATTTATTTTCGAATAATTGAAAATATACTATCAAATATTAACTTTGCTTTATCAAAAATCTGCTATGATCTAACGTTGGTATGAAATTCTATCAAGAGGAAAGTATATTTTTGTTTTGCTGACGTCACCCACGAAATGCAACCAAGTCATAAATTAAAAAATGCGACGCCCGAATCGCAACCATACCAACACACCACAAATTGTATAAGTTGTAGTTGGTGTCTTCATTACTAATATCAAGTTTGCTTCAACAATGCTATAAAATTTATGAGCATTTTCAAAATCACTAGTTTTCAATAGAAATCCACTTCGACGGAGCGCAAACGCTAATAAATCGCCCCACCGTTAAAAATTTAAATTAAACCCCATTTATTACAGCCATAAACCGCCCCATAAAGTAGGGGTTGTCAAGGGGTGAAGAATCATCTTTGCGTCGTCGTTTGAGCATCATCTGTCACACGTGACGCGGCAAAAACTTGCTGAGATATACAGTTTTGAAAGTCTTAGTGCTTTTACACATGCATACGGACGTATACTACATGGTACGTTCACTATCTAGGCACATGCTATTGAACTTTATGAAGAACATGAAATTACTGCAGTCACAAATAAGCATGATAGTTCCAAAATGTTTGATATAGTGATGTCAAATAAAAATCCGTTTTCCACTCAAAGTAGGGGACCCAAAAAACTGTCATCCAAGCTATCAGTTCGACTGTAATATAAATTCCCAGCTTCCTTTGTGCGCCATTCAATCGGGCGGGCTAGTTTGAAGGGCAATGCGATTGCGACTCCCGGCCCTCTTGATTTGAGCTCGCCCTTTGACACGGAAATAGATGTCATTGCGAGTACGGCATGGAGGCTGTGTTTGAAATGGTTGTAGCCGACCTATTTTTTTGCTCAACTATTGGTACATTTTCATTTTGGTAGTTCTGTTGAATATAGTTTTTTTTTTAAACCAGCATAGAGAAATTACGAGCTCCTTTTTTATATAAAACACTAGCCGTCGCCCGCGGCGTTGCTCGCGTTCTACCCTTTAGAGTGTGACGTTTCAAAATTCCTTTCTTAGTGCACCCCTACACTGTATAAGGATACTACCCTCCAAATTTCATACATCTAGGACTTATAGTTTAGGCTGTGCGTTGATTCTAAGTCAGCTTCAAAAGAGTTTTATATATATTGATTTTGATAAGTTACTGTAATTTTTTGAACGAAAGACACGATCCAGAATTTTGCAGCGTGTATGTAACCTGTACGTAAATTCTTTAAGTAGGCAATCTGTAAAAATATTTAAATACATTCACCCCGTCCCACGAAGTAATTTCACTGCCAACAAGAGAGCGTACCGCAGAATGTTTGACAAGAAATGTTTGTGTCAAAAATTCACGTCGGCAATGCTGCAATCAAGTCGCGATTCGGGGATTCCAAGAAGACGCGCCCGCGCCCGCTGAGCTGTGAACTGCAAACATTTTCTCTCATTAAGTGTTTGCGCTGCTCATAAAAATCACTCTGTATATGTTTAAGCGATTTTGCATTAGGCACTCGTGTTTCAGAAGGCACGACGACGTTGTGGTTGTATTTTATATGTCTAAAACAAAACCTGCACGTTGTTTCATTGAGTTTTTGTTTTGTGCAATGTAAGAGTAGCTTTACAATCAATTAATAGATTTTTTCTAACAGTTCGAGAAAGGTACAAAAATTGAAGAACAAAACTTGTTCTAGCGTAGAAACATCCAGGTCATTTACGGATACCCGTACGCCCGTACCGACCATAATTGGCTCTTAGCTAGAAAGCTCGTGAAGACTCGCACTGCGACCATTCCCAGATTCCTGGGATTGCTTAGATCACTCCTCCACAATTACAGATTTAGGCAGCAGTCTTTACTCGCCCCTAAACATAAAAAGAGCTTTAGTTTTTACAAGGAGTTTGCACTTACTACGAGTATTTCCTTTGGCCTCATCCAAAAACATTGCCAATTTGGACTTGATGATTTCTTTCGCCTGAAAAGGTTTGTGTGTGTGATTGTACATCTTGAGACACCAGATTTTTTCGAGGTACTGAAGCAAAAACATCTGAGGCTCGAAGCCCATAACAGTATAGTTATGGCAATGTTTTATCATGTATTTTGTATGCTTATAAGGATTGGCCATATGCCAGCTATATGCCTTATGAAAAACATAGTTGTGAAGCAAATAATCCACAAAAACAAGTGTATTACTACAAAAACTAGCTGTCGTACGTCCGTCTATATTGCAGTGTACAACTCATAAAAAAAAATATGAGAAGTTTTTCAAATCACATGTACCTAGTTATTCTTTGCGACTCGAATTTTGTGACATTTAACCCTTATTATCAAGGTATGAAGGTATGAAAGCAAGATAAACCACTATTATGCTAGACTCCACAAATTTCTATAACTACAATAATATTGATGTCCAAAAATTTGTTGTTTGTTTCATTTGTTGTAATCACGTTCATCCTTATCTTATGTTATTACTTTTAACTTACCTCCTCATTGGCCTCAACGGAAGACCAGCGCCGGTTATTACAACCTGCACATGCTGAGTTGAATGTAAAAAAAAAAAAAAAAAAAAAAAAAAAAAAAAAAAAAAAAAAAAAAAAATTCCAATATTTTGGTAGAATATTAGATAGGATATTCGCAGAGTTTCATCTAAAAAGCGGCAATAGATATCCCATTAACTTCTAACCACGAAATTATAAGCGAGTCAGCTTCACGCTCCGATTTTCTGTAAAGCGACAAACGCATTGTGACGATCGTAATATTTTATGTTGCGACGCAGTTAGCTCTTAGGATCGAATAACTGATATAATTTCCAGAAGTTTTGGATATTGTCAAAACATTTATGGTCTTTCTTAGAATCGCCTCTCAACTTAAACACTGCTTAAGATTATCTTTGTCAGTATCCAAACAAAATAAGATTATTTTTCTATTTTAAGACTTGACTTGACTAATATAATTTCAAATATTTCACTTGACACTGGCAAAATTGACCGTCAAAATAACGAACAGAGGCCATAAATAGAAGAAGAACTTTTGCCAAGAATTGAGAGACGGTTCTACGTAAACTTCTTATATTGTTTTTTTTTCGTAAGTTAGCAGTATTACGGTAGTACTTACCTACGTACTATGACGGTGATCAGTTTCTACAAACTCAAACTTTTAGACAAGTTTCTAAACTCCGTAACTATAGCTGAAACTATCGGTACTAAGCAGTATCCGAACTTCCTAATTTATAAAAGGGAAAATTAGAATTTCTGAGCGTTCAATAGAGTTTTTTTTTTATGATAAAGTAATGGAACTGGCTGATAGCTCACTTGATGTTAAGTAGTAACTTCTGCCTATAACAATGCATTACCTCACAGAGCAAGTCCAATGAGGACGTGCCCTGTAAGGCAATGCACTGCGTCCAGCACTCTGAGACGTAAAGATCTTGAAGTCTCATGTGCCTTTAATTACACCGGTGCCCTTACCCTTCAAACCGGAATACAGCAATGCGAGCATCGCTGCTTGGCGGCAGAAATAGGTACGGTGGTAGTACTGAACCCGGACGAGCTCTCACAATTTCTCTCAGTTTAGCTTAGATTTCAATATTTTGTATTTAGTCTATCATAAGGTACAGTAACATTGGTCAGGTTCTTTTTAAGAATAATGAATATTACAAAGATATGCGCTAAAGCTACTGAGATGGTTGCAATATTTTAAAATTATGTCAGTACATAAATAAGATTATACAGATACCAAACACCATACGGGAGTCATTGCCGCTTTACTGCAAATATTCACAATCATACCAACAAATCACGTAATAGAGGAAAAACAAAATGGCCACACGCGGCCCACATCTAGATCTATCTCCTTCATTGAACTGATCTGTAAGTAGTAGTGGTCGATTCACACTGTGGCTTCACTTGAAGTAGTTGAGTTAATCGCTTTTGGCAAGTACAAGCGGATCCAACCCCAGAGACGAATAACTGGAATGTAGATGATGGATACAACTGAATAAATGATTCGTTGCTTAATTGACGGCAACTTGCGGGATTGCTTCGAGTCGGGGACTGGCTGCAGTGTAAATAAGTTAATAAATAACACCCGACTTTGTACTCTTGACCATACACTATGACTCTTTCGTTATCTTATCATCATTATGACCATCATCATCTTAATTACAG
The DNA here is from genome assembly GCA_918843925.1 of Eulithis prunata. NCBI lineage: Eukaryota > Metazoa > Arthropoda > Insecta > Lepidoptera > Geometridae > Eulithis > Eulithis prunata. The sequence goes on from OU974010.1 coordinate 10,360,867, forward strand.
GCACATGAGACTTCAAGATCTTTACGTCTCAGAGTGATGGACGCAGTGCATTGCCTTACAGGGCTCGTCCTCAATGGACTTGCTCTGTGAGGTAATGCATTGTTATAGGCAGAAGTTACTACCTAACATCAGGTGAGCTATCAGCTTGTTCCATTACTTTTATCATAAAAAAAAATCATTATCATCACGGACTTATGCGCGGACTGATTTACTGCTGAAGCACTGATCCACTCCAGACTCCGGACTCCAGCATCGATTTTCGCATGAAAAACTAGTCAAATCCATGCTTGAATAACAATTTCTTCATCAGTATTCTTCATCGGCATTTCCTTATGGTAACACATTTTTTGATGGAGCTAGCCTATGGCCCATTTGATCTAAGTTAGTAATAGCCTCTGTTTATAATAATGTATTGCCTTACTGAGCACGTCCACTGAGATAATGCTCTGTGAGATAATGCACTGCATTATTATTATTAGTTGGACTCCCGTTTCCGCATTTAGACTCAAGGTTGGTCCATTATACGTGGGGGGTGAACTGGCTAAGCATGCAGCCAGCCTAACTCCTCCCAGAAGCACAGAAGCTTCCTGGGAGGATAATGCTCTGCGTTCATCACTCTGAGATTAAACGTTGTAATTCTTATGTGCCTTTAATTGCACTGGTACCCGTACCCTGAATACAGCAATGGAAGCATCACAGATTGGCGCAGTAATTTTGTGAAGATTTGAATAAAACTCTTACTTTTTAAACACTGCTTATAAATTACGCATTTGTTTTTATCGGTAACAAAAGGAGCACTTACGTATGACTGATAGCATAGCTTGTGAATTCAGCGCATGACAAGTATCTGTAACAAACAATACGGAGATTAGATCACAAGGAAGCAAACTGAAGTAGGAGGAATCAAAAAACAGGAGCTAATACATTATCTAAATCACAGATCATCTACTCGTAGTATATGATCTATACTAGTATCTAAATATAATCAAGACTTTTTAATGCAAACGTTTTAATCTCCTAGACGTATTTTAATAACAATTACTGTCCATTGATGTTAGTACCTAAGTCATAACTAGATGGCACTGCTAAAAATGGCACAAATGTAGATCGCGCTATCGAAGCGTTCTGCGGAATAGGCATCGTGCCTCTTGTTTTTTTCATTAAAGTTGAGCTTATTTAGTACACCGATATCCGGCTGTTTGTTTTGAACCTCTATATACCTACCTTTGGGTACTAGTTCTTTCAATTACTTTTAAAAAACTTCACTAAAACAGGAACGGACAGAACTTAAAAATAGTTCTCTACCGATTGTAGAATGTCGAATTGTCTATGAATTCGAATTACCCCAAATTTGCCCCAAATAACATCAGTACTAGCCATTTAAATAGGCTTCGTGAATCCGCATCTAGCTATTACATAACGTGAAATCACGTCTAGAGAGAAAAAAACAATCCATCAGCTGGGACTCTTAAACAGCACTCTAGACCGCACACACACAGCCGCATCGTCAGTCGTGTGCCACTATTGATTCAATCCAAAATGAGCCCTGTCTCACGGCATTAAATTTCAATATTGCGAGTGATTTGAATTCCAAAATTTCGCAGTAATTACACTATTGATTATACTGTACTTTATGGATTTTCAGGTTCAAATGAAAAAGTTTCAATATCGCTTGTAAACTTAAACTGGCATTAGCACCTCCAAAATAATAGGACAACGAATTACAAGTCAAAACTCAAAATTTTTTTTTGATTATTTGACGCAGTGAATCTTTTGCAGATGAGTTCTACTGCTCATTCTGTGACACCGCGTAAGCAAAGCGTACACAACAAGGGAACAACACACGCAAACACACACACGTATACAAATAACAGAGCGGAGTGATGGATGTGTGTGTGGAAAGGTGTATGTAGAATGGGATTTTATTAGGATTGCCATAAATAAGGTTCATATTTATTATGGTGGTTCCAGATTATTATTATCTTTGGGGTATCAAAACAAAGTGTATTTGAGAAACGGTACATCATCATCATCGGCACCCTTGACTCACTGCCACTAGGCCTGTCTAGTATTTTACATGCTCTTGCTGACAATGACATGGAATCATCAAATCACTGGACGATCACCACTTCTCTTGATCTGGCTTCAGTTACCATTCTGTCAAAGGTTTTCACTCCTGCCGTCATCATTACCACATGCTAGGTAAGAAAAAAAAGGTTCATTTGTTTCATGAAGAATTTGTGACTACTGATAAAGACCAAATCACATTTTAGTACAAAAACGCTGTAGCTTCCAGACGATGCTGTACACTCTTTTCCAAAATACATTTGCCTTTCAGTACAGTCAGGAAAAAAGTGGTTTGCAAGTACAGTCACATACAGTGTGCAGTCCCGCTAAGCCCGAGTTCTCTTGACCCACATCCCTCGGGAACTTGCATTATCGAATGTGGCAAAACTGTACCGTCATAACCCGGAATGCGGCACAAAAAGGGTTTAAAAACTAAATACTAATGTTTTGTTTTGTTGTTTTGTTCAAAGTGGGCTGTTTCTTTAGAGCGGTAAATGTTCTGATCGTTAGGTTAGGTTAGTTATAACCTTGTGTTGTGTTAGTTCTAACACAACAGATAAGAAAGAAAGTACAACTTTTCTATCAGAGTCTAAGCACTAGTAAATTTTCGGCCACATACAAACCCATCAATGGCTCAATAATACATCATCATCCTCAATATATATAAAACTTTTTCGAAGCTGACTTAGAATCAACGCACAGCCTAAACTACATGTAAGTTCTAGAGGTATGAAATTTGGAGGGTAGTATCCTTATATAGTGTAGGGGTGCACTAAGAAAGGAATTTTGAAAGGTCACACTCTGGGGAAGAACGGGAGCAACGCCGCGGGCGACGGCTAGTTGGCTTATATTTTAAGTTATTACAGACTCACAACCAAACCATTACTGCCATAATGATGACATCTTCCATTTAATTTGTAGCAATGGTGTACAAAAAAGGAATTTCATAATATCGACTACTAAGTCGAGGATTGAATTTTGTAAGGAAAATACTTCGGTGTTCCATACGCTCAAATGCCTGCTTTGTGATTTTCGACTCAAAATCTTCGAGCTACGGTTGAGAATCGGTAAAATATATGACCAGGTTGGTAAGATTGGGGAAATAGAACGTGTGCCATTGCGATGTAATCACGTTTGTAAGCATCTTTGAGTGCACTTGCTAAAACCTAGATTTTGTCGGCTCAGTTAAGGTTTGTGCTGAGGTAAGGATCCAAATAGGTCTGTTATTTTATACCAACACACTAAATATTTTAAGGATCTATTTCTGCCGCCAAGCAGCGATGCTCGCATTGTTGTGTTCCGGTTTGAAGGGTAAGGGCGCCGGTGTAATTACAGGCACATGAGACTTCAAGATCTTTACGTCTCAGAGTGATGGACGCAGTGCATTGCCTTACAGGGCACGTCCTCATTGGACTTGCTCTGTGAGGTCATGCATTGTTATAGGCAGAAGTTACCACTTAACATCAGGTGAGCTATCAGCTTGTTCCATTACTTTTACGATAAAAAAAAAATTACTTTTTCAGAATGTGCTGCATGCGTATTCGTAATTGAACAGAAAACAATAATTTGTCTAGTGTCACATATATTTTAGTACCTATGTAATTAATAAATATAATAATAATAAATATTCACGGACACTTAACACAACGCCTTCTAGTCCCAAACTAAGCAAAGCTTGTACGATGGAAACTAGATGGCTGATAGAATACATACATACATATTTTTTTTTTTTGTAAATACATACTTATAATACATAGAAACACCCAGACACAGAACAAACATCTATGTTTTACAACACACAAATGTTTGTTCTCGGTGGGGATCGAACCCACGACCCACAGCACGAAAGGCAGAGCTACTACCGACTGAGCCATGACGCCTGTCGTATATTATATTCTTACTAAGATGACTTACTACTCTTGAAGACATCCAAATAATTTTAAAGGTCGATAACCTAAATACCTACTGACATGGAACTCTACTCTTTAACGTAAAATAAAGCTGCGTTTTTCTTTTTTACGGTCAAATAGATGAAAACGAAGCTGATTTGCATATAAAAGCCTTAGGCCCTTATCTTATGAAGCAAACGTAAGCTTGATTCACAGACATCAACCAGAACTAGGATCCTTAGCACTGGTTTGTACGTTTCGAAATTAACTACTGACGAGTCGACTTCGGCTGTATTTAGTCAAAAATAAAAAAGAAATAAAAAAACTTTTATTTGGAACAAAATTACAATGAAAACTATAACAAAAATAAAGAACGATGATAGCTACAATAGTTTTAAACTGTGTCGTAACTTGGCCCACCAGTGGGTCGGCCGGTGGGCTCGATGGGAATAAGCCCTATATTGTAGTCGAAACTAAACTAGCTAGTAATTATAATAAAGTTAAAGTAAAATAAGTTTTAAATGTTTAAGACCAGGTTTACTGTCTTAACTTCCTTGAAAACCACAAACCTTTGTTTTACTACGAAAAAAACTACTGTTATTTTAGCTCCCTGTAGTCGCTGTCCATGTGGATTCTATTATAATAGTTATAAAAGAAGAATAAAAATAATAAATCGCATACTATGCGTTTGGATTAAACTTAGTTTTAGATTATATGATCTGTGGTTTTGGGTATAGTATTAATGATCTGTGGTTTTGGTTTACTAATTGCTTTTGTTGTTGTATTCTGTTATTTTGCACCCTGTAATTGCATTGTAATCTCTACCAAATTGATAACGTTAGAAACTGTTAGTTACTAACAGGAACTGAGGAAAATCAGAGGGTTCTTGTACAATATGATTTTGAGTAGGGAAAGGTCAAATCTCTCATCAGGGTTACCATACCTTTGTGAATACAATAATTTTAGGCGAATTATTTTATGTATATATGTACCTAAATAATCATTATATTTTATTCTGACAATTAGCCAAAACACCAGGAAGTAAAAAAACTGAATAAATAAATAACATGAGCGTTGTTCAATAATATATTCAACGTTTTCGTGGTTGGGACTAAATAACCACGTGAAATGAATAAATGTATTGAGCTCAATATGTAAAGAAAAGTTCTCGGCTGGAATCCTCAGGCACATCAGTAGACCTTATGAAGTGGTCTGCCGTGCTCTGTGTCTATCTATTATATAGTCTCCTTACAATTCTATCCTATAAAACCTATTCAAACAAGATGGGTATTTATTTTTTATGGCCACCGTACCCAACAGATTCCGATGACGAGCACCCCGGTTGCAATAAACAAATTTGCTGATCCGCAAAACCTATCCGGATCGCTTTGAGGCCCTTCGACAAATTTTTGGGACATCAGTTTTTATTGCAACACAAGTAGGTACGGACTGGAGTGTACTCACGTGGAAATGCGTGGAGCTAGGAACGGGTGGGCGTTGAACTGTCTCACAGTAGAGTGGGGATAGCTTTTGCTAACAACGTAGAAGTGGTCATTGATAACATGAATCGATTACAATCGATGTTAGTCGGTTGCTAAACTATTTTTTTTTTTTTACATTTTAATTGATATTTATCGAAAAACTCATGATATCAGAAGAGTTATGTATAGCGTGACCCGAATTAGATAGTCAAGGCGCTGGTCACGCGTCAAAAATCTATAGGTAACCATTAAGGGTAAGAGTAGGTAAGTTTATCTAAAGCCTTTACTTCCAGTACATTTTCCAAACTATCCTAAATCAATCCAATTCAACAGAACACTAAGCGCTAGCCTAGAATCCCATAGCCATTATCTCTACATCTAAACCGCATAGTAATTGCATTCCATGATCGATATTTCAGCAACTCGGATCCAATCACCAACACAATTGGTGTAATCACAGTACTCGGGACGTCCCGCGGGCTTTAGCGCGTACTGAGCTTACAGATCTTAGGTATTCAATACCACTGAAGCGCCAAGAACTTTTAAATTATATTTTTGTTTTTACTGTCTATTATATTCACAATATTTTTACCGTTTATTGTTTTAACTAAGTCGTCTCAAACGTTATACGTAATCTCAGTTTCAAAACTGGGTTGCTAACATCCTGTCCCGAACTCCATAGGTGATGACTTCAAAAATGATTCATTCAGAATACCAGAAAACTTTGAATCTATGGTTCAAGCGGATACCCGTTACTGATGAATGTACCCATTGAAATGTTGATAGTATAAAGACGAAATTTGTGTGTTATCATCAATCATCATCATCAATATATATAAAACTCTTTTGAAGCTGACTTAGAATCAACGCACAGCCTAAACTTAGAGGTATGAAATTTAGAGGGTAGTAGTGTAGGGGTGCACTAAGAAAAGAATTTTGAAACGTCACACTCTAAAGGGTAGAACGCGAGCAACGCCGCGGCTAGTTGAACATAAATCCAAGTTTAACATTGAATACCCTTAACCATTTGGATAAATAGCCGCACAAAAGTCCCATAATTAAGTAATAGCCATTTCATTTTACGACAACTTATTATGAGCATAAAGTAGAAGTAAAAATTTTATTATGCTTCCAAACCTTTCTTTTTCTTTCTACTTTTAAAAGTTATTCTCTGCTAGCGAAGGTTGCGAAAAGCAAAGTGCTCTAGGCTCTATACCAAAGTTTCACTGCATAGTAAACGCGTAGGTTGTAAGAACTGGCTTCATAAATGAGGAAACCATCCGCTCTGATATGAATCTCTGAGAAAAAACCAATACAGATGCGATCACTAAGCGAGTCGTATCCGCTCCGAAATAGCAGTACATAAGCAGGTGCCACCGCAGCATGCATTTAAATCGAATATTACAAAGTAGATAGATACTGGTTATGGCTGGCTTGAACTGGCTAGCGCGCTAGAAGACTGAAGCCATGGGACAACCAACTATGCAGCGTTGTTAGAATAATCTCACTTTTTACAATCGATAAATAATAAGAAATGATTCAAAAAGATGTGAGAATTCCAGGCAATAAGTTACTTCTTCCATAACACCCGTAGAACTACAAATAAAATAGTAAGTAAAATAGCTGGTAGGCACTAAGGGAGTAGGTAGTAAAGTTGTTTGGGCGGATGTGTCAGCCATTGGGTAAACTCAAGATGCGAATAAAAAAATTTAGGTAGATAGGTAGTTAGTTTTTAAATCATGAATGCAATGATAGTCCATCAAATTTTTTATTTTGTTAGTCAACGTGGTAGAAAGCAGCGTCCACGTTTAAACCCTTCTAGGATGAAACGTGGACCTAATGACGGCGCACACTTTCTGAGTAGCACTCGGAAGAATTGCAGAAAATTGGCAAAGAATAAAATTGAAGTGAAGTGATTTCCAATTATTAGTTTTAATGGAGCCAAAAATGATTGTCGGAGCATACTTTTTGTAGGATTATTATACCGGGTTAAGTCTGTTTAGTTTTTTTTTAAAGTAATTTTTTACATCGTTATACATGTTATCCTATTTAATTAATTGTATTGTAAAATGCCTTTTCTGCGGTCTTAATTTAGATAATATTTGTATCTAAGAAATTGTGTGCTATTCAGATCCGGTACAGCCAAAAGGCTAACATATTTTTATGGAAACAGTTTATCGCGGAAGGATCAAGCAATATTCATCTTAGGAAATAATCTGGGATTGGTTCGCTCCGTAATTCCAGATTATTCCAAAACTTTCTTTTGTTTCATAAAAATTCAGGTGGGCTTCCGGCCTATCGTCCAGCCGTACAGTCAGCAAAACAAGTTTGAAATGTTACGTGCACGTATAGAATAGCAATCTAAAGTTACTCAAACTTTTTTATTCAGTAAATCTTACTTTTCCTTACTAGAGGTTTTTAAGTGCCATTTATTCGCAAGTTAAAAAGTCAAAGTTAATGGAAAAATGCTACCGATAAATTCAAATTTTATAGAAATTTTCTTTCAAACTAGGTTTTATAGCCAGATTTTTAGGCAGAAAATGTCTGGACATTTCGCTGACTCACTCTTCAGACTATGCCATGCTTGCAGAATGGATTTTATTTTTCAGTACCGTTCATAACTAAAACTGAAGACTCATAAATATTTTTCTGATGATTCACAAACTAAGGTGCAACTGAAAAGCACCAAGCGTAGCTCTGAACGGACGGGGATGACGGTGTTAATGAACCTATCAGGTGATTTCTGGACTCTTTTCCAAATACCGGTAGACGCAGGGGACGCTAATGGGATTTTTAGACAAAAAGTCCAGAAATCCCCTGCGTGTTCTCCCTGCGAAGGGGATTTCTGAACTTTTTTTATCCAATAAACTCTCTAATGTTTTAGTATAAAGTGCCTTGCTGACGGTACATCCGTTGATTGAAATGCGTCGCTTACGAGTGGCTCGCTCCGTCCGGAACTCTGCCCTCGCCATCCTACACCGTCCTTTATGAACTTTACATATACTTATTAAAGTTATAAGTAACCCACTTTCGGTCGGATAAGGCTCTCGAAGATTCTCAACTTTAGAAATAAATATGGCCGCGGTTTTCGCATGTCACGGAAGAAATTGGTGAGATACAGACAAGAGCATTAGGTCTAAGTACCTGTTGCCAGACAGAATCTAAGCTAAGTGCAATCTGTGATGCAGCTGGAAATTTCTCCCTAAGGCGAACCTGAGACTAGCTGGAATTGAGTGGAATATGATATAGTTTAGTGCCTATGTGAGTTAGTGGCCTAGATTCAGTGGAATGAATGGGTCATTGAACCAAACTTTGTGTCTAGCCTCGCGCTCTAGGAGGCCATGGTGACTGGCCCGGAGTCCTCATAATTACATCGATACTACTAAATACAAGATATCGCAGTGTGGGTTAAGACGAGGTATGTATGTGCGTATACCTAATAAATATCTGTTAAGAGGGTTTTTCCGAAAACATGCTTCTCGACCTACTCTCAAATTACAAAAACTAAATGGTCATATTTTGTAAAAAGAATGTCAGCAATGTCTGAAACTAAATATTTCATTGTTATACTGGTATTAAACACCAATAGAGTCACCATGAATTTTTTTGAAGCTCTAGAGGTCCTCTGGTGTTGCAGGTGTCCATAGGCTACGGTTACCGATTACTATTAGGAAGGCGGTACGCTTATTTGCAGAACCGACAATCGTTGGAGCAAACTAATACTCGAGTGGAGACCGCGTTTAGGCAAGCATAGTGTAGGACGCCCTTCGGCTAGGTGGGGTGACGATCTGAGACATGTAGCTGGCAAAAACTGGATGAGAAGAGCCGAAGACCGGGCTCAGTGGCGCGTCTTGGGAGAGACCTACGTCCAGCAGTGGACCGATATAGGTTGATGATGATGATGATAATGATGACGCTTATTTGTCTACTTAGTTAAAAAAGTCATAAAATGTTGTAAAGTCAACGTACTCGTAGTGTGCATGAACAAACTATTACCTATTCTGTACCCTGTATATTTATGTTCTGCTATATATGTTACTCAACCACAATAACAATTTAGACTAAACACCCTTGTAGTTGTAGTTGTACGTATATGTAGAGTTAGTTCCCCGCGGCCGAATGTTTGTGATAGCAAATTAATAGTTTAATTGCAGTTCAGAGCAATAGTATAACCGGGTTCTGATACTATCGTATTACTTAATCAATGTTTGTACAACATTTTGTGAACTCTTTTAGAGTTCATAAACAACAAAGCTTGAGCCACTTTGGGCAATTTTTCAAAACAAGCAAATTTTGAGGCAAACCGTAATAGGAATATTAATAAAATTAAACTTAAATATAACAAATAATAAATAAAAAATATTAAAAGTAACTCTTCAAGAGCAAAGATGACTTTTCCTTTAAAAAATGTTATTATGTAAAGTTCAGTCGCAAACGGAGAAGTAAAACAGTGTTTTACAAAACTACTTAAATTAGTTGGTCTTGACCAGCATCTGTTCATTCAAGCACTTTTTTTGTTAGTGATGATGATGAATAGCTAAAGAGGAAACTACATAAGTAGAAGTAGCTATCATAAAAAAAAAACACTTTTCCTGGAGAGCAGGCCTACGATAAAGAACAGAAAAAAACAAAAGAATATAAATAAAGACAGGAAACCAGCTATCATGAAAAACGTCAAATATTTTCTACTATTCAATACTCTGTAAACACATAAAAATATCTGTGTGTCGCATCCAAACATAACCCGTAACCACTCAATGCGCGAGTATGACATACCAATCGGGAGATTCGGGAGATTCGGGAGGGGAGAAATATTGAAAAGCTAAAAATGTAACGTGTCATCTAAATGTAAAAATTGATTTGGGCTCCGTACCCTTGTAGGGGTGCTATGCTACTAACGGTTTGATATTAAACGGAGCTGCAAGGGAAAGGAATAAGCACACGGCTTAATTCCACGTGGATGATTCTTGAAGATACTATATAGAAGCAATGGGGTATTAAATCCTGTGTTTTGGGTATATTTTTAAATATTTCTAACAAAAGACAGACAGGCGTCATGGCTCAGTCGGTAGTAGCTCTGCCTTCCGTGCTGTGGGTCGTGGGTTCGATCCCCACCGAGAACAAACATTTGTGTGTTATAAACATAGATGTTTGTTCTGTGTCTGGGTGTTTCTATGTATTATAAGTATGTATTTATAACAAAAAATAAAAAAATGTATGTATGTATTCTATCAGCCATCTAGTTTCCATCGTACAAGCTTTGCTTAGTTTGGGACTAGATGGCGTTGTGTTAAGTGTCCGTGACTATTTATTTATTTTATTTATTTAAAGACTGCACTTACCAAATGATAATAACCCCTGTCGCGTCACGTTGCGTTCATTCAAAAAAAAATGGTGTAGTAGTTTATTTAGTTTCACCTTCGAGAAAGTGCTAGAGTTTCTCAAGTATTGTTTCGTATTTAAAACACACGCCGGAAAAGAATTACCGGGTGCTTCAGTGGCACGTATTTAGTGATTTATGTAAATATGTATATAGGTACACCTCGTATCAGCCTCGCGAGGGCTGTCGCTTATTAAAAGTGCTCGCCTGCGGCACAATCGAACGCGTAATTATTTTCGACAACCCTACGGAAGATGCAATCAGACTCTGGCAATATTTATACGTTTTTTTTAAATCGAAATGTAATTGTAACAAAATACCTACAACTGAAATCAATAAAAGTGTTTTTCTCGGGTTCACAAAACCAATTACCTAAACATAAACTACTATATTGATTTTGTGTCGAATACGATTGGACAGAGCTTGCAAATCAAATTTCAAAAATAGAGTGTTTTTTGTTTTATTAGTAAGAGGTGGTAATAGTCCAATCAAATAGAAACCCCAAGAGAATGCCACTTTATAGCGAAAATATGCGTGTTAAAGTCTATAAAATTAAATATTGAATTGATTCTAAACAACACATTTAAGCCACGTAATCAACATGATTACTGGTAGTAAATCGTGAGAGTTTGTCAATGTGACTGTATCACGCGATGTGCTATCCATTCTAGTTGTTATCGGGAGTGACATCCTTCAAGTAATGATACTCATTGATTTGAAGCCTATCTGAAATTGTAAGTAAGTACATATTTAGTGGTCTTTGGTTTTGAATGGCTTAATCTATCATCATACGATGATATTGATGATATTATTATTATTATTTTTAAATTGTACAAAAATTGATCTAACTAAGTGTTCTCTATAAGATCCTATGGTTTAAATAAATGAATTGAATTGATTTGATTCATAGATGCATCAAGAGGACAGATATGAAAAAGCTTTTGAGGTTGTTAAAAATTATAGAGTGTCCTTTGGCCACAAGCATGACAGTCTTAGGAGATTTTCGTAGTTTTCTATAAGCGTAGTTAGTTCAGGAAAGACAGAGCCCGTAGTCTGAGTGTTGTTTTGTTAATCGAAACGCATATCGAGAAGACTTGCGAGACTTGCGAGATATTTTGTATGAAAATCCTATAAGCGCCTCTAGCGGGAGGTCCGCAAACTATTTTTCTTCACACAAAAACTGCGAGTTTCTCGATTTTCGCTTGTCGCAAATCAACATACCAAAACTTAGACTACGGGCTCAGAAGACTTTCAACCATCTCCGTGATATGATAATTGTTGGTTTGCAATTAAAATGTACAGATAGCACGTCGATGTGAAGCTGTACCTACCAGTTATTACACAGCTATAAACAGACGTCGAAGGAATTCACCTTATCCAATAGTTTACGAGTGCCTCGAGTTGTAGCTGACTGCCTTAGTGGTAGAATGGGTTAACCGGTATCTAAACTACGAGAATGTAATTTGGTGTTTATGTTTGTATTTAATGTGTATGTGTGTGTTTTGTTAATGTGTATGTGTGTGTTTTGGACGAATAAGTTGAGAATGGCTTACAATCTCCATCAATTTGTGCTTTAGAGTAGAGTACTTATAGGGGATAAAATTAATGACCCTGATTATCACGTAACCAAAGAAGTGGTGTCTGAAAAGAAGGTTCCAAAACTTCAATTACTAAAATGAACCAAAAAACGCAGCAGATTTTCTTCAGGAATTTACTTATTTGATAAGGACCTCCTGAATGTTGATATTATACTATTTTATATATATACCGCATTTATGTTCCGCAAAAAGAAAATAAATATTATGTTGTACCAACGTGCTATACAATAATATCGCGTGGAACTCCACAATTAGTCCTACCGCGTTACGATAACGACATTCATGTTTATTCACTACCGGTTGCTTTATCTTTTAATCTCTAAGTAATCTATAGGTTTCGGTAAATACTTTTTGATATCACACATACCGCGATATTCATATCTCGACTATGAAAAATGTATAAAAATAAGTAGGTACAGTTTCGAGTCTTTCTTTAGCATGAGCATTGTATCTATTATAAGGTTAGTAAGTTTATGTCTGACCTAGATTTAAATCCATCTTCAAACAGCATCACATGATCTCATTTGAACAAACTATTTAGTTTATCTCGCACCAAAATATATCTCGATACCAGCTGATAGCGTTCCCAAACTGATGAGCTGATAACAGCGATAACACGAACTTATCACTAGTATTATACAAGCCATGTACCGGGTAGCATTAGTGGTAGGAGCCGCCAGCAATCTCGGCTATCAAGTGGTGAAACGGCTAGCAAAAACATTCAACGGAAAAATATACTTTACAACCGAAGACGCGACCGATGGACTGAAAATACTCAGCAACTTGTCAAAAGATGGACTGGACATCAACTTTCTACAAATGGACATCACATACACTAAAAGCATCATAAAAACCAGATACAGCATCCAAGATCTGGATGAAAGAATAGATTTGATAATCAATCTAACAGACTATGTGAGCGAGAAGAACATAACACACACGGAAAGAGTGAGGAGAACGCTGAGTGTGAATTTTTACGGCTATATAAATTTCGGAAAGTTGATTTATCCGCTTCTAAATGAAGGAGCTAGAGTTGTAAATGTTTCCGGACCCGCCGGCCTTTTAAGTACTATAGAAAATAAGGTTATACAGAGGAGAATTAGTGATGTCAACCTTAGTGAAGATGAGCTAGTAGCTTTGATGCAAGAGTATGAAGAAGCAGCGAGAAAAGGCATTGAAAAGACGGAAGGTATTATTATAGAAATACTATTGTACAGTGCATGCTATCGAGCCCACTGATTTGCATAGCGGGCTCGTTGGGATTTTTTTTCCCAACTGGCCCACCAGTTGGCTAGCCGCGATGGATGATCAAATTGCACAATCTGTAGATATTTGTTTTGTTGTAAAAATTTGGTTTGAGTATTGTGTGGTAGAGATAATAATCATTAGTAATGAGTTTTGAGGCCTTAGTAACTTAAAATCAGTATGCAATTTATACATATTTATCGTGTACGTAGATGAGCATTTATGCAATAATATTTTCTGTTCTGTTCTAAGGTTGGGGAGTGAACGTACACGCGGTCAGCAAAGTAGCATTGAACGCGGTGACGTTCCTACAACACAGGGAATGGAGCGATGCCAGAGTGGTCATCAATTGTGTGAATCCCGGGATCGTTGCACAGAAGGGGGAGAAGAAAAGCGCAAAGGTTTTAGAGGAAGGAGCTAAAGCGATTCTGTATCTAGCGCTTGAAGCGCCTTTGTCGGTCAAAGGCAACTTTGTTTGGAGCAACTATTCTGTGATCGCGTGGAATTCCGATCCGTACGTAGAAGTCACTACTGTGTAGTTGAATATCTACTACTGGAGAAGATAGATACTTCTTCTCAATGCCAATTGTGAGGAAAGTGTTGTGTCATTCAGTGTCCAGCTCTGGTGACGGAGTTTCAAGGCCGCCTTAAGGCCTAAGGCGTGACTTAACGACTGTTAAGAGCCGGGACCGATGTGTTGTAATACTGTAATTACGTACTAGGTACTTATAAGTTTCTATCTAAGTATTTTAGTTAATAATAACTAGTCATTAAACCCTTTTTCTTAATATTAATAAATTAATCACTTAAATAAGTGTTATGACTTCATCTCTTCTAATAACAAACGTAAAACACTTCCAAGCCAAAAGCTCTTGGCGAACGCAGAAAATAGTGCTATACCCACATTTTCAAATACCTACTGATAATCATCGATAATCTCTCTCATTCAGTCAAATAGGATATGCTGTCAAAAACAATGACTCATGAAGTCCTCTCGAATTCAATCACTGATATTTGTGCCGTGTACAAAACACTGCCTGATATGTCTATAAAAGAAAACAATAAAGTGTTTTTGGGTTATTCACAAATATCCTAGATAATAGGAAACATCTTGGTAAATTTTTACAGCTCTTGTAGGATTATCCCAATGCAAAAAATAGCAAACCTAGTGAAGAAAATCCAATAAAAACTTCCGGATAACTAAAGCCACTTTTCCACAGTCCAATGAAATAAAAATAAGTAAATAGGTTATCAAACTGGGTTTCACAGTGCGACACAACTAATTTCCGCTAGAGACGCATTTCAAATTGGCTGTTTTCACTACCACCGACACGACACCTACACGATACTGACGAAGAGCTAAACAACAGTACTAGACGCTTTCACATAGTCGACACTAATATTTTCGTGATTGTCATCGGAGCCCCGAGAAATCTTGTATGAAAACCGGATAAGCGCCTCTAGCGGGAGATTTGGGAATTGTGTAATTCCCAACTAAATTTCTCGCTTTGCGAATGCGTTTGCGTGTGCTATACTCGAGTCAAAAGTCAAAACAAATGCACAGACTCGGGGCTCTGCCCGGACAACTTTTTTTCTAGCCTATAAATGTTTAAATCGAGCGTGCAAACGCTCACGCATTGTAATCTCACTTCACCATAATCACTAAACCATAAACTTGAAGAGCCATCTTGCTATCCTAATTACTCGACTGAGTAGTGTTAATGGCAGACAAACTAACACACATACTCGTACCTACTCTTAAGTGACCGCTCGCTCTTGGCCGAACATCAGTTAATGGTCGTAGCTTTCAAAGTTTATGGCGCATAAAGGACAGAAATAATGTATGACTCTTATATAGATACTTTTTGCATAGTATATTTTAGCGTACGTAATGTGTAGTACTAAAAGATTACATTTGTGACCACATCATCATTTTCCTACCCTTATCCCACGTGAGGTTGGCGCAACATGTTTTTCTCTTTTACTCTGTCATCATCTCAGTGTTCACTTTTTTTTTTCTTACGTTTGGCCTGCAAAATATTATTTAGCTAGGTAAGTAACTCAACACAATTTGCTAGACCAAAACAGCAACTTAAAACTTAACTTTGTCTAAAAAAACAGAATTTGCAATTATTTGTCCAATTTTGTTTACCGAATGAACAAAATTAGCCCAGTTATCATAAATGTTAAATTTTTCATGAATTTTAAATTATTTAAAAAGAGAATTTACCACGAACTTTGCAGAGTTTACAGTCTGAAAACCAAGTAAAAACGAAACTTGAAAATGTTATTTTACTACTGATCAAAATAACATTTTCATTTTCAGTTTTCTAGTCGTAAAACGAATATATAAGGGTGCATGTAACTTGGTGGTTGACGAGTTCAAAGGCTCCTAACAGCGCGTCAGTCCCAGACAGTGTCAACGCGGCACAATCAAATTTAATCAAAAATGTGCATCATTTTATATTGCAAGAGTCTCAGCGAAAGAAATAAAAAGTGCTATCAATGTTCATAAGGTTCACCTACCTCCTGCATTATTTTTGCCGTTTAAAAGTTGTATATTTTTGCTCACCAGTTTTTAACACAAACGTGTAAATAAAATTTCTAACTGGTTTTCTATTTTCAATTTCAATTTATTCAGAGAAGAATAACATTATAGAATAGGCGACGTTATATTCTCGATTTGAAAACATTAAGAAGCACTAAATAACTCATGTGATAGAAGGTAGATATAGAGACTATTTCAGATTACAAAGACTATGGCAGCATATAAAGTTTCACCAAAATCAGGTTAAGCTCCAAAGATCTAATACATCTTACCTTCTGCATAGAAAATTGTTATTAAACAAAAAAGAAGACACTTACATAGAATAATTTTATTGACAAGATAAGCCAACAGAAACGAGCGATAAGCATAATAAATAACTTTTAAAGATATTATTATGTTATTTTGTAAAAGCTAGTGGGTGAGAAGCTGGAACCCAATTAATGAACGCTAGAAAAAAGAAAGTAAAATGGAGAGAGATCGCATTAGTGTTGCAATAAGTTAACTACAGCGGACAGGAGATATAATGTTTTAGATAGTGCGATTCAATACGTTTCCAGCTGGATGGTGTTGTGTTTTAAAAATGGCGACGTCTAATAAATAGATGTGGTATTAGGAATCGATATCGCGATGATCTAACTTCCCTAAAAATTGTCATGAGTTCAAACTCATATGTTGCGTTACACCATCTAAATCCACCCCTATAGGTAGATTTAATCGATGATAGTATTTGAAATCGATATCGCAGCGATCTGAATCCCTGAATATATTACGAGTCCAAAACTCATTTGTAAATATTTTCTTCATAACTGAGATCGTGACCGCCTTGAAACACTTTAGTAGAGTTGTTGATGAGTTGCTTCCATGCTCTACCCTGAGTCTCTCGGCTTGGTAATTTTATAATAGAACTTAGAATTGTATACTAATTCTATGTATTTGCAAGCTCTGCTTACTAGGGCTAGACTTTAGTTTTAAATACCAGTTCTAGTATTTAAAACTAAACTCAACGCAATCTTGGTTTTTTTTACACATTAGAGATCTATAGATGACGTCTCTTGTCTCAACGCGTACCAAAGGTTAGCTCAAAGTCATATCAACCTTCTTTATTCTCATAAATTAAAAAAAAAACGGTTTTTGGCCTTCCCCACTGACGTCCCGGGAGCTTATACCCATAACAATTTTGAGACACGAAGTTTTAAGCTCTTTTATAAATATTACACCATTTGGAAGCAACAGCCTCGGAAGTTCGATGAAGCGTCACTTGTCAAAGATGCAGCTTGTTATAAACTTGCAGCGTCGCTGAACTTGGTCACAAACACGGATTCCTACTAGTTCAGATCTCTTTGCATCTTCGATGAGGACGCCGGATCAACTTAGCTTTGTATGGAGTTTCGGAAAATATGTTTTGAGTTTAGAATATAATTTGACGGGTAACCTCCGTCTAGTTTTGAAAATAAGTACCTAGATGTTGGTGAAACATTCAATAAGCGATGCCTTTGTAAATCGAGACAATTGCTATATAGTCTAGACTACTAGTCAATTAGTGGTTTAGAAAACTGCTATAAACTAATCAAAGAGCTGATAAATTACTCACATTGGTAGGCACATAATATGATGAGCAGCAATGCATGCATACATTTAAAACTGCTTCTTCTATTCCATTAGCGTTTCACTAACAAAATACACACAAGATATAAGAGGTAAAGCGGCAAAAGTGACTTGTATTAGCAGGTAAAACGGTTATATCTGTTTCAATATTCGATTATCTGTCAATAAGTAGCATGAGACCTTCGTCAAAACACTGCCTTTGACACTTTGAAACTCGCTCCGACTTTACCTGCTTTATTATCACGTAGAACAAAAGCCTATAAATAAGAAATTATCTGGACGTCATAATAGATATTGTTTCTGTTTGTTAGAACACTAATAGACTAAAGAAATGATTTTGCTAAGCAATTACTAAGCAGTGAGTACCACTTACCTCAAAACCAAGGCCACGCCTATCTAAGCAGTGTAAAAGTTCACATGATGAAGTGGTAGAAGTAACTTAGTTGGCAGCACAGCCTGGCGCATACGCATTAATGTTTAACCGTTTTACACCATCCGAAGTTCACTCCACAAAGTGCCTCTGGGAATGAAAAATTCCGGCCATCCCAAACACTAGCACTTCATACAGTATTCATCCGATGGCCCAATCCACTATCTCCCAGGAGCTGCAGCTCGGATATGCATTTTCATTGTATCTGCTCGTGCGAGATAAATACATTACAGTACAGCATTTCAAACATTTTAAATAGAACGGATTCTTACAGACAGTTCCGTATACCATCTAGCCATGTTGATAATCTTATGGCTAGAGAATAGAAAACCAAACTCGAAATGATATTTCGTAACAGTAAGTCACGTGACTTAGGTACTGCCATACACTTTCACGTTACAGTAAAAATTGTCATAGAAGTTCTAAATACGGCCAAAACGGTTCCTAATTAAACTGCGGTTTACAATTAACCCATTTTGCATTGGGTTTCAACCCATCAGAAGGTGTAGCAAGTCACATAAACAAACGAAGTCACAGGCGTGTCACTAGTAATTTAATAAATTCATTAGAAACATCTAAGTAGTCCGAAATTTATTGTCGTCTCCTGTCGTTTATCAAGGCAACTTCCTCAAACTTGCAAAAGCTTACAATTGAAGTATCTAACTTTGAGTCAGTAATTAAAATTAAACTCTTTGCTAACAAGACGGGGAGTTTCTTTTGCAGGGTGCTATAAGTTGTAAATATCTTTGAGTTGGGAAATTCATAGGAATAATATTTATTTGGTATTTTAGCGACATTAGGAAATAGCGTTTTATTTGAATTTATTTGAGAGTGTCCTAATAAAACAAACAGAAATTTAAAAAGTGCCAAAGGTGTGGCTAATCGGTCTACACAAAACAAAGGAAGATTCCTATTGGTACTTTGAGCTACACTACGTGGCCTGTTGGCGGAACAAGACGCTGCCATGCAAAACGCACAAACCGACCGCGCAGCGTAACTCAAAAGGCAGCGCCGAGTTTATTACCGTTTTTACAGTATTTTGTCTCCGTCCGTTCCAATAAACAGCACTACGCTAAAAGTATATTAAAATCCGGAACAAATACGCGTTCACGTTCGTGGCTTAAATTAAAAGCAATGAAATGACGCATTATGTATCGGGATAGCATCTGTTGCCACGTGACTGCCATTTCCATGGCTGCTTGATTCAATATTTAAAGATTTTTTTATTTTCATTTGGACCTAATATTATGTCTGTGTGAACATAATATTAGGTCCAAACTATAATAAATCTTGGAAACAAAAAATACCTTCTATCATTGTATTTCACAGAAAACTAGATTAGATCAACCCTTTTCGTAACCTAGTTGACCTAGATACCAACCGTTCTTTTAAATCCACCATTATAAAGCTTTCGTCAATGACTATCCGACACTTAATGCATCACTGAGCGTTATCTGTCGCACCAACTTTGAAATAGAAAAACTTGCGTCGTTAGTGTAACCGCGGCTTTATTTACTTGCTCGCTAGTGCAGAACATGCTTTATGAATTACACTTTACTATGAGTTGTATAAGCATTATTTTTTAGTTTGCTATTCTGCTACAAATTTCAATTACTTGCTTATGAATTTGCCTTTAAACTACAAGTAAACTCAAGACAAAACAGCTTATTTGATTCAAGTTTTTTATTATTTTCAGTGAAAATCTGTCAACAATCTTGAGTCGAGCTAGTTTTTTTAATACGACGTGTGTAACAATCAAAAAACAGTTACAACATAAATAAAAATTATGCTTTAGGTACATGTTCACAAAGAAAATTAAGACCAGACAGTATTTACAATTTTACATAATAAAAATACTTTTTAACTGCAATGAACTCGCTAGTACTCGCAGTTCGAAAACCTCAGAGATTAGTGCTAAAGGCAAAATGTAGTGCAAAGCGCAAAAATAGAGCAAAAAATACAGACTAAATATTCTTACAAAAACATGTTTCATGTGACTCTTTTTCGCTTTGAGGTTAGGTTTTATTTTGGTTTTAAAGTTTGCTAGTAACTTATTTGTCCGTTATTACTGCGGTTTTCATGTCTCTCGCCATCGTTGGAATATGCTTTTACAAACACATTTTACACTATGCAGTTTGTTCATTTAAAAACAGTGTTTCTAAAACGAGGTTACCTATTAACTTTGTATGTATAATTTGTTTTTTATTAGGATTTACATCACCAGTAACTGCTTGAGTGGCCTACACCATCTTCTCAAGAATTGATGATGTTCTATTGGTATGGAGACCTACGTCTAGCAGAGGACAATTTTTTTTTTTTTTTTTATGATAAACGTCTTGGAACAAGCTGATAGCTCACGTGATGTTAAGTGGTAACTTCGGCCTATAACAATGCATTACCTCACAGAGCAAGTCCAATGAGGACGTGCCCTGTAATATAGGTTGATGATGATGATATTTTGTTATGGAATGGTCACTACCACTGATTTGATTGATTTAACGGAATCCCCGTTAGCAGAAT
The DNA here is from genome assembly GCA_918843925.1 of Eulithis prunata. NCBI lineage: Eukaryota > Metazoa > Arthropoda > Insecta > Lepidoptera > Geometridae > Eulithis > Eulithis prunata. The sequence goes on from OU974010.1 coordinate 10,381,630, forward strand.
TCTAGAGCCATCATGGCTCTAAAAGTGTACAAAACAACGAAAACACAGTTCAAATATACGAGATATCTTGAATGGAGAGTTGTACTGGGCTGCTACATTTCCGGGAACTGGCATAATCCGAGGGAGCTACGTCACTCAATCAATCTCCTTGACTTGTGCTATACTAGTGGCATGTTGCTAGCACGTGTGCTAACTCAAGTCAGTTGTTACAAGTAGTTTACTCGGTTTGAACGTTGATCAAGTTCAAGTCTGAAGGAGACTGTTTATACTCGTAGCTACTTCTACAATCCTTAACAGACGTTTTTTAGGTGCTGTCGACATAATTCACCAGGGCTAATTATAATTAACCTAGGTGAATTAAGTAGACTATTTACAGTCAAATAATGTATCGTTCAACAAAAACAGTAAGATAGTAGAACATGAGAACGTAATCATACCAATCTTATGGACGACTAGCAGTCTCCCGCGGCGTTGCTCGCGTTGGAGTGTGACTTTTCAAAATTCCTTTCTTAGTGCGCCCCTACACTATATAAGGAACCTACCCTCCAAATTTCATACCTCTAGGACTTATAGTTTAGGCTGTGCGTTGATTCTATGTCAGCTTCAAAAGAGTTTTATATATATTGATGATGATGATGATGTCATGATAAAACTTTGTAACATAATTTATTTATGTAACTTATTCAACTAATTAGCAGCAGGCTACATTTCAAAGTGTGTAGCCCGCTGCTAATTTAGTTGAATAAGATAGTCAACCAGTAAATGCACGTACATTTTCATTTTGTTAAGAATATTGTAGGCATTTAAATGAACTTGGGTATTCCATGTGAACCTCGTCGTTACGTGACGGTGTAAATGCACCCAGGCAGAATGATATAGGCGAAAGAAAATAAAATGAAGCGTGTTGGGTACAAACTTACTAGGTACCCTAAACAAATAGGGTGGCAATGAAAAGAGTTTTAGTTAAATAGCTGCTAATTTACCTGCTTACATATAATCGGTGCATAAAATTCAGCTGTTTAAATGATTGCTGTCTCTTACTAACAGGTAATGTCAAACAGTGAGTGACAGAGCTAGATTTTCTTATGGTTCACTGCGTGAATTTTCAACTAAACTGTGACTAAACACTTTTCGTGGTTTGAAATTCGGGCATCTAAGGAGTGATTTGATTTTTTGTGTTACATTAAATTAAAAAAAAAAAAATCAGATGTAACAATCTATATCAATATCTGCAATTCAGAAACAAAACCAGTTTGTATTTAATATTGCGATATATCTTCAATCACTGGCAAATAAACTAACGATGATCATGATTGCGATAATTACGATATTAAATGATAATCTCTCTAATAATCTACATGTAATTAGATTGTGTGGTAACTGCAAGATAGAGTTCATTACTATCTATCAATACCGCCATAATTACATACATATTAATAACATATCTACATAAAGTATTTTTTTATCGTTTGCTGAAACTGCAGTGCCTTGATCACGAATAAATGTGACAATCGCCAACGTATCGTAACGCTAGCGTATCCGAGATACACTGCGCCGTGGCACTACAACGGTTGGTAGTCGAGCTGGCATTGACGCGCAATGTAACTCGAATACGCTAACGCGGCGACTGTCAGATTTGTTCGTGATAGAGATACAGTATATACTACGGTGTTGCGTTCCACGCCCAAACCCTTGGTATATCGTATAATGGACCAATCTCGAGTCTAAATTCGGAAACGGGAGTCCAACCAATACCAAAAAAAATACTTTGTAAGTATATCTAGGTACAAAATTTAATCAAGTTATCGGAGTTTTAGTAAGTGCCTGACAAGTAAAATTTCCGTCGCAGTGAATAGAATACTAGATAAGTATGCAATGTACATTGAACAAAACACAAAGCTGCGTTGACTGATTCGAATAGTAACGTGACAAACAGCGCACAAGTTTTCTAATTCATGTTCACAAGTGTACCGAGCTCAGCTGGTCGACTCCGTAGTGCGAGTCGCCAGCCTCACTTCAATAGGCAAATGCCAGTGGCGTTTCGTCGTCACTGCGTCGGTTCAGCTAGCCCTCAATAATGCAGAGCGGAATATTTACTGTGTACATTGTACATGTGTACACGTCGGCTATGCGGTGAAAACGAGCATGCTTTTGACATGTCTACGTGATGGTATTCTACGGAAATAGTTCGCGCGATCGCGACCATGTGAACGTGGTCGTATACTCGGCGAATAATGTTGCACCTGTTTTAGAATACAATTTGTTTGTAGGTTCGAAGTTTAAAACGTGTTGTAAAGTGTCGGAGGAAATATTTAGAAACGTGTTACATACGCTTTTGTGGGTCAAAGTTGGGAATGGAATATTTAGAGTGAAATACATTACATAAATGGAGCGCGTCCATTCGTTTACAACGCCAAAATATAAGGCATATTTTCTAAGGTATTCAAAACATGTACGAGTATGAATTATGTTGTAACTAATGGTATGATGTAAACTAGTACTTAAATTTTATTTTATAAGAGTACTTAATGAAACAAGCAGATATCCCATATCTGCACATAACAATGTATTGCCTCACTGAGCATGTCCACTGAGGACGTCCCCTGTGTGGCATCACACTGCGTCCATCACCGTGGTCTCATGTGCCTCCGATAATTGCACCAGAGACGGCTTCACTCATACCCTTGAAATGAGAACAGACCAATGCTACTTTTTGTTTTACAAAGTGTACCTACTATCTCTAGACTAGAAGGCGTGTCCGTGAATATTTTATTTTTTTATGTGTACCTAGTAACCTACTTATTTTTACTTTACTTTTTTTGTTTTCACTTTAGTATATAATTCCAAATTGACTACACTTACACCGATACCAAAACATGTTTACGGCGACTGTGTAACTTTCGGGCGATGCGCGTTACACTTGAGTGCATCTAAAACTTCTCTACTTTATACTTCAGTTGGCAGTAGGTGTAGTTTAGAGAGTAGCTAGGTCACTGCAAGTTTATAAGTGGCCGGTAGATAACTATTATTATGTACTTACGAATAAGCTGGCCGTGGCATCTAATCTAGATCATTTATAAAGTTTCAGGGGCCATTATTTACCCGTGCCTCGATGAGCGGGACGCAGTTGTGCTTGGGCCATGATTAAGATGCAATAGGCTTGCCCAGCACCTATACCATCTCTCAGCTTAGTCGGCCTTATCCACAGAAAAGACAAGGTCAATACGTGCGGAACTGACTATGGCCGGAATACTGAAACGTCACTCAAATTTAAGCACCACTTAAAATTGCTCTGCCTCTGTTTGACATTACTAATTTGTAAGAGATGGCAATAATTTAAGCGTGAACTTAATTTAAGTGGCGTTTGTGTATTCGGCCGTAAGCCGCGTGTTTCCTCATGCGTGCTGTTTGTGTTCACCGTTTGAGAGCATTGGCATAATAGTAAAACAGATAGTGTGTGAACAGGAACGGTAACGCACACAGATGTGATAGAGTCTTATGTATAAATACTGGATGCATATACAATATACAATACACCAATGGGTTTATATTTTTTTATTTTTTTGCAGTAAACTTTGACGCAACTGCAGTAAACCTCTTTCAAAGAGATTTTAAAACGAGGAAATGCATTCCGAAATTCTCTGCGCATTTTGAACCATCCCTTCACTCTGGGAGGAATAGATCAGTAAAATTCCAATCGCAGAATTGAAACGAAATGGAAACTGACACGACAGTTTGAAACGAGTCAAAGCATTTTTCCTAACTTTAACTATCACATCGCTAAATGATATTGCCACTTATCTAGTGGTCCTTGGGATTGTGCCAGCTGCCTTGCCCAAAGCTATCCAGGTGTAAAGTTTCAAAACAGTTCACAATCTAGATATTATTGTATGAAACAGCGTTTGAATTCACCGTGTTGCGAATTATGGAGCTTAGTTATTCTAGAATACCGGTGCCGGTTCCTGCTCGAGAAAACGGAACACTGTCTTACACCGGTGTTTACACGTTTATCACGACGCCGGAGATCCACAATAACTAGAACAATCAATTCAATTCAATTTTAAGCTATGTCGATGATAATATTCTCACATTGGGTCACGCAATGAGTAGATAATTATATAATGTCTGTGTCATCTAGCCCGATCCTTGCATAACTCTACAATTGAGCCCCCAGAATTCTCCACCTATTTAGAGATAACCATGTCAAAAACCTGCATTATCTTTTCCGTTCATCTGTCCGTCCGTACGGCTGCGTGTCCGTTAATCCCTCCCCATTGTCCGGCGATGCACTGCAAGTTCACATGTGGGATTGTGGGATTACCGCTCATTGTCACTGTGTTCAGCATTAATCGACGATTAATCAGTCGACGTCCACTCTGAATTACCATGTGGCAAATGTTAAGATCAGGGGAATTAGCGTTCAATTAATGTCACTCATCGGGAGAGATATCTGTTGTGAAGGAAGAAAAATAGGCTTTGTTAGGAACACCAAAACCTATTTTACTATATTTTTCCATACTCCGCTGGTTGTTCTAAACGCCTCTGAAATGATGAATTTGTCCTTAGCCTTATACTATTTATTAGGCATTTAAGAATAAGAATAAGATAAATTTATTGTAAAACTGTGTAAAAAAGAGATCTTAAATTTGTCTGTCATAAAAAAGAAATGAATTTAGTACCTAAAAATAGGTCGTAAAAACGTTTCTATGATGTGACAGCTGCGCTGGGTGATTAATATCGCTTTTGTCATCATCCCACCTAAAACATTTTGTGAATGTAAGTACCCAAGCATGAGACTTTGGCCTTCAGCTCACATAAAAATATACCGGTAGCTTTTAAGTTCTAACCTTGCGTTGAACCCTAAAGGAAGAACAAAATCTGAGCAAAGCTTGTGCTATGGTAACTAAATTGCTGGTAGAATACATAAATAGATACTGAATTTTATTGTTAATATAAGAGTAGGTACCGTGTCAAAATTTGATATACTAAGTAAAATATTTGTATTACTTTGATATGCCAAAGTTATGTAATGTAACAAACTGGTTAATAAATGGAATATCAACGACCAACCGAGCAAGAATTTATATTCTGCTGTAGAGAACTCATGTTTACCCCACTCCGGCAAAGATTTTTCCTGGGAAAAAGAACAAAATCTAGGAAGAAAAGATTTACGTGATCGATTTGGCAAAAAATAGAACAACCTGCTTTGGGACATGTCATTCAATTGATACAGAAACAGCTCACCGCCGAAGCCCCAAGCGCCAGAAGCTTTCAGCGCTGTCAAACGCACGGAAATAAAAGGGAATAAATCATAAGCCTGCATTAAGTACTTACGTAATGTGGTTGATTGAACCTGACAGGTAAGACTATGGCGGTTTCACAATGTCACCGACACGACACCTGCACGATATTAGAGAAGAGCTCTTTACACCAGCAGCGGGCGAATTGCGATATCTAAATGGCAAGGTTACCTAATCTGATGGCTAACGTTGTTACGACTGTAATTGGTTTGTAAACCGTTTTAGCTAAAGTAAAATAAATAAATACAAATATAAATTATAGCATGTTGTGGAAAATGACATTGATAAACATTTTGAGTAATTTCCATAGCCATTGATACATCGCAATCGGACTGTAGTCGGTGCCGTCACCAATACATTTGTCGAGCCGTTGACATGTCGTATAGCTGTCGGCACCTTCGAGAGTGCAAGCGCCCTGTGAGACAATATTTTTTTCAACACACTTGCTCATAAAGTGGCTCTATGGTCACCGCAATTAGGCACATAATGACACCCATAATCAAACTGTGACTTTTTCATTGCTATAACTCACAAGTGAGTTATAGATTTTTTTTTAAATTTTATTGGTTGAGTAGCTTTGTTACTAAAAAAGTTTTTATTCAAAAAAAAGATCGTGTTCAATAGAACAAATAAATGAATGTTCCTATTGCTTGCTCATTTCATGCAACTTCTTATTTAAATAGATAATTTTAACTCGTACGTGTTTAATAAATAAAACTTTCACTTAAATATAACTTTTGTTTTCTCTGTAATAAAAGAAAACTTTAAATTCCCCATTTTTACGCAGAATAGGCGCAAACCCTAAGCGCGGAAAATAAATAAAAAAAAACCTCATCCCTTTAGTCTGTGGCCGATCGCAATGCGCGCGCATAGGAAAACTGATTATTTTTCCCGCCATAGCGAAACATTTTTCACAACGCGTTTTCACTGTTGAAATTATTGTTATTTTATTCACAAGTGTGTTGAAAAACGTCGTATGATACACGTGTGTATTGGTGATTACCGTTCTCGGCTTTCTTAAGACCCTCGCCTACGGCTCGGGTCTCAATGGCACCTCGGCGGTAATCACCAATGTACCACACTTGTACCATAATGTACTATTTATAGCTACTATCTACTTTTCTAATGTGTGAGTGAGTGTTGGCTTTTTGGCTCATGTTTGGTTCAATGCACTGAACGTATACAAGCTTGCAACCTGTCACGTATAAAATATCGCAAAAATCATCAAAGTGTAAGTAAGAATCTGAGGATCTACCTGACTACCAGATGGCCCACATGATGTCCAGTGGCAAGCTTCATTCAAAGGCATCGATATACACAAAGCATTGTATTTCTAAACAGTAAAGGTCGACTGTATATCTTTTTTTTTGCTACTGTTAGCTTTAGTATATGCTCGTACATAGGTATGTATAATATCTACTACACTGTCAGTGCCATAACCACTGCGTCTCAGAGTTTGCTACGTCTCCAATATTGAATTAGTGCCAGCTCGAGACAAATGAGCAACGTGACGTCATCGGATTAGCTAGCTTGTTTGAACACTGATTTTGCTACTGGGGGAAAAGCTTTGCAGAAGTGCTCGCGCCTTGAGAACGTGGAACTGGTTGTTCACCTGTGTTTTACTAAAAAGTTAATCATAAATAATATTAATAATATATATAATATTTACAAGAAATTATTGATTCACGGAAGCTAAACGTTCGAAGCCGATAAAATGGACTTTTTAAAATTTAGCCAAACCGTCCAAAGCGGCTACAATTTCAAAATGATTATTCCAGGGTAGGTTGAAATAATCCCAATCCCTCATTACCCTGCAGGAAGGATGTTGGCGGCACATTAATCACGAGACAAAGGGAGCACTCGTATTGTTACAAGGCGCTGTCTCATCTCTGAGGTACCTACCCCTAACCTTGGGCAAATGCCGGCGGTGAAACAAAGGAGGAAAAACATCTTGAAGTACCATTGTTCTCGCCGATGCATACTACCCATTGCTCGCTGGAGGATGGCAAAACCCAACGGTTACATGACCTCGCACAAGTTGCCGTGTCGTGGTCATCAGCAACTAATATCGTGGTACGACCGGGCTGAACTCGTGCAAACAACACAGTGTCCTGTAGGGCTACTCTTGACCACCACCATTCCAAGCTGGTTCCAGATTTTGACAGAAATCGTGTTACTTTATACTGAAAAGTTATATTATTATGATCTCTGTAAAAATCTATGAATCCAGGTAGGAACGCTGGTCGAGAGCAATCCTATAGGACAGGTGTTTCATCAGTCTTGATCACCATAGTTCTTTTGCTGTTTTTTTTTTGTGGTAATCGTTACAATAAAATAAATAAATCCACTGTTACATAATATAAATCAGCGCAAAACTTTGTTCTTGTACAAACAGTCCATCATTAGGACACGTCCGAACTGGAGGAAAGGTGACGAAAGTTGCCATTTAAATTCTGAAACACAGAAAACGTAAGACTCTTTGACATTCAACTTTAGGAAAATCTACCTTATTTGTATAGGGTTAAAGGTGGTCGTGTCTACCCGGGCACTGTAACTTGTTTGAACCGCTACAATGAGGTGTTAAACACCGCCCGGGGTCGGTCCGCGACGGATAAAACCAGATAATACCGGTATATCCTGCTGTGTGTGGAATTTAAGCTGGTGACACTTTAGTGGCTGTTAAAAGTCGGATATCATATTATTTATTGACAAAATGAATGAGAAACAAAAGGTAAATACGAATTTCTATTGAGTACAGCTACGTAAGTACATTAAAAGTCTCAAGTTGGTTAAGTACCTAACATACTTAGCTCTATTAATATGGCATTTGATCGGAAATTATATAAAACGCATACTACACTAAGCAATACTATAGTGTCAGGCCTGACCCGACTCCACACTCGTAAATGATTCTACACTTTGTCGCACCTCTGGCGTTATGAGCCCCATCCCATCCCATCTGGTAAGGGGTAAGTCGCAGTGCTCGGCAACTGACAGAAATTCCAGAGTAATGTTAATTTGAGAGAGACACCAAACTTTTACAATTCGCCGTTTGTTGTCAAAGAGACAAGAAATTAATCTAGAACTAGTTTTAGTATGAACACTGAACAACTGTAATACAGTTTCGTAAACTTAGATTACCGGGATCCATCCACTCCATCTAAACTATGATCAATCGGGCCGGATCTGACATTGTGTTTAGGGGTGTCACTTGTGGTTAAAAGTGCTTCTGTCATGGCTCAAGTCTGATACTCTTTTCTAACTATTATTTTTTTTTAGCTAAAGTTGATAACAAATCTTTTAGATTTCAGTTCAGCTCAATACCACAACATAATTAATATACTTATGAAGTTTATTAGTTCTTTAATTATGAAACAAAAATTAACCAGATATACTATTAAATGTACTTTTTGTCTTTTTTGTAAAGCGACTCAATGAATATTAGGTATAAACTATAATATAGGTGTTTATAATCATCTTCAACATTCGCAAAACAATCACAGACATTATCGATTTGTCTGTCAAAACGCCAATCGAACAATGCAACTTATCTCATCTGTCTAAACGTCAAATCTTTTGCATGACAGCCCTGATGGAGAGACGGGGGACAAGGCATAAAACTTGGAAAACGCCGGACGGCATCGGATCGGTGTTCTGTCAATAATTGATAATGGATGACGTCATTACGTCAGCGGGTGATTGATTGGCTGTTCCGGTGCGCCCCCAGTGGCAGCCGATATTCAAAATGTAAGTTTACATTAACAGACGATAAAATAGTGTAAACAACTAACGGAACGGAATATTCTGGTTGAATATCGTTCGGCTATGACTACTCTTTAGAATAGTCTTTTGAATCTGTAGTGTTTGGAACGTGAAAAAATAACCTTGAAAGTGTGTATGTAGTTTACATCATGATTCAACTCTACATAACATTGTTGCTACGAGCGTAGCAGTACTGCTACGCACGTCTACGCTCGTAGCCATGCGTAGCAAACACCCACTTAATTTGACCGAATTTTAGGCTTATAATTTGAAAAGGCCAAACCACAAATCGAGCTTCAATAATAAACAAATGTTCATCACCTAAATGCTTCCAAAAATAATTTCACCCCAAATTGATCGCTCATCCGTTGCTCAATAAATCGGATTCCTCTAAAAGCATAAGTTATTGATCCCTCCCGCGGACATTAGTACAAAAACATTTCTCTGCGTGCAGTCCAGTAGGCACAAGGAGTCTATCCATCACTGTCGGCAGTCCTTTGTCCTGATGCCTGATTTAGTGCGGCCCGGACGAATACATGAGTCAAGATTAGCTTTAAAAATATTATACGCTTCAACTATGTATTTTTAGACTTTCTTAAGTCCAAGGTTTTTGGTATTATATGAAGTTTCACATCCTCCTTGTGCGTTAGTATTTTGGGTAAAAATATGTCTAGTTTGTCCGAAAACCAAGAATAAATAAATAAAAATAATAATAATAGAATAAAGTCTATAGGTAGTGGTTACTCACCGGCTTCAGTTGCGCCTAAGCTAGTCCGCAATAGACATCCGCATTATTGTAAAAAAATCCTGAAACAAAAGGTTTGAGTCACTTAAATGTTTGTGAAAGTATTAATATTATTTGTACAATTATAAATTAATTCTTTATTAATTATTTTACCAACTAACCTAAACAGCCTTCTATTCAGACGTATAATTTAACCATACTGATCTATGGCTAAAAATGATTTAACATAGTTAAAGTAAGTCTGCAACTTGTCATTGCGCTAACATTACTTAACCAAGAATAACAGCGACATTTATATGGTGCTTAATAAAACTACTACCTAACGACACTAAAAATTCATTTCATTGCCGTTTTACTGAACGTAAAAATTTAGTTTTACGAGTTGCTCTCGACTGCGGCCGTGCGGGCTTGAGAATCGTGTCAATGCTTCGGGGAAATGTTAATTTTTAGTTATGAAGGTCCGACAGGCTAGATTTAGGTGTGACGTGACGGTTCGTAATAGTTTCACTGGTGAACAGTTATGAACTTCTTCAACTATAACCCATTTAAAAACGGTGTAAGCTCGGAACCTATTCCGTGCTTTTTCTCAGGATTGAATTTGAAACTGCGTATCAGACATTATTGCGATTAAGTATAACCATTTCGAACTTATGTTTGGTTTATTGGTAACAGGATAAAAACAAGGCTCATATTGACATTTTGAATAACGCTGCGTGGCAGCACCCCTTGGTTTCCTTTACAGATCCAAATCAGACGTAAATCAGGATAATGTCAAACGCAATAGATCAAAGCTTGAAAAATAACGTTTGGAGTTATTTTAATGAAAAAAAAATTTGATTTCTGTAATAATGTTTTCTTTCATAACGTGCTACTACTACGAAACAATTTATATTTGATGCAAAACAAGTATAAAGCAATCAAATGCAAAGTGGCCACTTTAAACTTTAACTAGTCTGTGTGACTTTACTTCAGCCGACTTATGTCAAAGAGCATCTAATTAACTACTACAAGTACTACTAATAGGATCACCTTGCAACTGCATACGTACCTACGGGCGGGACTTGTTCTTAGTATGCATAGCGCTTTAGACACAGCGTACTGTGTAGCACCAGCCAGCCTCCGAAATATCGCATTAAGTATATGGAGCATACGCTATCGTGCATCTAAAGAATTCCCGTGCAAACGTCTCGCTATTCAAGAGTTGAAAATTCTATTCCACATACGTTCAGCCAATAACACGCGGCTATAAATACATCGGTACTGGTGCGACACGTGCTGGTTTCATTGCAAATGTTGAGGACATCGCGTTTTATGACATTGACCACGTCACGTGCAAAGGCCCTGGCAGAAAGTTTACTCCGTTCACTCATAAATTATTGTAAAACTATTGAAGTGTGATGCCATTTTACTTGGAAAAAAATTCGGGCAGTTCTTGACTATTTCATCGGAGCACACTACGCTAAGCTGAGAAGTTCTAAGACGATGTAGAGCGTTTACCATTGTTGCATTGCTCGCATGGTGAATGACGCATTGATGCGTTGCGTGAACTTGCGTGCAATGGGTTATACAGAATAGATGTAAATTAGTTGGTCCTGAGACCGCAGTGGATGGCGCAAACTTGGGGAGGCCTATGCCCAGCAGTGGGTAAAGTCGGGCTGTGGACGATGATGAGGATGATGAGTTGGCGTTACGTTGTGTATAGAGATTATCAACTACACGAAACATCTTACAGTAAAATCTTTGGAAAAGTCCACGCTAAAAATTTAATTGAAGAATTAAAGATCCAAAAAGACCGTGTTATAAAATAAGGGTTATTCCCATCGAGCCCACTATGCACCCTGATCACTACTACATAAAACCACAAAGCATAAGATAGTGTATCTGTTAGAGAACAAAGTTCAATCTCGATATTGTTTCTAGCCGTGACTAGCTGCTGACTGATTGATCGTTTCCGCGCCACCCCGGGACGCACTAGCTATACGTACAGATTATATCACCTATCACGTCCTTACACAATAGGTTTTTTATTACATTTTCAAAAAAATAAGTACATATCTGATATTAATTTACCACAATTAATAATTTCGTGGAGATGAGTAAAGAGACTAGAGGGTAAGTAGTTAAAGCTTTGGAATAACATTGAAATGTTTTTAATATCAATTCAAGTTATAGTTCATCGTCACCTGAACGAAAATGCATAGATCGCTCGATATTTTTTTTGATGAGTAACTACGCCTGCAATATAAACCCAGATTGTGAAAGTCACTCAGTAAATGTTACCTATAAAATCAAGCTGAATACAAACTCCTCGGTAGTTGGCCTGAGTCTAGTTCGTCAATATTTGCGAAAGTATTTTTTTTTACATTGATAGGATAAAATAAGATCATATAATAAGATGTTATGGTTTTCGAGTGACTAATATAATATAATAAATCGAAAAAATTATCATGTAAAAGATAAAAAGTAACATTATTTTTGCTTAAGAGCCTGAGGAGTTTGGAATAAAAAGTGTGGACGCTGAGGAAATTTATGCTAAGTTTTATTCATGTAAACGGCGTTAGAAATTATTTATGTGACGTCAGCCGGGATTTTGGAACACTCTGTGATTTGGTGACGTCCTTAATGAGGAAATGAGGGTCGCTCGTTATTTTTCATTTATATAGGTTCACAAACTTTTCACGATGTACTTAGGTATCTAGACAAAGTACATGATCTTGTTTGATAAATTTTAAACATATTTAGGGCCATGGTTGTTAGATGAAAACGTTATTTTATAATATTGTGTGCAATTATTTATAGTAAGAACGCTTCGTTATAAATAAAAAAGTTTCCAATTTGAAAATATTAGACGGAATTTTATAAAATCGAGACTGCATGCATAGGGCTAGCACTACTCTATTGCTCATAAAACTTTTTGGTAGTATTTTATTACCTTTGTATTTCTGTTTAACCCCTAAAGAGTGCAGTGGGAGGTTTAAGGTGGTATGAAAATGACTCCGTGCGGACTAAACCGCGGGTATACCACTAGTACACACAAGAACAGCATTGTTTCCCTGGCGCAGCGCAGCATTAATTATTTCTCCTCATATTTTTCATCTCGTCTCTGGAAACATCTAAGTGACAGGAGCACCATTTATTTACAGCGTCCTGAGGCGTAAGAATACAAAAAACTAACATTTCAACCACAGGCTTGATAGAACCGGGTCTTTATGATATGTCAGACAATGTTTTTTGTGCTTTTTTGAATGTGTACTCTATTTTCGACCGGCTACACCAAAATGTTAAAGCTAAAAGTTTTAAAAACTCTTTTGAAAGGTTTCAAACAACCTAGCTACTGGAAAATCAAAATGGATTCGTCTACACAGTAGTTTTACTAAAATATCATCCTCATATCAACTGCTGGAACACTGGACATGAGCTTCTCTTGTAGATTTAGGTCTCGTGTGCCTGTTAATTTTGTGAAATGACCAAGGACATTTATTGATTTCTTCATATTTAATTGCACCGGCGGCGGCTCCCGTACCTTTCAAACCGGAACACAGCAATGCGAGCATCACTGTGCAGCGGCAGAAAAAGGTACGGTGATAGTACTGTCCCGGACGCGCTCTTTCACAAGAAGCTGTACTACTACTAAATCATATTTTTGCTACGATTTAAAGCTTTTATTATTTGAAACGCTATTTGAAAACTACTCTGGAAAAGACGCTGTGCATTTTATACAGCTCGCTGCAATATTAAACACGTGCACTTTCAAATAAGAACGCACATAAAGCAACAATATCTACGTATCTACGTAGTAGGTACATTATTATTACCACCAACCACCAACAGTTTACTGGGTACCATTAGCACCGGCTTCTGAAGATATAGACATTGCTACAGCATAAGTATTTGACAAAGCGATGTAGTATTGTGTAAAAGTTGTTTGTAACCGACTTCAAAGGGGATCTTCTCAATACGATTGTATTTTTTATGTTTCTTACTTCGGAGCTCCGTCATTCAAATAAACAGGTTTTAAAAATGATCTTTTTCATCTAAAATTGTACGTTTGCTTTCATATATGGAAGAAGAACTAGATGAAATATGTCATCCGCGTAGTTACACGAAAATGCGTATTTTATTTTCATATGAACGTGGTCCAATTAAAGTCTCCTTTAGTTTTTATAATCGTATAATATGGTATTACAGAGATTTTTTCGAAACTACGTAAAAATGTTGTCCTCATGTACCATGACCTAGTCACATAAGAAGTTCCATGCTAATCTAGTAAACGTTATGAAGACTATGCTACTCTACCATACTCCGCCAATAAAGTTATTAGATTCCATTTGATCTAATGGTACGCATTAAATCATGCTGGTAGAATATTCTTTTTGGAGCTAAAACCACTTTGCATGCGACAAATTGAATCAAACATGGTGAAATTGTAGCGCAGATAAGGCTGGCTTCAGACACGCGAAAAACTGTGGCGCTCAAAATAGACGGATCTAAATATTGTGTCTGCGAACTCATTTAATATGCTGGTGTGTTATGTATTATATTTTTAACCGACTTCAAAAAAGGTTTTTCTTTTATGTTTGTTACCTCAGAACTCCGTCATTTATGAACCGATTTGAAAAATTATTGTTTTATCTGAAAGGGTATGTTTCCAGATTAGTCCCATAAATTTTTTATCAAAATCAGTTCAGTAGTTTAGCAGTTAAATAAAAATAACTCAAGAAAACACGTCATTCACGTACACGACACTGCGTATTTGCTTTCCTGTGACGTTTCTGTGGTGCTTACGATCAATAGAATAGTCCCAATGAACTGCTATCATCATCATCATCATTTGATGATGAATGCGTATCAAATTGAAGCCGGTTTTTTCAGTTTTTTAAACCTAAAAATTATTTAAAGTAACATCATTTCACAGTGCTAAAAGTAATAGCCAATCTTCTCGTCCAGTGTACTCTTATGTATAAAAAAGGGATGGACATTTCAACCAAAAAGACTCAGTTTTATTGCGTGATATTGCAATTTACCTTAAGATTTATTTAGTGCAAGAGATTGTTCAAGTTAAGTTTTTTTTTTATGATAAAAGTAGTGGAACAAACAGATAGCTCACCTGATGTTAAGTGGTAACTTCTGCCTATAACAATGCATTACCTCACAGAGAAAGTCCAATGAGGACGTGCCCTGTAAGGCAATGCACAGCGTCCATCACTCTGAGACGTAAAGATCTTGAAGTCTCATGTGCCTGTAATTACACCGGCGCCCTTACCCTTCAAACCGGAACACAGCAATGCGAGCATCGCTGCTTGGCGGCAGAAATAGGTACGGTGGTAGTACTGAACCCGGACGAGCTCTCACAAAGAGCTCTACTACTACTAAGTTGATAGTCTATGGGCCACTGAGTGTTGATTTCATTTAAAAGTAGAACAAAACGTGTATCTCAATATATTTCCCTTTTTCCCGCACGACTTTGATTTCGTGCAATAAACAGCATAAAAAGATAAAATATTGCTTTTCTAGAAAGGTAAACCTGGTGATATCTTAACATTGACGATTGTAAATACAGCAAGGGTTGCATATAAGCATGCCAGTTGAACGAAACACAACAATTTATCCAGGAACTTGTGTAATTGCGACGATAATTTCAATAAATTATACAATTTCGTCTCCAGTTTTAATGGTTGCCATAAACATTTCAAGATATAAGGTACAACGTCGAAGTTTACTGTTACAATAACCCACCATTTATGCTGTTAAATACAATGTCTCAATGACGTGATATTTTAACTGATAACACAATGTTGATGGCCATCGTGTATCTACTGTTTTTTTAGTCTACTACGAAAACAGACCGCCTTCAACAAACAGGGCTACTGAAGCCACTGATCTACGTTAAAATGTTCGGTTTCTTTGTAGCGATTAAATTATTACTTTTATTTAATTAAAGAGTATTTGATTAAACTGTCTATCAAACACAGTTTATTTCACTAAGCTAGCACTAATAGTTTTCAAAATATTCAAGTTTTTATAGACGATCCGGAATTTTCGCTCTGCACTGTATGTCAAGATGTGATATTTTCCAGCAAAATATAGAGCTAAAAGTGACGCTTAAAAATACAGAGTTATTTTCATAAGTTTTCATTGCACCTAACGTATTTCAAAGCATGACGCCATTTACTCTAGAGGTTAACAATCCAGTCGTTTTGTTCATCTTATACTTTTCACCCAGCCATTCTACTTACGACTCTATCACCTTATTATAGCGCTGATAATCATATAGCATGTGCAAACGTGTCGTGAATTTCACTCGACTGTTATCGTTAAAAGACAAGTGCTGTTGTAAAAGACATTCGCTGTTGAGATTTGCGACGTCTAGTCCCGGCACATACTGCTGATCATAATCTAATTTTATTTTGTTATGAATAACACTAAACAAAACAATCCTTATGCACGTTTCTGCAGCTTTCTAAACTCGGATTTTCTGCAAACAGTAATCGAAAGTTCATAAAGTAGAAGTTAGCTAGATTTTTATCGCATTCATAAACTTGAAATGTAAAAAATCCTTGAGAATAATTATCAAACGGGCTTTGCGGGAATATCAGTTCGCTGACTAAGCAGTAACTTGCATTAATGCGTTCCGGCTCGGAGGGCAGGCAAGCCAGGGGAATCACAGGCAGCTCCAACCAACCAACGTGACAAAGGCAATATCGTGCTGTTATACGAAGAAGGTATCCAACACTCTGCTGCGTTATTGTATAAATTAGGTACTTTGAAGTGTAAAGTTTGGAAGTTCCAACTCGTGAGTTCTACTAAATTTAAGTTTTATACATAAGGTTATACAAAATATACAACTTGAACCGACGTTGTTTTGCACATAAAATATCGATGGGAGAAACACGAAATAGTAATTTTCTAGAAAGCGGTCATTCGATGAAAGATGTATGAACCCTTTGAGGAACTTTATTGAAAAAACTGCTTCAACTTGAAACATAAACAGAAACTATGATTTTAATCAAGTAAGGCATAAGTACTTACTTAAGTTAAAATTTATGGTTGACGTACTCGTAACCCTAGTCCGTAGGAGATTACTCGATGTATGCGTTGGTCATTAAATTGGCCATTTCAAAATCACTTTGCATAACTTTACCCAGACTACTTAGCAGTGTCAACTCAAGATAGTTCTGAGAGGAGTAAGGAGATGGGGGCTCCTATCACATGCAGCCCTCGATCTATTATCTCAGTACGTTACAACTTTGAGACGCTCGAGGGTCGTCTTATCAGTTTCCGAGACCAGAATCAATCAGCCTCCTCCACCTCCCACCTTTAAACAAAACTTCATCACCGACGCAGGGCTTAAGGTATTTTTCATAGCTCAAGTTAGATTGGACAGTGTCGCCATGTCGATCAGACAAAGTACAGCCACCGCTCCGGAGATTTTGAAGAAAAGTGGTGAGTAAATGAGCATCAGTGGTTGCGCGGGGATCTGACTAAATTGGTTAATTAAAATTAAGTTTTACGTAGTTTCTTAAACCATTTTACACCTGTTGATTCCTTACCCACAGTTCATATTAATACTTTAGAAGTTTATTAAGTACTAGCCGTCGCCCGCGGCGTTGCTCGCGTCCTAGACCCTTTAGGTCGCGACTTTTCAAAATTCCTTTCTTAGTGCACCCCTACACTACATAAGGATACTATCTTCCAAATTTCATACCTCTAGGACTTATGGTGTAGGCTGTGCGTTGATTATCAGTCAGCTTCAAAAGAGTTTTATATATATTGATGATGATGATTTGAACATTATCAACAAAAGTAATGTAAATACATTATAATAGATAGCGTACATGAATTCAAATAAAGGATTCAGTGTTGAATTCAACTAGTAACATATTAGAACCAGTCATTTTATATTTCAAACTAGCCGTCGCCCGCGGCGTTGCTCTCGTTCTACCCTTTAAAGTGTGACGTTTCAAAATTCCTTTCTTAGTGCGCCCCTACATTATATAAGGATACTACCCTCCGAATTTCATACCTCTAGGACTTATGGTGTAGGCTGTGCGTTGATTATCAGTCAGCTTCAAAAGAGTTTTATATATATTGATGATGATGATTTGAACAATATAAACAAAAGTAATTGTAAAATACATCATAATAGATAGCGTACATGAATTCAAATAAAGGATTCAGTGTTGAATTCAACTAGTAACATATTAGAACCAGACATTTTATATTTCAAATAAACAAAACTAATATGATAGAAATTTACTGTGTTTTTTTATTTAATTTCGTTTGTTGGGAGTCGTCAGACCATAATCTTGTTTATATTGTGATTAATTACGAGAAGTTAAGATTCCGGACGAAAGATAATATTTTTCCTTAAACGCGAGGCCGTGATTAAAATACGAAAATAATATTTTGAACGGTGTTTTACTGTACTCGACTACGAAAATTTTGTTGAATTGGTTTGAGCTATCTTGTTATTAGGTCCCGTTGAAATAATTATATAAGTATGTACTTACATTTTAATATACTAACATAATTCACGTACCTATAAAATGAACATTATGCAAATATGTTAGTTAAACTTTTTTAAATCTCAAAAAAACTGACACAAGCCAACAGTTTTTGATACCTTTGTTTAAAGGTAATGTTTTCCATCACCATCATTATCATCATCAGCCTTGAGTCCTAGATATAGCCCGTTGTATAGTCGGTGGCCTCGATGGAAATAACCGCTTTCTCCATCCAATTTTGAATTTCAACCATATTTCAACTAATAAATGTGATCTTAGAAATCAAATTAAAAGAAAAAAACAAATGAAAGTTGATGATACTCTTTAGAGCCATACACCTTCGTACTATGATTGCATTAGACACCGTCTTGTAGTCTAGTTCATGGATGCTGTAAAATTTTCACGACCACAAACATATCCAAGAGGTAATCAGAGGCAAATCTACGTTGTACGTACGTACTTAGTACGTATTACAATGGACAAACGAAGGGAAAAAGTTTACAAATACATAGTATTTTTCTTAGAAGGAAATAAAAATGCAAAGTTTACGCAGTAATAAGGAACGTGCCATCAACAAGCGTCGTAAACATAATCATAAAAACTTCAACTTTACATTCATAAGCGTTTTGGCAAGTAAAATAAAATTTTACATCACTAGGTACTTTATTGTTTCATATGCACTTCGATGAAAATAATTAACTGACAACTTGACTTTGAGTTTGTACATATTACAAATAGGTTTTTACTATTTCTTATACTTTTTATATTTTTTTTTCAAATGTAAACAAATAATCTTAGTTTGAAACTAGGTTTAGCATGTCACGTTTTTGGCAAAAAAAAAATCTTCAGGTAATATAATAATATACATATACGAGTATGTATATAACTATAATATAACTATATATGTAATATAGTATATACATATTGATTCACTAGTATATACATATAGAGTCACTACTATTAGATAAAATGGAATTTGCATTACAATATCAAAGTTCTTGTTAAATATTAAAAAAATTATCTTGTTCCATTACTTTTATCATAAAAAAAAAAAAGTTTCTTACTGACAATCATGAGTCACGTTTCTTTTTAAGTTTGTTCGTCACTGTAACAATGACCTCGACTTTATACCAACCGGAAACACCGTATTGACATCTAAATGTGAGTCAAACAGTAAAAAGGAACGGCAAATGCCTCTATCGATGTGTTACACGCAAATACTGCCATTCGATACCCACCTTAAGGCGAGTGAAAAAGGGAAACTGCGGTTATTCAGTTTTATCAACCGCGCGGGACCGCTGGGGGTGCTTGGCAAGTTTTATATTACGACGAGGTCAGCCCGCACTTTGTCTTACCTGTTCGTCTGTTACTTACATGATTCAAAAGTCTGGATTCGCGTTACAGTGTCGGAATGTGCTGTGGCACATCAAATTGCATTTGTCATTGCAACATGCTAATAGACATACAAAAATATTCCATGCTAATACATTGTTATTTATTTATTTATTTATTCAAATTGACAAATAATCTCAAATGATATCAAGATCTACTTAAATTGGTAAGATTGCATACAGGCACATAGAGGTGGAAACCGTAGCTGATTTCGGCACAAACCGATCGCGAGAATGGAAAAAGCGGTCTCCATGGCTGTTCACACTGCCACCGACACGATTACCACACGATAGCGGGGAAAAACTAATATATTTAGTACTAGAAACTTTCACACCGCGTCCGGGCCGATGCCGGCTGAAATTTTTATTATCAACTGACACTTCGGTGTCGTGTAAATGTCGATATCGGTCCGTGTGCAAACGCTCTATGGGCGATTGTGATTCTGTGGGTCATTTTGATAACTCCAGTTACAAAGAATGGTAATGGAAGATGGTATCAGTGAATTTAAGGCCTCAGGGTCAGATAAGCTCCGTTTGTGTAATAGCTTTGTTGAACTCTTTTTGATAATTGAAATTTCTGATTTTTTTGGATATTTTTCGCTGTTTTGTAATGTTTTTAAATACACCCTGTAGGTTTAGTATAAGTCGGACTAGAAAACTAGTGGAGGATAATGATTTTTTTTTTTTTTGTATTACAGAGAAAAAGAGTAGTTTGCTGTTGTCGCAATGTATTACCACCAGGGTTACCATGACTTTTCAACCGCTATCAATGGATTTCAATCAAGTTTTTACAACGTGAAGTTGTTAGCAAATTATTCTAATCCAAAGAATTTTCAAAGTTGGAAGCGTTCAATATTATGCATAACACACGAAACAAGCTGATATATGAGATGTATGCAAGGAAAATATCTTACCTCAGCGATTTAACTCATTATGAAAATACTTTTAGGAATATGCAATGTCGTCGGCGGCGAAATTGCGGCGGCAACTTGTAGCAAGTTTTGTAGCACGTAGCGCGCGCGTAGCACTTTCGTAGCACCAAGCTACAAATGAGCAAGGGAATTTGGTACATACTTCTAGGATACTTCTAGTCGAGAAATATAGCCTCTATCTTGTGTTAGAGAGTGGATAATTTTTGTGTAACCGTTCATGGTACATTTCAATAAAAATGCACTAAGTATAAGTCGTATTTTTTATATCAAATCAGAGAGTATTAACATTAAATCCTTTAGAATCAAAGGTTTCATCCAACATGAAAGAATAAATGACCATTAGCAAAAGTGTTGTAGAGAATATTATAGAGACTCATAGGTCAAAGAACCAAGTTCCATATCAAGGTAGAAAGTGAAATAAACCTCAGCCGATTGAAGATAAAAATAGATGACCTGGTAGACACTAGATGGCGCCAATGCCCACTCTCACCTGATGTTGTATTTATACACGAGTATAAATAGCTGATACTTGAATGAATGGATTTATTCGGGGCACAACTGTTTGTAAGCGTAAAACTATATTATGATGTAAACAAGTTTTCAAACAAATAGTAAAAACACTAAAAAAACATTTTTTGTTTGGAACACTTATTTGGATCAAAATTATATTTATGCTCATCTTTGCGCACAACATTGCTGTTTAGGATTTTTCGTTAATAATTTCAGTGATTTTATGTCTACAGATAATTGTCATTGCTTAACATCAGGTGAGATTGTAGTCAAACTATATTGTATAAAAAAAAATGTTGAAATGTACGAGCGAGAAGATTTTTGACGATTGTCTGCTTTAAAAAAATATTAGGAGTACAAAACCACACATCATATTATATACAAAACTAAGTAAATCAAAGGCAGTTCTGTGCAAAAGAGCTGGCTGGTAAAATGAAATAAACAAAAATAGTGAAAGTTATTTCTTCAGCAGGCACGTTACAAAGCAAGGTACTTAAAGACGTTGGTTTCAAAGAGAATAATCACAGTAGCACAGGCAGTGCTTAGCATGCGATGCATATTTATGTTTACTTAGCGGAAACTTACAGAGTTGTTTTAACCGACATTGAAACTTGTGGGTCTAACAACAACATGGCTGGAAGTTTTCATAACATTAGAAGTTCTAGTTATACTAGCTTAGCCTGTGGCTTTGCATGCCTAATTTCTTAGCAAAGGAATCATTTTGAGCGTGATGAATGCTTGCTAAGTTTAACAATTGTAGGAAAGGAAAATCTTAGAAATATCATCTCTTTTTCTTTAAATTGTTAATTACAGTAGTATATAATGATTTTAAAATCTTCCAAATGTAAGAATCTGACAAGCGTCGTACCGTAACATTTCTTTTTGACTTAGTAGTTCTAAAATCTGTAAAACCATTTTAGATCCTGAAATGGTGCTTCTACTCACGTACAACCTTATCTAAATCCATAATGAAAATAGCACCGTTATCGAATCACCGTTCAATCTGACATCCCATGACGTACAACACAGGAATAGCCGCACATTCAAAACAGAACCTTGCTAATACATAACTAGGTCTGAAATAGGACAGGGGCGCAGTGCGAGGGCCGTGCCCCCCGCCTCCGTTCTATTTCCGTAGTGACGTCACGGCGCACGCCCCCGTGACGCAAGCACGGGACTTTACTTTTAAAGTTTTTTTTAAGCGCGTCTGGTGGTGGCGTGACTGCGGCAGGCGATAGCCTACTTCTCCGATGGATGGCTTGACGGCTTTCAAATGATATTATCAGATGCCTGCGGGCTGCAGTTACAACTTAAAATTGGATTGTTTATAGGATTGATGCGGCGCGACTTCTCAGTCGCGCCGCATCAATCCTATAGAGTAGGTTCAATCGAAAGAGTAGGTTCGATTCCTGCGTCATGCGTTATCCGTAACTTATTAAAACCAAATTATAGGTAAAGTTATTGCGTAGATTTTTTTTTATAAACCTACGTAAGTCGGTTAAACAGTATGTTACTGCTTCCTAGTTAGTTTTATTATTAAAACAAATAATCCGAAGTTAATTAAAATATGATATTGGGTTATTGCTATTATTTTAGATGAAAGAAAAGTATTATGATTTCCGTCCCAAAACATTTTCATAATGAGAAAATGATACAGTTACTTTACTAATAACTGAATAGATGTTTGTAAATCAAGACAAATTACATATGTAATTATGAATGTAATAATTTATTAACCAAAATGTATTTATTCAGACTTATAACCTATACCTTATTAGTATGTGTGTTATGTTCAAACCTAGAAAGTAAAGTCCCTAGTGTCACTTATTCCTATTACATAGAAGGCTAATTTTCAATCATCCTGCTGTACATTACATCAGCAATAACTCGGAACAAAGCACCCTGGCGCAGAAGTACCCGACTCTAGATAAAATGGAAAAAGAACAGTTTTTTTTTAGAATAGATAGTTCCTACCACTCTCTATATAGGACTCTAGGAAGTCTACTGTTTATTGGAATAATCTTTATTTCTGATACAATACACCCCCTCGTTCTTGCACCCATCACACCTGTCTCACGAAACCCTGAAGTACCTCAGACAGACTCTCAGACGAGTTGCTTTAGGCATTTATAGAAGATGGGCACTCGTTAGTGTCTAATACATTTTGTACATTACCCCTTTGAGGAAAAATGTTCGTGGGTAGATAATGGTCCTGATGGGTATAATAACAATGCTGTGTACTCCTGGGGGAATCGTTACGGGGCTCGGGAAAAGGTTTGCTATGCACTACTATAAGTCATGGCTAAAGTACTATAATAGACTCGATGTAACTAAAAGGGAAGTTGGGATTACATAACAGGGAAAACGTTTGAGGTGCTACTGGCAGCTGAGACAGGTGCAGGTTCGAGCCTTGCCACAAGTTGATATCACTATATTGAACACATTAAGTTAAGCGTGCTCTATCCTAGGCTGCAGCTACACTTAACATTAGGTGTGCAGGCAGCTTAACGCTTGGTTATCTTACTATTATACTTCATAAATAAAACAAAAAAATATTATTTATGTATCTTTGAGTTTTGATCTCGAATGTTCAAAATAGCTTCAGAAAACTAGCTCAATCAAGAGACCTCAGATTAGGGTCAGATCGAAGGAAGGGATCCCGTAAATCCGACGCAATTACCGCCGCCGTAACGACTGCGCTAAGCCTCCACCTCCGCCCAGCAGGTACAATAAACAAATTAACTAGACGCAACGCCTATCGGCTCATTCATAATCTTTATTACTGGACCACTCATTACGGAGCTTTTATATTCAGTACCGTAAACATAAGCCTGGCCATCTCTGATACACTCTGTTTAAAGATAGCTAAAAAAATCATTGCTCCTAGCAAAAAGGCCGTACGCTCGTGCAAACAGGTTATATGCGATGTGTGGCTATAGGTTAGAGACCATTAGGGCCAACCTGGCTGGGACTACATTGTGGTCTCGCCCAGCACTTATGCCTCTCAGCTTGGTTGGTCGTATTCATCATCAAGACAAATAACTCCGAAGCGGACTGACGTAAACGCAGTAGTAAACATATTTTCTGGAACAGTTGATACAATAACCTTTATCATTGAGATATAAAGTCGATGGACCACGAAATAGCTGACGGGTATTTTCGGATATTTCAAACGTGAACCACAATTTTGAATTGAACACGAATTGCATCGACCTTCATATAATTTATAAAGCTAATATTGAGTGTTTTCACACTACTAGCGACACGACACTTGCTTTTACAACATGTCGGTGACGACAACGTTTTTGTGCGAGCAACTGACATGAAAATGTCGGTGTCGTGCTGATGTGCCAAAGCCCATTCATCGCCTAGCCACGTCTCGCCAGAATTCTACAGTTTACAGGCGATTTTATCGCGGTAGGTGCTAGGTAAGGGATATTTTACGGCAATGTCGATTCGCGCGAGATTTGCATCCGAGGCTTTATCTACTTGTTTTCGGTGTTTGTGTTCTTTTTAGTGCTTACTAAGTTAAACTGAAACCAAATCTGCACTTTATTTTAGATGGTAGAGATTTGTAATGACAGGCGTCATGGCTCAGTCGGTAGTAGCTCTGCCTTCCGTGCTGTGGGTCGTGGGTTCGATCCCCACCGAGAACAAACATTTGTGTATTGTAAACATAGATGTTTGTTCTGTGTCTGGGTGTTTCTATGTATTATAAGTATTTATTTACAAAAAAAAAATGTATTTATGTATTCTATCAGCCATCCAGTTTCCATCGTACAAGCTTTGCTTAGTTTGGGACTAGAAGGCGTTGTGTTAAGTGTCCGTGAATTTTTTTTTTTAAATTACAAATTAACATAATCAAATAAAAATAAAATAAAAAATCTATTATAATTTATCGTTTAGGAACTCGTCAATATGGTAGTAACATTTCTCAGTTAATATTTTTTTCAATTTGTTTTTAAATTTATTTACATTTAAATCTCTAATACAATTGGGTATTTTGTTAAAAAGGATCGGAGCCATACAAATGATACTTTTTCGCAGTAATGCTGTTTTAGAGACGTGTCTATATATTTATTTATTTATTAAATTTTTTTTGGTTGCCTTCTGAGTTCTACCTACTGTTCTAAATAAAAACGGTTAAAGAAACAACATATTCTGTTTTTCTTTTTCCCAGTTACTTAGTTTCGATTTTAACACCCGTCTTAAGATATCTAGAAACTTAGTAAATATTAATTCTACTCGAGACTATTCTGATTTATAAACATGCAGCATCACTCATTCTCATATCATCTGTAGTTACATGTAACACTATATCCATTCTGTAATGTTACAAAAAGAGTATAAGTAGGCTAGAAATAAAATGTGTAGCACATCTGTATCAAAAACTGAAAACTCAGTGATAAAATACTCCACGTGTTCCCACCACGTGGTATCACCTACTTCTGAGCAGGTTAAACGCACATAATCAGTAGTGACATCTATGAACGTTTTCTGAAACTATTTTAAGGCTCACATCATAAATCATGGGATAGTGACAGGATAGTCATAGCAAAACGTACGCTGTAGCTATCTCGTAGCACCTTCGTAGACCTTCGTAGCAGTTAGTTGTAGCTTTCGTAGTGGGTCTACGACTTTTACCGATATAATACAGGCAATTTCGGAATAGTTTAGTATATCCAAACTTTGCCAATATCATCTACACATCCCGGCTCTACCTACAAATACCTACCTCTGGACGATACTTTACCTCTAATTATACTATCAATAGTCTGACCCGACTACCACATTTTTCCTAGTCCTAACCTTTATCATAGCCCTAACCTAAAGGTGCACGCACACACATTTGATGACTATATCGTAGCATGACTTGTGTATGAAAGGTGGTGCTTAGGAACCCATTAATTCGTAGCGGCCTTGCCAAGTATGTGTCAGCGAATCGAACGGGAGATTTGTGTGTTTTCGTTGAGATGGATGATCACTTAAATAGTTTTATACATAACCTCAGGATTTTAGTATAAATAACTTTATTATCCCCGGTCCATGAAGCGTGCAAAAACGATAGTGTTTTTATATATTTTGCTGTAAATAACAGATCGCGTTCGCTCGCTGAGAATTGCGAAAGTTATCAGGCAGTTGTTTTGATGCGTGGTTGCGCTCACCCGCAATTCCGGCGTAAGGTGAGGTCAGCACGGGCACATGTCACAGCATACCTAGAGGGAAGAGTACGCGCGTCCACGGCTGGGCGAGCTGGCGCAGTTGCATGGCGAGGGCTCCGGGATCGACCGGCCGGCCGCGCGCCGCCTAGCGACTGACGCGGCCTTGCGCGCGCACGCGCCGCGCCCGCTCCCCTCCCCTCACCTCACCCCGCCGCCGCCCGACAGCGCCATCCTCCAGCTGCGCGGTGAGGCACGCAGCACACCCGCCAACAAACACCCCGGTGACAGCCTCTCACGTGCCTGGGACAACTGGCTCACTTTTGTTCAAACCACGCTTCAAAAAGTCAGTTTTATAGTTTAGAATGTGAGGTAGGTAATCCCATAATATCTAAATGAGTTTCAACGAGAGGTCTCGAGCCCGGTCTAAAACTTAAGTTTAGCTCTACGTTGACGATCCCAAGATGGGAAACCAAATACCTACCTAGTAGTGGAAATTAGCGTCTGAAGGTATCTAAATTTAATATAGGTAAGTATAAGTAAGTAGCCTTTAGAAAAATTTCCCATGGGTTAAACGTTACCTAACTACAAAACATTTTCATATATTACCTACCTATCTATGTAAACTATTCAGCCAAAAAATTTAACTTAAAATGATGCAGCAGATAAAGTTTCGAAATTTACATCAAAAATTCAGGTCAAATTCTAACTGTGTCACGCTTACGAGAAGAGCACCCTCCAAGCCCGATGCTCCTGTACCACACCGCGAGTATACACTCTCGTGTTTATTTTCGGCTGCGGCCGCTGTTCCGAGAGGCGCTTACCCGCCCATCGCCATGGCAACGCGCCCCAGACGCTGAACCACCGGATACCAGCGACGAGCGACGGAAACACCCGAGCATCAGGAGCCTGGAAGGTGCCTGGAGCTCAGCTGAAAGGAGCCCGTTTAGGTAAGTAAGTTCAAAGATGACTGGACAGAAGTAACGCTTATATTTCCGTGGTACCTAGCTAATTGAAGCAGATTCTAATAGGTACCTAGGTACTTACATAAATCTAGATAATTTTAACTCAAATAACTTTAGACGACTCATTTAACCCCAGCCTGCAGAAGTCAGTCCATAGGTTCTGAAAGAAAAACTATTTTGGGTCTTCTCCATCCACACTCCACAGGCATCCCACAATCTAAAAAAAGTTGGCGGTCCATTGGGTGGGGACTGTAGGCGATATCCTAAGCTTTGTCTACCAAAATAAATAGTTCAACGATTAGGAAATATCGTTGGGGCAGTCCCAATCGTTGAACTATGAACCTACACACACGCACACACAGTGTATTCCAATGATGCAAGTATTTCTGGATTGTGCTCCGGCTTTGCGCCTTCCTGGCATGGCATGGCATGAATTAGCTGCCGCCTGCCCCACAACACGACGAACAATATCCGAACGGCTTTTTATTTTTACTATCACTGAAAATGGCAGGTTTATGAAACAATCAATGTCATTTGTATGCTACTAACTTCACATTGCTAAATTAAATTTTTAAGGTTATTTATTGCGGACTTATCTTGTTTGGAAAGTTGAAACAGATTTTGAGGATGTATTTTTGCTAAATCTCAAATATTATCGTTTATTAAAGTTAGCTAAATATGGCTATGATAAGAGCTGGCTTGCAAAGACTAGCCGGGGTGCTCGGCAATACCCAAGGTAGCTGTCAAAAATCGTTATAATTTTACTGTGGGTTTTATTGTGATTTTATTTCTCTATTTACATGTTCGAAAATTGTTAACATTTCAGGTGGTATCTTGTCTAGATTCATTACAACCCAGCTACAAGCTGTCAAGCCATCTGCGGAGGATAAGTCGGTGACTGAAACTACAAAAGATGTCATAGCAACTTGCAATAACTTGGTGGAACAAAATGCCTCACGTTGCTTTGCTGTCGTGCATTTATTGGGTAAACAGTGGCGAGTGACTGATGGAGATCTACTTGTGGTAGAGGGTTACTGGCCACCCAACATTGGAGACCAGATAAGATTGGACAAAGTATTATTGGCAGGCACTAAAGACTTCTCTCTGATTGGCCGACCTTTAGTTCAGCCTGGATTGGTAGATGTGACCGCCACCATCATCTCTAAAGGTCTTTCCCACACACGAGTTCACTTCAAGAAGAAGAGAAGGAAGCAGTTCATGAGAACCAACTTCCAACGAGCTCAACAGACAATTATAAGAATTAATTCAATTGAAATAGGCAATAAGATAAATGAAGCGCCCACAAATTCTTTCTAAAATGTATATTTAGTACCTAGTAAATAAATTAATAATAGAGTAATTAGATCCAGTTTGATTTTAGCTATAAAAACAGTCCAAATTGTCAACTTACAAACTTAACGCTATCACAGTATTCCTGAAACATACTTTTGTGCTCTTCCTTTAGAAATCTTTTCATGCCTTTCAATAAATAAAATGTTTTTCCATTTTCCAACAGATTTGACAAAACTGTTGTAAATGCAGGATAGTCTCCATCTTTCTTATAAGCAGATATTGATACTTGGAATTGCTTGTACTGTTCTGGTAGTAGAAGAACTTTTATTTCTTTTACAAAATCCATCAATGCGGTAGGAGCCTCTTTTTCTATCACAACATTACTCACTTTAGACTCAGTATTGAGGTGTTCTTCAAAACCAAAAGGTTTGATTTTTAACTTTTTTCTTTTAGAAACTGAAGTGACAGTAGTCGCCTCCGCATTTCTTTTGTGTATTGACACTAAATGCTCCGATTTTTGTTCAACTGCCTGATCACTACTATCCAAGGAACTAAAAAGATCTTTGGCCTCTTTTGGTTTGAACTCATTAACATAAGTCGAAGCTTTAGAATTTTTGTAAAAATCCATGGAAAAATCAGCATACACCTCATTAGAGTTTGGATACTGGCTTATGGTTTTCTTATTAACTGATTTTACCACCCTGGAATTAGTCACAGGGAATGCAAGTCCACTGATGCTAGTTGATCCAATTTCTGTTTTATTGGTGTTAGATTCATGTGGTAGAAGAGGTTTTAGTGTGGGAGATGGTAATGTTAATTGTGCTGTCTTAAAAAACCTACAAACTTCACTAACAGTCTCACCAAACTTGTTTGAAACATTGATATAATCTCTTAGCCATGCAGACAGTTGACCTTTTAGTTTAGGACTGTTGAATCTGGTGTCACAGAGCAGAATCGCTCCATAATCATTTTTGTGTCTGATTACTCTTCCAATAGCTTGATTGACTGCCCTTGTAGCTTCTAAGGAGTACCACTCATCACCAGACAAGTAATCTTTATCCTTGGCTCTAAGTTCTTCCAGATATTTCTTTTTCAGGATGATTCTGGGGTCCTTCAAAGGTGGGAAGGGCAGTCCTGTGATTATAACAGCTCTGCCATTCATATCAGCAAAATCCAAACCTTCTGACACCTTGCCTCTGCATACAGCCATAAAACAAGCTCCTCTGGTGCTAGGATCACTTATCTTATTGTAGTAGTCACTTATGACAGCATTGAAAGTGTCCTTTCTCTGTGGTTCAACAAATATTGGCTTGTTACTATTTATGCTGGACCAAATCCCTTCAGACTGCCACATTTCTTGACACTTAGCCATGATAGGGTATGATGGAAAGAACACTAACAGCCCATCCGGTACTACTCTGCTAAAACTCAATATAGTTCTGCCTAGGGAGCTGATGTATTTTGGATTATCTCTGTTCTGGTAATTTGAATTGAGAACTGTAGAATCTGGGCCTTGACTAATAATTTTGACACATATCTGGTTAGATTTCACTATGTGAGGGTTCTCCAGTTGGACTCCTATCGGAATCCCTAGTTCAGATTTGAGTGGTTTTAAAGGAGCAAGAGTTCCACTGGTGAGGATAATGCTCCTGACGTTTTGGTCCAGTAGTTGCTTCATACCAAACCCTGGACTGAAGCACCAGTAACTTATAACTCGTTCCACAGTTTTGGAAGATGTGGTTTTCAATGATCCCCAGCTGTCAGACTTTTTATTGTTTTTCTTGTCCTCAACCTGTACATGGACTTTGTAACACATTTTGACCCTCTCCTTGTATGAGTGTGTAGTTCCACTAAACACCACATTTAGTAAGTCAACTATTTTCTGTAGTCCAGCTCCTTTACGAGAGAATGGTGATGCACTTGCAGTAGACAAGTATTGAATAAGATTATCAATTAAGGTGATTACTGACGATTGGTTGTGATCTCTTATTTCAGCTTTACTAAGAAGCTCAAATATGTAACCTCCAGGGTATGTTGTGCCTTCTGGACCTATTTGAATGTCATCTATTGCCTTTTCTAGGGCAAGCATCATTTCTTTGAGAACACATAAGTCATCACATGTAAAATCTTGTGGCTGAGTCCCTTCTATTGTCATTTCTAGATCTTCGGAAGCATTCTCACCAAATGATCTCATGACATGAGTTATTTCATCGATACATAAGGCCACATCAGTAGTTTTAATTTGCAGAGATGCAGACTCTTCACACATTTTTTCAACATTGTGTGCTTCATCCAAAATAATGATATTGTTTGTGAGATCAACTCCATTTGCTTTCCTTGATTTAGGGTCCAAAATGTAATTGTATGGCATAAATATAATATCAGCATCTTGTTTTAATTCTTTTGAAATGTAGTACGGGCAGCATTTTAATTTCTTTCCTACAGTCACTAGATCTTCAATGTCTAGTATTTCATCTCCCCTTATTGCACGGTCATCTTTCTTTGATTCAACATTATTAAAAAAGTGACAAGTTCTTGTTTTCACCTTCAGTTGGCACATGTGGACTTTGTTCATATTGTTGGTCTCTTTAGATACTTCAGGATGAATACACATCTGATCCCTGGAGCCTAGAATACTGGCCTTCACATGTCTATAACTAGATCTCTTGAGTTCTTGCATGGCCTGTGTTAGCTGAGAGTGAGTTCTAGAAGAGTAGATTATCTTTGGCATTCCCCATCCTGTACTATCCTTAGCTTTTCCTGGTCCAGCGCCAGATTTCAAATTGTCTCGCAATGCCCCACTGAAATTACTGTGGTCTGCGAAATTCCCGACCTGAGCATTCATTTGTAGTTGTGCCTTCTTTACCAGGAGCCACGCCAGCGAGGAGCACAGTAAACTAAGAGTTTTTCCAGTACCAGTAGGAGATTCTAACACTGCGTTGGTGTTGTTTTGTAGGCTTTGAATTACTCCTTCCATATACGCTTTCTGTACATCGTACGGCTCAAAGGGAAAGCTGACGGGTATACCTAATATCATTACATCAGGCATTTCGATATTGGCAATGAAATGAAGTGTAATGAAAACGTAAGTAGTGGTGGTTACGAGGTTACTTAAATAAGCTCATTGGAATGGAAATCGATGGAAATCAACTCAAAACTAACAAACACAACTAAAAACAAACAATTAAACAGCTGTCTTTCGGTCTTTTGCACGTCTTTTGCTGGCCATTTATTTTCCCGCCAAAAAGTAGCGCAGTTAGCAGTACAGATAAAATATTATCAAAATGCTTGAACAAATTCGACTGACAAACAATCGTCAGTCAGTCAGTGAAGTTCATGTGAAGTCAAAATAAAACAAAACTTCCACGCAAGCAAGCAAAGCAACTAGCAATAGATAGCAAGCAACCAAGATAGACAAAAAAGACTTGGCAAAAGGACAAGCCACCAGGGCCAGATCAAAAAAAAAAAAAAAAAAGACAGATGTTTTTCTAACCTCCAAATCTCGCTATTTGTTTTGTATTTGATTTGTTTGTATTGTTTATCAGTCATAAATAAAAAAACTTGCTGTTTCCAAAAAATAAAATGGAATTAGCAGTCAGTCAGGTATACACGTCCATCGCGTGTAACCGAACTCCAGAAATCGTAGACTGGAGTAGCGACGGACTGATTTGTTATGGTGCATCAAATGCTGTTGTTATATACGATACGGTAATATATAGCATATTTTACTTCCTACGCAAAATATAAGGTACTGTTGGCTTTTGCTAAACACTAGGTTAATAATTATAGAAAAACAAGGTACCCACTCACCTATGTTTGTGTCTGGTACCTATTTCCTATAAGCAGGTACCTAATGCCTACCTATTGTTCAACCTATTCTTTTGCGTAACCTACTTGATAGTTTTCTAACCTGTTTTGACAATATTTCCAGACAGTAAGAGGTAAAGACCCACTCACAGTGCTCAGTCACCACCGAGCCAGAGTGAACTCTGTCAAATGGCTTCGTACGCAGGACAGTACCAGGACAGAACTGGTCTCATGCTCGGCAGATAAAACTGCTGTGATATGGACACTGATCGATGGAAAGTGGACAGTCACTTCCACATTAGAAGGGCATAAGGATGGTGTTATGTGCATACATGGGGCATACCATGGAGAAAAACTGCTTATTTTTTCTGGATCCATCGATTCTACTGTCAAGGTGTGGGAAAGAAGTGACAATGGTTTGTACTAATTATTTGTTTAGCTTACCTTTTATTTTTCCAAATGTACTTTTTCTTTAAAGAAACTTCTTAAGTTTCTTTTTAAAATACAGAAAAATGAATAGTAATAAATTATAGTGCCTAGGTACAAATATTTATATAAAATCTTGAAATACATTTTACTTGTTACCAATTAATTGTTTGTTTTTGTATTTTTTTACATAATATAATGTTACAGGTTCAACACAACTCAAGCACACAATACCACTACAGTCTGGCCTCTGCCTGACCCTCCACTGCCACATCCTGCCATCAATCAATCAACCAATTCTCTTCTGTGCATTGGACGACAACAAAATACATGTGTTTACTGGTGTAGACTTCCATCGAGTGCACCAGATGGTCGGCCATGAGGATTGGGTCCGGGGATTAGATGTACTGACTCTTGGTAAGCTTAAAGTTGTGAGAAGTAGGTGGATGTAGAATGACGAAAATCATTGTTTGGAAAATCTGAAGATCTATAGAAGGATGTCCAAATGGCTATAATATAATGATGATGAAGTTTCACAAGCTACCTCTGGAGACTGGGACTTGGCTGCAAAAGTGTCCACTTCATTTTTGTCTCAGAATATTTAGCAACTTTTGTTATCAACTATACAGCCAAGAAACAATTTAAAAATAACACTAGTCTTAACACACTAGTCATATGATAATCTAGTAACATTTTCCAGATGACTCCACTATAATCCTGGCGTCGTGTTCCCAAGATACGTACATCCGTCTCTGGCGAGTTCAGAGTCGCACACAGCGAGACAACAGTATCTCTGTTGAAAAGAATATGTTCGGAGCATACGGAGAGCAATGGGAAGTGTCACTTGATGCTGTGTTAGCAGGGCACGAGGGCTGGGTCTATGGAGTGCATTGGCATCCCCCTATACTGGAGAATGGTTAGTAATGATTTATGATGAATAAAATGAGTATGGCTAGAAGGTAAGTTCAGACTGATACTGATGAAGATGACTAGATATTTTATTTAATCTCTAAGCAATAATATAAAATAAAAGTTTGCCCTCTCTTCTACTTATACAATGGAGATATACTTTGTTTCCTTAGTTGTGACATTTTGTATTATGATTCCGTAGATAGATTAAATTAGTTGATCTGAGTTTTATAATTTTATATTTGCTACTGTAGGTGTGCGGAAGGTGGTACAAAGCCTCTTATCCTCATCCCTCGACAAATCACTGATAGTGTGGCAACCGGAACAAACCGGTGTTTGGGTGGAGCGCATTAGACTTGGCGAGGTGGGGGGCAGCGGGCTCGGCTTCTACGGCAGCAGGTTCGGGGCCAAAGGCGAGGTGCTTGCACATGGGTATAACGGGAGCTTTCACATATGGAGGTGCTGTCAGGTTTGTAAATGGCGCTCATACATTCTTCGAATACTACGGGATTTCATTTCTTCTGTACAATAATAGATGTATTTTTACAGGAAACAAACCAATGGCAACCTTCAGTAGTCTGTGGCGGTCATTTTAACGCAGTAGAGGATGTAAGATGGGAGCCGACGCATGGTCGCTACATCATGAGTCTCTCCGCAGACCAGACCACGAGGATACATGCTCCTTGGAACAAAACTGACGGTAAACACGACAGGTGAAATAGACTGATTGACAGAAAAAGTTAACTTTTACTTATGTAAACTTTTTTGTTGCAGGTACAAAGGAATGGCACGAGCTAGCACGTCCTCAAGTGCACGGCTACGACATGCAATCGTTAGCTTTGTTCAGCGGCACTGCCTTCGCGTCCGCAGCCGAAGAGAAAGTCATCCGCGTGTTCGAAGCACCCACTAACTTTGTACACAACTTCGCTAACATCACCGGGGAGGTGTTAGAGAAGAGGTGTGATAATGGTAAGTAGCTTTAGTTCTTGTTCAAAACGTGAGGTGTTATGAGTTTGATACTAGACATTAGCCACTAGTGTGTCGTTCCTTCCGTCCGTATATCAATGTGACCTCGTAACTTCGAAACTGAAACTCCAATTGCAACTGTGCATGCCAGTCTGAACCAGATGTCTGAGCATTATTTTGGTATACGGAATTTATACGTCGGTCGGTATTGATAATTTCTTAAAAAATATTTTTTATTTAAAAAATTACGTATTCCAAAACAATTTGATGCTCAAAAGATGGGATGTCACTGTAGGCATATTTGGCAGTTATCATTTACCAAAGAACGAATCTGACTGTCTGATGTTTCAGGCACAGCAGAAGGAGCGTCCGTGCCGTCCCTAGGGCTCTCAAACAAGGCTGTGTTCAGTGGAGAGGACGGAGAGAAAGACAATGATGACGGGTACTTTGTACCAATCAATATGACAGGTAAGCACTTACAATATCCACTGATGAATATAACAAATAATCTACTTGTATGTATGCGAGAGCCAATTTACACTCTGTTATAATATGGGGTAGAAATAGTTATGGCGAGTAGAGCTTCATTGCGTTCCAACGCAGCAGAGCTTCGCGATCTGGTTATAGTTATCGCGCAATATAATTCCACACTTATCGGATCTATGTTATCTTCTAATACCTTTGTATTTATTAGGTTCTCATTTAGTTTAATTTCCCCAGAACCGCCTACAGAAGAAACTCTCATGCAGAACACCCTATGGCCGGAACAGCAAAAATTGTATGGACACGGCTACGAAGTGTATGCACTAGCAGCCAGCCCTGACGGAACCCTACTCGCGTCTGCATGTAAAGCCACCAGTGTAGAACATGCTGCTTTGATCCTCTGGTAACTAAACCTTGATCCTTTGGTAACTAAACCTTGATCCTCTGGTAACTACCTTGAACCTCTGGTAACTAAACCTTGGTCATTCGGTAACTACCTTGATTCTCTGGTAACTAAACCTTGATCATTTGGTAACTACCTTGATCCTCTGGTAACTAAAACTTAATCCTCTGGTAACTTAACCTTTTTCCTATGGTAACTATTTCTTGATCCACCAATAGCAATATATAAATCAACTACACTTACTGTGAAACAACATAATCTTATCAATTAATTTTCTTCACAGGAGTACGAAATCGTGGAACCAAATACAAGTTCTTGTATCCCATTCACTCACAGTCACGCAAATAGAGTTCTCACCGTCCAGCCAACAGTTACTCTCAGTGTCGCGTGACCGAAAGTGGACCTTATTCCAACGGCGAGAAGGCACAGACTCGTTCGAACTCGCGGCGTGCACGGATAAGACGAACGGGGTTCACGCGCGAATTATATGGTGTTGTGCTTGGTCGTGCGATGGCGATATGTTTAGTACTGGATCTAGGGATGGCAAGGTAAAAATATTTTGTTTATTGTTTCGCGAGTTTCCTCACGATGTTTTCCTTCGCCGTTTTAACTGGCACGTTACGATTCGTGCGAAACTATGGTAGGTATACATTTTTGTCCCCTTTCCACTGTTTGTTGAAGTCTCTTTTCCTCTTCTCCAGGTGTGCGTCTGGTCCAAATCAGAGACGGCTACAAACAGCTCTCTAAAAGACTACGGGCTATACGGCAAAGCGTTAGATGTAAAGGAATCTGTCACCGCATTAGCGTTTGCGCCGGTACCCGGCATGACCAAGATAGTGGCAGTGGGCACTGAGACGGGGATTATAAGGGTTTACAGCTTCGATGGCATCTGGAGTCTGATGCGGGAACTAGACCACAGGTAACTTTAAGGACCGACTACGCGTAGCAAGAGAAAAGCAAATGTATGAAACTAAAATATGCAGTCTGACATTTTTCTCGAATGAGCTCTTTCCCCAGTTCAATTCTTTTCTATGGATAAAAATGGTTTTCGCCCACTAGAAGGATCAGTCATAACTTCTCACAAAATAATGCTTCGATTTTTGAGAATGAAACCAAATAAAGCTCAAGGCTTGGGGCTCTGTTAGGCTGAGCTGGACTTTGAATGGAGAAGTGAAGCCACTACTATAATTTCAGATTCTGATTGAATGTATTATTTCCAGCGCGGCCCACCACCTGACAGTGAAACGTCTGGCTTTCAAACCAAAACGCGAGGACAACGGCTCGGTTTTGATGGCGAGCTGCGGAAGTGACCATCTCGTGAGAATTCACGCTCTATCTATCACATAGGTTTTTTAATAAATAATATTATTTTATGTTATTGCTGCATTTGTTTAATTTTAATTTTATTCTATTTTTTATTTTTATTTTAATACCAATCTCTATAAGTTATTCCCTGACTCATGCTGCAACTTACACCCATTTAGGTTCAGACTAAAAAGAGGGTTGCAGAGGCACGTCCAAACTCTTTAAAAACGGGTTCACGGCTCCTGTATTGATAAGTCTACAAAAGAGCACTCAGTGTTTTCACAGGCTTAGTAAGAGATTTGGCTCTGAATATGATCTGCATTTTTTGTATTCTCAAATTTAACACTTGCCAGTGTAAAATGGTAGAACAAATTATGTACATGTACCCCATACTGGGCGAATCGCGACATACACCACCATTCCATAGGTACAAGCTACTTCGATTGATTCATATTCACTGACTCACCCGTATAAGTTTTATTAGGGTAATTAGAAATACCTAATGAGGAGGAGTCTTCTGATCTTCATACTAATTCTTCAGGATGTAATGATAAACTTCAGTGTTCCACATAATTACTTATTTATTTCACCAACGAAGCTACATGTTTATACTGTGCGAGCGGGGAGGGACGACTGGCGACGCGGGACACAAAACTATTGCGTCAGCCCGATTTACTTGCTTGTCGCCACAATACTATAAACCAAACTCGCAAAAGAATAAGATTTTATTATACTTTATATTGGTTTTATTGAATGTATTATTTGCATATAACTTATATCTATATCTATTATAATCAATAATAATATGATACATGGAAGCACGTTATTTCTTACGTAACTTAAAATATCTACGAAAGGCACTTGTGACTGTGACACTACATATAACTTAACCATAATTATAATACATTTGTATAAAAATATAATTCAAGAGACAAAAATATATTGTTAAAACTTAGACAATATTGTTGCCTTAAATTGTAGAGGTAATAAAATTAAATGCTATGCATTGTTAAATTTAAATACCTAATCTATCTAACTAATGTAAATGATGTACTGTAGGTATATTATGTAAGGTACCACAAAATAACAATAAAAACGTTATCAAAGGTTTTTTATAAGAAATTTTACACATATTTTTCGACTCTGAATCGAGATTTTCTTTTGTATTTAGAAAATCAATTAAAAAATCATATCGTTTTAGTTAATAAATATTTTTTTTACATCTTGGAAGACTTTATTTAGCTCAATTAGGCATTTTTAGTTTCTGACATAGTTTTGATGCCCTCATTTGTTTATGTAGGTACTTTTCTGGAAAAGTCCATTTAAAAAAGTCCCAAAGGTTTATCTAGCAAAACTGTTTAACAGCTATTTTCTTATTCTTCTTTCCCGTTATTGCGTTTTTGATTTTTTTTATAAAACCACGTTTTTTAATTTTTACAGGTTCAAGTGGAGTTGTGGTGTTCATTGCTTGTGGGTCTAACGCTTGCGAGATAGAGATAGAGGTAGTACTGGGTGGGGGTGAGACCTTAGGGGGAGTATATGGTATTGGCTTTTGGGGAAGGAAGTATCGACTATCGTTTTCTACTGTGTCGGACGCAGTTGCGATGTTGACGGCGGAGTGAGAGTTGCTCGATGCGGTCGCGGCTTGACGCGGGGCAGCAGCCACCGCCGTCGCCGGTGTTATGCCGTTCATCCTCAACAAAAAAAAAGGACAATTCAGGTAGGTAAGTATGTAATTGTCAGCTATCGTTTATAGTACAAGTTTAGTAGGACCAATTTGATGATATTGTAAGAAACTAGACTACTCAGCTCACTCTGTTTGTATTGTAAAGATTTTATGTGGCACTGTTGGGTTAAACTCTACTGACTACTGTGTTCAACCGATGCACGAAGGCTACCTCGTAGCTTATGAGTTTCGCGTAAGAAATTTTCTGCTTTCAAAAGACTTAAAAAGCTGCACATAGGTAGGTCTCAGTAGGAGTTGTCTTACGTTATTTTTAGTCGTATTCGGAATCCACACAACGGACCCAACACACAACCAAAGACATTGTTGACATTGTTAGCAGATGCAAAAGCCAAAATCGTTCTTTATAGAAATCCATGGGAAACTCATGGAAGGCTTCTTCAGGCTGATATGATAATAAGTACAATAAAACGTAAAGGTAACTTACATGTACCGCGTGACATCGAGCGACTTGATGAGCTTTTCCCAGAAATTGTTCATTCTGTTGTTGTAGTACAGCATGTGGTACATGCGCAGCTGAGGCGGTAACGTACACAGCATGTACATTATGGGTATCAGTCGACGCTCGTGCTCTGAAACATAACGTTCACTCTCAACCATTTCCAAACATTATGAAAAGGGAGATGGTCAGTGACTGCAAGACATTAGTAGTGGTGTAGTAAAAGTCACGCGATTGTATAAATAATAAATAAAAGTTAGAGACTGTATAACAAATAAATTGCCACTCTAAAAACCATGGCTATTATTATGTAGGTACTGGGTAGCAAATAGTGCCAAAAAAATCTAGGATATCGAATCTGGCGATTATTGTGAATATTTAGTATAGGAATTCAACTTTTTAGAAAATTATAACTAAACAACATGGAAATATTATATTATTATACCTTTAAGATTTTGGGTTAATTCAATTGTAAAGAAAAAAAATTACAGTTACCTACCGATGCTGACGGCTTGCGCGTAATCTCTATAGAAAGAGTTGTCGTTACTCTGCAAGAACTCTGGTGAGTAAACGAGTATGATGCGGTGACATCTCTCCGAGATTAGCTTTGCTACGGGGGGGTACTGGCTCGCATAGCCTGGCAGCAAATTCTCTTTTGTGCAGATCTGAAAGATAAATCTACTTTTACTATACCCACTATAAGATATTTGGTAAAATACAATTAAAAAAAATAACAACTGTCCTAATATTTTGTGCTAAGTGACAATGGTGCATGAAAGAGTGCACAAATAAAGATTATATGGCTGTAGAAGTTCAATGTAGCCAGTGCGTACGTGCGATTGAAGTGACTCTTAATCAAAACATATACATAATGCTAAGTTTGATTATGGTAATCTATATAAAAAAGGTCAAAGTTCACCAAAACTATCAAATAACTATCAGCAAAAACATTTTTAGGTAAAAATTATTTTGTTGGTTTTTTCCCATTAGATACTTAGGGCCTTTGTTGTTATTTTACTTTAAAAAAAAGTACCTCAAATCCATGGCTATTCAGCAGTGATTTCATGTCCATAACAAATTCTGTATCTGCTTCAGCGTAAAGCACATATGCATGGTATTTATGCCTATGGCCCGGTCGGTCTTCAAATGTTATGATTTCAGGGTCATCTACCATCACAATGTGATTATTGTTGTTTGGAAGTGCAACTTGGTTTGCCACCTGAATTCCTAAAACAAAAACATTATCATCAATAAATGTAAAACTCTTTTGAAGCTGACAGAGAATCAACTCACAGCCTAAACTATAAGTCCTAGAGGTATGAAATTTGGAAGGTAGTATGCTAATGTAGTGTAAGGGTGCACTAAGAAAGGAATTTTGAAACGTCACAATGTAAAGGGTAGAACGCGAGCAACGCCTCTGGCGACTGCTAGTTAAGAATAACAATGTTGTGAACTGTCTGCAGGTAAAACGTGGCGAGGTTTTTCGAATGTATTGCTCACCTGCATACTAAGCACTCCTAAGGGTTCTAAGCAGTTTAATTAAAAGAAGTATTTAAAATAAACCAACCTGGTGTATATGCATTCTGCTCCTGTATGCTGGCTATGACATCATCATACACATCAAACCGATCCAGTTTGGTCAAATGGTCCAATAACTCTCCTATAGTCCCTGCCCGACTCCGCATCCATTCCTCTAGCACCTTGCCAGTCTTGTCATGGTAGTGCGATATATTAGCCTCTACTTCTGTGGATATGTTCACTAGCGAGGCGAGGCCGCGCCAATCTCTATAAAAAAATATCTGTGTGAATGAAGAAACTGATACTGTAGTAGATAGTAAATAAACTGCTATAGAGCTGACTAGAATTGGTACTTGGTACCTGAAACATTAAAGGCTCGTATTCTGCTAAATAAGTCGCTATGTAGGTACCTACCTACTTATGCATATATTCATGAGTAGAGGTTCTCATACAAAAATGTATAAGGCCGGATCAGTGCTTGAGCAATAAATGAGTCATTACACAGTAGATATTTCAGTCCATCAAGAAAAGTGGCAATAATTTATGCATTTACCTGTGCCTCCGTATCGGTCCATCAGTGGGCAAAACTTTAGGAGGATCCAATAAATTCGATAGCAATCTTCTTGTAGTGAAGGTGAGCGACGACAATGGCAACGAACAGATGTAAGAAATATCAATGGAAGAATCTTCCATTTTTTACAGAACAATAAACATTCCTACACTGTATTCTGCTGAGAAAGATTCTTTTACGTCTTCGTGTATAAAATTGTAGGAAATGCACTATGCTTTTATTAGAATTGGAGCTTACAATTGATAAAATCAAGAACGAAAACAACACAAAAAATTGGTCCTACTCAAATCCATCGAAGGACGGGCGGACGCGGGCGCGCGGGTGAGGGTATGGTAGAGGGAGGGAGTGTCGCGTGAGTGTAGAAAAGACATAACTTTATATAAATTAGACAGTGACAGACAGACAAAAAATCATGACATAACAGTAGTCTAGTCATGTTCGCGAATTAAACACGGGTCTCATGTTGCAGCGGCGCCACAGATGATGATGTGCGGCGCCCATAGACAAACCTTTCAAACTTGCGAAACAGCGAAACTTGTCATGCCGGGGCCGGAACACAGAAATATACCCATAGGGCACAGACAGATAAGTGATATGTGCACTCAGTGCACTGCACAGTTGCACAGTTGTGTAGGTACAAATTGTACAAGGCATTCTATTGGTTCTCTGTGGACATGAGTAGCTACTTACCGGTAGGTATTTTGCCAAATACTGCAAATACCACCTAACACTGAGCCTAGCATTTTACATTTTATTTTGCATAAGTTAGGTAGTCAACATAATTACTAGTAGTTCGCCCCGAACTGAGATCTCGTGATGGACGGAGGTAAGGTTGGCCAAACAATTTTTATTGACCAATGGTTGTAACAAACTTTGCAAATCGCTTTCGAAATCGCCGTCTAGCCATGTACCAGTCTCACTTGAACTACAAAATCATTGAAACTCCAATATACGGTAGCTCACGTTATACTGGTTTAGTCAATTTTATAATTTTTACAACAACTCAAAAAGTATTAGACCTAGAATCAAAATAAAAACGGGTTTGGAATGTCTAAACAAAACCCTATCATATGACACCCCACTTGATATTATTGTACAACTTTTTTTTTTTACTCCTTTTAGACCCTCATAACTTCAGGACCCCTTGACCGATTTACTTCATTTAACAAACCAGTAAAAATTAAGAGTACTGTCCGTATACCTACCAAATTCTGTGAAGATCGGATAAGCGGTTCAAAAGATCTCGTCGAACAAACATACAAAGCATTTTCGTCCAAGTTGTCACTAAGATCTCGTTCGCTTCGCTCACTCGATCAATAAATAAGAGCCATCTAATTTTGAGAGTCATTTTATTGTCATTCACAATTTAGTGCATTCTCTAACTCACTAGGTATCATCTAGGTATAATATTTTAATGAATTAATTTAATTAGGTACAGAACTTACATAACAAGGAAGAATAAACCATTCAAACACACCACACCACAGAAATGCAGATACTATAGGTGTTTAATATTTCTTTCAACTAATGAAAAAAACGAATAAAAAAAAATAACAATAACATTCGTTAAAAAAAATGGCGGTGTTCGAATATTTTTAATAACACATGTTATTTCACTTCAACACAAGGTGAACGTATGTAGGTAATATTTTTATTATTCACTTTCTTTACTGCATTGAAATTTGAACCTACGCTTGCTAGATATATATAATGAATAATTTTATAACTCACCACGAAAATTATTCTTTCATTTTAATGCATTGAAATTTGAACCTACGCTTCCTAAATATAATGAGTAATTTTCATATTTTCATTAGAGTGACCGGCCTGAAGGTATTCTTTCATTTTAATGCATTGAAATTTGAACCTACGCTTCCTAGATATAATGAGTAATTTTCATATTTTCATTAGAGTGACCGGCCTGAAGGTAGTGCTATGTGCCGGGAAGCGGCCGTTTAATTTCATTTCCGGCTTCATCTGCATTTTTGACTGTGTACTCTATTATCTATGAGATAAAGCTCAATATAGAATGAACCACTACTTACGATAATTAAGTCGTTTAGTGTATATTTAACAACATTGATCTGCATTCAATTGTATGCTTTAAGTTGGTTAAAATAAAACTCAATATAATGTTTATCCAAGGATCATGAATACAATTGTTATTTTTGGCAAATTGAATGAATGACAATGATTGAATGAATGAGACCTAAGAGACGAAAATTTATTTAGACTTGCGATTTGCATTTTTGCGCCATCGTTAGATGGAAGAAAGTGTTTGTTTCGAAGTCGTATTATGTGAAAAATGCCGAGAATAAGTTCGGATATATGGAACCATTTCGATCAATGTGCGCGCCGATGCGCCGGTACATTAGAATAGAATAGAATAGAATAATTTTTGGCAATAAAAATTATTCTATTCTATTCTATTCTAATGTACAGGCGCGGCGGCGGTGGCGTCGCAAAGTTGGCTACCTGCAAATACTGCAAGAAAAAGTTTTAATTTTATTGAAATATGAAAAGTAAACCTGTGTAGGATGCCCTTATATTTCTTATCTGTGGACCGTTCGTGTGAACGGTGAATGTCTATGTCTATGAATGTCTATGAAAAATTGTCTGTGCTCGCTCTCTGCTAATATCAATCATTCACTCATGCGTATAAATAAATTTATCTAAGCGAGTTTATCGAATATTTATTCAAATAAAAATAATCATTAAAAATAACGATATATTTTTTTATCGTTATAACATTAACTAATAAAAAAAATTAACCGATATTGACACCTCTAGCAGATACCTACCCATTAGTAGGTATGTTTAGTACAAAGTTTGCGGTTGTGCTAAGGAGATTTACCAGTTATGTAAACTTCCCGCCAGGGGCGCTGCTCAATCAAATATTAGGCAATGGCGTTCCCAGCTGGGCAAAGGTCTCCCCCAAAGGGTAGGGGAGACATTTGCTCAGCCCCAAAATATAGTTACCTACAAAATATAATGAACTAGCATGAATATAATACAAAGATCACTCACACTAGGCACAACGATAAACTATGGTTCTAGACAGAAGGAAATACACAAAAAAGTTATTTAACAGTATTTAACTAAAATATAAGCTCATTTAATTTAACAAATGGAATGTTC
Organism: Eulithis prunata; assembly: GCA_918843925.1. Classification (NCBI taxonomy): domain Eukaryota; kingdom Metazoa; phylum Arthropoda; class Insecta; order Lepidoptera; family Geometridae; genus Eulithis; species Eulithis prunata. The sequence continues at coordinate 10,425,900 of OU974010.1, forward strand.
AAGTCTAAACAATAAAAAATTACATTAGCAGAGAAATCTACTAAAAAAAGTAATTTCAGTTAGTTTTTTACAAAATCTTGAGACTCATTATTCTATTAAATTTATCCACAACTAGGTATTAGTAATTCTAGGTAGTAGTGGTATAATTCAACATTTAAAGTTACCTACTTTATAGTTATATAAAGCTAGACTACCACTGACTCACTCACTGACATGCCCGAAAAGGCAGAAGGAGTGGAGCTACACCACAATGATGTTCTACGAAAATGTGTATCAACACCAATGGAGTAAAGGAAAATTATAGCGGTTCTCGAAATCCAAGATGGCGCCGGTGTTGATTTGCGCGTTCGCAAACTATGACAGATAGAGGGCGTCCGAGCATGTCATCCAACTGATTGTAGGTTGGGATTTGGGGCATTGGTGAAAAAAAAAAAAAAACAAGATGGCGGCCGCGCAATTTCGATTAGAATTTTTCGACTTTTTAGGGTTGTCTTTGGCGGATTACTTTGTTTTACGAAACTCGCAAGTTGGCAACACTGAGTATAGAGTTGAGTAGCCTATATCCTTGAGATTTAGGAAAAATTATGACTTTTGAAAAATCCAAGATGGCGGAGGCTGTGGCGGGCATTTAGTACAGGTCATGGTTTTTACACTTTTTTCGAATCCATTTTTAGGGTAGATGGCAACATTCTAGGGGGTCGAGTTGTACCGAACGGTTGTGTGATTTGTTAAGGAGTGTTGCTTGGTTTAGAAATTTTCCCCATTTTTCGTGTAATTTCCGAGATTTTCCCCAAAAACATGAAAAGTAGAAATAATGACATTTTGAATAGAGACTTGGGCTGCATAGGAGCGTTGGCCTCCCCCGAATGACATTTGACCATTTTCGTAACTTTTGGTTGGCAACCCCGAGAGACTTGCAACATTTTAGTTTTTGGGACTTTTTGACTTTGGCGGATTAATTTGTTCTACGAAACTCAAAAGCTGGCAACACCGATTATGCAGAACGATAGCCTATATCCTTGAGATTTCAGAAAAATTATGACTTTTCAAAAATCCAAGATGGCGGACGGCGTGGCGGCCATTTTGTAAAAAAGTTGCGATTTTCGAAAAAATCACGATTTTCAAACCGAAATATCGGGTAGTTGGCAACCCCCTACCTGGATGAATTGTATGGACCGGTTGTGCAGTTGGTAGAGGAGTGTTGCCTGGTTGAAAAAATTTCCCCATTTTTAGGGTAGTTTCCCCGCTATCTCTCGGGAACGTGAAAAGTAGAAATAACGTTATTTTGAATCGAAATTTCCACTAGCTGGCAAGATTGGGTCCACCCAAATGACATTTGATCATTTTCGTTCCCCGCAGCTGGCAACCCCGCATGCTATAGGAGTTTGAATTTTTCAGTCAGACCCGACTTTGGCGACTTACTTTGTTCTACCAAGTTTAAGGTATGACTACCGTTCTTTCACTGACAGGTAGCTTGTATCCTGTATATTTCAGAAAAATTATGACATTTCAGAATATCAAAATGGCCGCCGTGTCATTTCCGGTTTTCGAAACTTTAACCGATTGACTTCGTTCCAACGGGGTATCCGAAGGTGATTGTGGACTTTGAATGGAATTTTACACTTTTTTAAATTTTAAATGCGTTTTTACTGCAATTAGTGGTAGTGCAATTAATTGCAAGATGGCGGCCATGTAGATTTTTTTTGCGAAACTTTAACCGATTGACTTCGTTCCAACGGGGTATCTGAATGAGATTGAGGGGTTTATAGGAGTTAGTAGGGTTTTTAGGGGCTTTTGATAAAAATACGGCATAAAAAAAAGACGCGAGCTGCTTGCAGCTCGCGCGCAACGCAACCACTAGTTATTCCAATAAATCTATACTATATGATAAAACTGTAAAAAAGCCAAAAACTAAACATAAAAATAAGGATAAACTAAATATGCAGATCTACTAAATAAACGATTCTGATTTCAAAAAAGGAGTTTGTCTGTTTGTCCGTTCGTTTGTTCATGGATCATAAAATACTAGACCAATTTCAATGGAACTTATATCATTCAGAAGCCCTTTTTCCGGATTGAAACATAGGCTATATTTTATTGAAATCAAAGACGTGAGTTCTTAGATACAGCTTAAACTCTCTCAATGAAAAGCAGCCATTTGGTACGAGGTTCATTGTAAGCTGACAGATATTTTGGGGACGAAATACGAGGGACGCGTACGAAGTCGCGGGTATCAGCTAGTAAGATATAAAATCAAATTCGTGCAACCATCCTAGCTTACACCGCGCAATACAACTTTTTTTCCAATTTGAAAGTTTTTGTCGACATTTGAAGACTCTCGGAAGTTCCGATATATGAGCAGGTAGTAATGTGTGTAGGTAACCTAGTTCCTACCTACTTATTTCTACCTAGGTTCTTCTAACTAGCCTACCTACAATGACTTACATACTATATTATAACTAACTTACGTGTACCTACTTAATCCTACCTACTTGTAGAAGTTATTATTTACACCTATTTAGTATATTATTATTATTATTTCATCTATCTAGTTAAAACATTATATATTTACGTAGTTTATTTACAATAGATTCACACACCATGCATTAATACATTTCATATTCCATATTTACATTTTCAATTCAAAATAATTATATTTATCTATGTACTTGCGCGTACGATATTTTGTCGTCGCGCTTACAAAATTCTGAACTCGATGTGCATTGGAAATACACCCTCCGTCCGCGGCATCGTGTCCCGATCGCAGCCGAGTGCTACCGAGTACTAACGAAGCGGCACTCGGCTGCGCTCGCGCCGCGAGCCGCCTCTTCGGCCTCTGTCTGTGCATCACTTCAGTCTGCTTCTAACCTCAGACGTAAAACCCGTGTCGCGCGAGCTCTCGCCGCTAACGCCATTTTATGCTTGCTTTTTCCGTGCTTCCTAAGCTTATAGAACTTTCTTCCGTTTATTTATATTGTATGTTGTGCAACGCTTACTCCTTCTAAAAACTGTTTGGTGTGTGCTGCCTAATATAAACTGTGTGCCCCTACCTGTGCTGTTTATTTCTTGTGGACCCACTAAGACCTACGCAGGTACAGCTTTTACCTACACACAACGAATCACACACTAATTGATCTATTGTGTGCAAACTTACAGCTTCTTGATGTGGTGGTAGATCATATACCTGATTTGAGCAGTCATTCATTTTTGTCATGTAAGCTCCGTGTAAAAAAGCTAAAACCAATACCTGAATGGATACAATACCGGCCGCTTAAAGATATTGATATGCAATATTTTAAGCAGGATCTCGAAAATATTAACTGGGATAGCTTTATATGCGACGATGTAAATAAAATGGTAGAAGATTTAGGTTCTAACGTATTGTATTTATGTAATGACCACGCGCCTGTCAAAAATATACAGATAAGAAATAGATCGTATCCATGGGTTACGTATAATGTTAAAGAAATGATGAAGACACGCGATCAAGCACACGCTCGAAGTCGTTTAACTAAAAATGACGTTCATGTAAAATATTACAAAGATTTAAAAAATATAGTTGTTCAGGCTCTTCATGCTGAAAAAGAGTCTTATTTTAGCTGTAATATTAATCAAAATTCAAGAAACCCCCGAGCTCTGTGGAAAAACATAAAGCAAAATGTGGCTAATTTTAAAAATAAATCTATAGATCTTCCGGCACATCTTCAAGATCCTAATCTGATAAATGACCATTTTCTTACAATGCCGGGTTGTCATAACGTAGATATATCTAATTTAACATATTTTGAATTTCATAAACATGGTCCATCTGTATTTATTCTACAGCCCGTAAGTGATTATGAGGTGAGTCAAATCATTAAAACCTTTTCAACCAACGCATCTGGCATAGATGGATTATCGATGGACATGATCTTAGTAACACTACCGCAAACTCTTTCCTTAATAACAGCCATAATTAATACGTCGATAACGTCAAATACGTTCCCTTCTTCATGGAAAACCGCTCTAGTGAAACCGTTACCTAAAACCAACCATCCAACTAATTTAATGGATTTGCGTCCAATCAGTATCTTGCCATTCTTGTCTAAAATTTTGGAAAAAGCCGTTTGTTTGCAGGTAACTAAATATCTGGAGGTTAATAATATTCTACCTCAAAAGCAGTCTGGGTTTCGAAAAGGCCACAGTACTGCAACGGCACTACTGGACGTAGTGGATGATGCTTTGACTGCTCAAGATATGGGAGAGGGAACTATACTGACACTACTAGACTTCTCAAGAGCGTTTGACACCATTAATACTACGCTCTTGTTATCTAAACTCGCATACTACGGTTTTGACAGCGCTACAATTAAATGGTTCTCCAGCTACCTTACTGGGCGTTCCCAATTAGTCCAAATTCGTAAACCAGATGGTTCAGTCCTAGAGTCCACCAGGGCACCTGTAACGCGTGGGGTTCCTCAGGGTTCTATATTGGGACCAATTCTTTTTATCCTGTACAGTGCAGATATTATACTTGAAATACAAAAATGTAATTTTCACCTTTACGCTAATGATCTACAGCTATACATATCTTGCAAGCCTTGTAACGTAAGTGAAGCTGTCAATTCGTTAAACCAGAATTTAGCCAGACTGGTCACGTGGTGCGATTCAAACAGCTTAGTTCTAAATCCTACCAAGACAAAAACACTTGTATTAGGATCGAAACATCAAATTAGTAAGATCATTCTGGCTGATCCAAAGGTGCAAATCGATGGAATTGTCGTAGAGCGGGTTACAGAGGTCCGTAATCTGGGACTGGTAATGGATGGCTCACTACACTTTGAAAACTATGTCCTTCAAACCGTTCGAAATTGTTTTTATAGATTATCAGTTTTGTACCGAGTACGCGAATACCTCAACACTGAATTGCGAATCACTTTGTGTGAATCTCTTATTCTTTCTAAATTAAATTATGTTGACAATGTGTTTGGCGAATGCTTGTTAGCCCGTTCAAGGAAACTGGTTCAGCGTGTGCAAAATGCGTGCGTTCGTTTTTGTTTTCCGATCCCGCCAAGAGCCCACATTTCTCCATATATAAATAGTCACAGTCTTTTAAACATGAAATCACGCCGCGCTTTTCATTTTGCAACTCTTTTGTTTGGTATAATAAAAGGCCAAGTACCAAAGTACCTGTATGAGAAACTTGACTTCTCTGCCCGTAATGTCCGTTTAGCCATTCGCTTGATTTGTCCGCGGCATCGAACGACCGCATTTCGTGGCAGCTTTCGGTATGCTGCTACGAAATGCTGGAACAATATACCTCCCCCAATTAGAAATAAAGATTCAGTTTATTCATTTAAAAGCTCTCTCAAAAAATACCTGTTAGATTTACAAATATCTGCTCAATAAGTGGTCGTTCTTCACCTCATGTTAGTTTTAATTTGTTATTTTGTAAATTTTGTATTTGGAATGTGTTATTTGTGTTTTCTCTAGTTGTATCTATTATGTTTCCTGTTTTGTTTTTGTTTAATTTTTGTTTTTAAAAGGGAAGTTGTAATTTTAATTAATGCCAGTATTATAAATTGTATATTAGATAAGGTACATAATATGTTAAGCTATTAGATTAAGTTTCTTGTAAAACAGAACGCGTGTCGCAGAGGCTGTGCGCCACGCCCCTTCATTCTAGGCACTCCTGAAAACCAGCGCTAAAGGAGCCACCGTGCACCTTTAGCATTTGCTGAGCGAGTACCCTTTTTACGCATCATTCTTTTTAATTTAATGCTTATTTAGTTGTATCTTTGTGTTTTTGCGTAAAATAAATAATTTCTATTCTATTCTATTCTATTAATAGTGCAATCATCACATCAATATTATAGCCACAACTGCTATATGTGTTAGCCACAAACTTAGACCTGATTTTAAAAATAATAATTATTGTTAAAAAAAATTATCATACTGACGTGGATTGTTTTTAAGTGGGAACAGACTCCCCAAATCTACAAATCAGTACCTAGCCATGAAATAAAAACACGTAACATTTATACAGCGTGGCGCTACAATGGCGACATTATATTAACACACAGTTAGAGCAACATAACAGCATACATAAAAAAAAATTAATAATTGAAGTCCACAATAGAAATTTCGAAATTTTCAAACAAACTTAATAATTACCGCTAATTGTATCGAGGACAATTTGGCAACGTCGTAATTTCGGATGTCTCATTCTAACAATACTTGCTCTTCATACCTACGTAACAATGTTATGACCCTGAATATGATCTGCATTTTTTGTATTCTCAAATTTAAAACTTGCCAGTGTACCACCTCACTCAATAAGTTTCCGGTCTAACTAAGAAAAACCTTCTTTTTTTTAGAAAATCTATTTTATTCATCAACGTACTCTCCTTCAAGAGTGATAAATTCAGTCCAACGCTCCTCTAACTTTTAGATGCCTTTTTTGCAGAACGATTTGTCTTTGCTCTCAAAATAAGCCTCTGTTTCGGCAATCACTTCTTCATTTGAGTCAAATTTCTGTCCCTGCAGCATTTTTTTGATGTCTCAAAAAAGCCAGTAGAAGCTGGGAGCCAAGTCTCGAGAGTACGGTGGGTGCGGAGGCAATTCGAAGCGTAATTCATTCAATTTAACCATCGTTTGCATCGACTTGTGACACGGGCGTTGTCTCGGTGGAAGAGCGCTTTTTTCTTTTGCATATGGGGGCATTTGTTCTTGATTTCTTTTCTCAATCGATCCAATAATGCCATGTAATATTCACTATTGATAGTTTTACCTTTCTCAAGATAGTCGATGAACAAAATACCATGCACATCCCAAAATACGGATGCCATAACCTTGCCAGCTGACTTTTGTCTTTTTGGTCGATTCGGACGACTTTCACCGGCTGCTTTCCTTCAGCTGACGATCTTTTTGATTCAGGTATGTAGTAATAGATCCATGTTTCATCTATTATCACATAACGACGCAAGAAATCCTTTTTATCTCGCTTGAACAGCTCCAAACAACGCTCTGAATCGTCGACGCGTTGTTGTGTTTGGTCCGGTGTAAGCGAACGCGGCACCCACTTGGAAAGCAACTTACGCATGCTTAAATTTTCGTGCAAAATTGTAAGAACACTACTTTCTGATATCTCAAGACTGTCAGCTATCTCATGCAACTTAACTTTACGGTCTCCCAAAATTGTTTTGTTGACTTTTTTTATGTTTTCCGGTACAAATGCCGATTTTGGGCGAACAGAGCGTCCAGCATCATCAGTGCTTGTATGACCACATTTAAAATCAGAATACCAGTCAATAATAGTTGATTTCCCCGGTGCAGAGTCTCCTTAACGCTAATCAAGCCTCAGTTTGGCTTCAACAGTACTTTTTTTCATCAAAAAACAATGTTTAATCAACACACGAAACTTTTTTTGATCCATTGTTTTGAAAATTACAAAACTAGGGTCACGTAAACCGCTGTAATCTGTTAACTAATTGTCCGAATGCCCTAAAATTTTTACAGGCATCGTTTGGAAGGTGCTACTGTCTAGAAATAATATAAGTGTGTCAACAGTGTTGCCATATATGTGTTAGACCGGGGACTTATTGAGTGAAGTGTTAAAATGGTAAAACAAATTATGTACTCCATACTGGGCGAATCGCGACATACACTACCATCTAGGTACAAGCTACTTCGATTGATTCATGTTCACTGACTCACCCGTACTCGTATAAGTTTTATTAGGATAATTAGAAATACCTAATGAGGAGGAGTCTTCTGATCTTCATACTAATTCTTCAGGATGTAATGATAAATTTCAGTGTTCCACATAATTACTTATTTATTTCACCAACGAAGCTACACGTTTATACTGTGCGAGCGGGGAGAGACGACTGGCGACGCGGGACACAAAACTATCGCGTCAGCCCGATTTACTTGCTTGGGCTAGTCGCCACAATACTATAGACCAAACTCGCAAAAGAATAAGATTTTATTATACTTTATATTGGTTTTATTGCATGTATTATTTGCATATAACTTATATCTATATCTATTACAATCAATAATAATACATACATGGAAGCACGTTATTTCTTACGTAACTTAAAATATCTACGAAAGGCACTTGTGACTGTGACACTACATATAACTTAACCGTATAATAAATTTGTATAAAAATATAATTCAAGAGACAAAAATATATTGTTAAAACTTAGACAATATTGTTGCCATAAATTGTAGAGGTAATAAAATTAAATGCTATGCATTGTTAAATTTAAATAATCTAACTAACGAATTTAAATGATGTATTGTAGGTATATTATGTAAGGTACCACAAAATAACAATAAAAACGTTATCAAAGGTTTTTTATAAGAACTTTTACGCATATTTTTCGACTCTGAATCGCGTTTTTTTTTTGTATTTAGAAAATCAATTAAAAAATCATATCATTTTAGATAATAAATAATTTTTTTACATCTTGGAAAACTTTATTTAGCTCAATTAGGCATTTTTAGTTTTTGACATAGTTTTGATGCCCATAGTCCATTTAAAAAAGTCCCAAAGGTTTATCTAGCAAAACTGTTTAACAGCTATTTTCTTCTTATTCTTCTTTCCCGTTATTGCGTTTATGATTTTTTTCCAAAACCGCGTTTTTTTATTTTTACAGGTTCAAGTGGAGCTGTGGTGTTCATTGCGGTGGGGGTGAGACCTTAGGGGAATATATGGTATTGGCTTTTGGGGAAGGAAGTATCGACTATCGTTTTCTACTGTGTCGGACGCAGTTGCGATGTTGACGGCGGAGTGAGAGTTGCTCGATGCGGTCGCGGCTTGACGCGGGGCAGCAGCCACCGCCGGCGCCGGTGTTATGCCATTCATCCTCAACAAAAAAAAAATTGACAATTCAGGTAGGTAGGTAAGTAACTGTCAGCTATCGTTTATAGTACAAGTTTAGTAGGACCAATTTGATGATATTGTAAGAAACTAGACTGCTCAGCTCACTCTCTTTGTATTGTAAAGATTTTATGTGGCACTGATGGGTTAAACTCTACTGACTACTGTGTTCAACCGATGCACGAAGGCTACCTCGTAGCTTATGAGTTTCGCCTAGGAAATTTTCTGCTTTCAAAAGACTTAAAAAGCTGCACATAGGTAGGTCTCAGTAGGAGTTGTCTTACGTTATTTTTAGTCGTATTCGGAATCCACACAACGGACCCAACACACAACCAAAGACATTGTTGACATTGTTAGCGGATGCAAAAGCCAAAATCGTTCTTTATAGAAATCCATGGGAAACTCATGGAAGGCTTCTTCAGGCTGATATGATAATAAGTACAATAAAACGTAAAGGTAACTTACATGTACCGCGTGACATCGAGCGACTTGATGAGCTTTTCCCAGAAATTGTTCATTCTGTTGTTGTAGTTCAGCATGTGGTACATGCGCAGCTGTGGCGGTAACGTACACAGCTTGTACATTATGGGTATCAGTTGACGTTCATTCTCTGAAACATAACTTCCATTCTCAACCATTTCGAAACATTATGAAAAGAGAGATGGTCAGTGACTGCAAGTCGTTAGTAGTGGTGTAGTAAAAGTCACGAGATTTTATAAATAATAAATAAAAGTTAGAGACTGTATAACGAATAAATTGCCACTCTAAAAACCATGGCTATTATTATGTACTGGGTAGCAATAGTGCCAAAAAATCTAGGATATCGAATCTGGCGATTATTGTGAATATTAAGTATGGGAAGGAGTATTTAAAATAAACCAACCTGGTGTATATGCATTCTGCTCCTGTATGCTGGCTATGACATCATCATACACATCAAACCGATCCAGTTTGGTCAAATGGTCCAATAACTCTCCTATAGTCCCTGCCCGACTCTGCATCCATTCCTCTAGCACCCTGCCAGTCTTGTCATGGTAGTGCGATATATTAGCCTCTACTTCTGTGGATATGTTCACCAGCGAGGCGAGGCCGCGCCAATCTCTATAAAAAAATATCTGTGTGAATGAAGAAACTGATACTGTAGTAGATAATAAATAAACTGCTATAGAGCTGACTAGAATTGGTACTTGGTACCTGAAACATTAAAGGCTCGTATTCTGCTAAATAAGTCGCTATGTAGGTACCTACCTACTTATGCATATATTCATGAGTAGAGGTTCTCATACAAAAATGTACAAGGCCGGATCAGTGCTTGAGCAATAAATGAGTCATTACACAGTAGATATTTCAGTCCATCAAGAAAAGTGGCAATAATTTATGCATTTACCTGTGCCTCCGTATCGGTCCATCACTGGGCAAAACTTTAGGAGGATCCAATAAATTCGATAGCAATCTTCTTGTAGTGAATGTGAGCGACGACAATGGTAACGAACAGATGTAAGAAATATCAATGGAAGAATCTTCCATTTTTTACAGAACAATAATCATTCATACACTGTATTCTGCTGAGAAAGCTTCTTTTACGTCTTCGTGTATAAAATGCACTATGCTTCTATTATAATTCGAACTTACAATTTATAAAATCAAGAACGAAAACAACACAAAAAATTGGTCCTACTCAAATCCATCGAAGGACGGGCGGACGCGGGCGCGCGGGTGAGGGTATGGTAGAGGGAGGGAGTGTCGCGTGAGTGTAGAAAAGACATAACTTTATATAAATTAGACAGTGACAGACAGACAAAAAATCATGACATAACAGTAGTCTAGTCATGTTCGCGAATTAAACACGGGTCTCATGTTGCAGCGGCGCCACAGATGATGATGTGCGGCGCCCATAGACAAACCTTTCAAACTTGCGAAACAGCGAAACTTGTCATGCCGGGGCCGGAACACAGAAATATACCCATAGGGCACAGACAGATAAGTGATATGTGCACTCAGTGCACTGCACAGTATTGCACAGTTGTGTAGGTACAAATTGTACAAGGCATTCTATTGGTTCTCTGTGGACATGAGTAGCTACTTACCGGTAGGTATTTTGCCAAATACTGCAAATACCACCTAACACTGAGCCTAGCATAACACCTACATTTTATTTTGCATAAGTTAGGTAGTCGACATAATTATAAATAAGAGCCATCTAATTTTGAGAGACATTTTATTGTCATTCACAATTTAGTGCATTCTCTAACTCACTAGGTATAATATTTTAATGAATTAATTTAATTAGGTACAGAACTTACATAACAAGGAAAAATAAACCATTCAAACACACCACACCACAGAAATAAAGATACCCTTAGTGGGTATTACAATAATAAGTACAGTCTGCACTGCAACAATAAAAGTTGATTAATAATTTAAGATTCTCAAACTGTGTTTTGGGAGCTTTAGACTATTGTTATGAAACTTTTGCATGAGTTAACTAGGTATTAATAATATTCATTTATCTATTTATTAATCAACTTATATTGTTGACTGTACCTATGTGTTGTGTCCAGTGTGTCTAGCTAGACTAGTGATTCTGTTTAGTACAAAGTTTGCGGTTGTGCTAAGGAGATTTACCAGTTATGTAAACTTCCCGCCAGGGGCGCTGCTCAATCAAATATTAGGCAATGGCGTTCCCAGCTGGGCAAAGGTCTCCCCCAAAGGGTAGGGGAGACATTTGCTCAGCCCCAAAATATAGTTACCTACAAAATATAATGAACTAGCATGAATATAATACAAAGATCACTCACACTAGGCACAACGATGAGGCTTCCGTCGATTGGGACCGGTAGGTATAGGGACCGCGGTCCCTTTCGCCGGATTGCTTTAATTTTATTATTTTTCTTCCGGCGAAAGGGACCGCAAACCATGCAACGTAAATTGTACAGTCGTCGTCAGATACAGATCCGAAATAAATACGACAATGTTTAGGTAAGTAGTATCTAGTTCATAATATAATTCGTAAGTTAGTGTTATTTTATTATTAGAAAAAGACATTGAACTTATTTAGCTCCCATATTGCACGTGCAAAATTCTGAGATGATGTTTTGGGGAAAAAAAGCATTGTATAATTCTACTTAAATCTGAAACAATAGCCAAAGCCAGAAAAGAGTGTAAGGACTAAGCACAAACAATAGAAATGCGGCTGGACCTTTGATATGCCTAACCGCTTCCTTTGTTATTCTATTAGCTAGTTTTGTCGACGTTTAAAAAATACTAAGAATAAAGTGAGCTTGAATTACGAGACACTTCATGCGACTAATGAATAATATAATATGCAAATTTACTTCACTTTCTTACTTTCGTTTGTAGAGTGCAGTCGTTCGTTTTTCCTACCTTGTGTTTTGTGCTGTGAGTTTGATACTGTTGACCCTCGCTTGTTTATCTGGATTTTGAACCTTACTTCACACGACTGACTTGGCATGAAATTACGGACTTTGTTACTGCTTCTGAATTGGACAACTTTTATTTGGATCTAAATAAACTGGACTCAGTCTACTGAGTAAGTATCTATTCAATTTAAAATATTTGTGTTTATTAATAAATAAGCCTACGCTGTCTGTCTGTCTGTCTGTCTGTCTCCAGGCTGTATCTCATAAACCGTGATAGCTAGAAAGCTGAAATTTTCACTGAAATTTTCAAATTTTCAATATAACTAACCATAATTTTTCGATTTTAGTAGGTACTATCAAAATGGAAGACGAAGGCGGCCCTTCAACATCTCAAGCTCAGCCATCTTTTCACATTAGTGTCACACAAAAGGGATCTGAACTTTTGTGCAGAGCTGGTTATGAATATCATTTCAAAAGAACAAACAATGATGGCTCAAAACTCTGGCGATGTGCGAAAAAGAAAATTTGTAATGCGACGATAAAAATCAAAGATGACGCGATGACGATTTTGAACGAAACTAATCATTGTCATGGACCTATTAATTTGGAAAATTAAAAAAAAAAAAACTTGAAAAATACTTGCTATCTACTTTTTCCTTTGACTGTACTTTTCTGCCTTGGACAATAGATTTTTTCGATCATTTCGAGAGCGGTCCCTTTCGCCGGAAGAAAAATAATAAAATTAAAGCAATCCGGCGAAAGGGACCGCGGTCCCTATACCTACCGGTCCCAATCGACGGAAGCCTCCAACGATAAACTATGGTTCTAGACAGAAGGAAATACACAAAAAAGTTATTTAACAGTATTTAACTAAAATATAAGCTCATTTAATTTAACAAATGGAATGTTCAAGTCTAAACAATAAAAAATTACATTAGCAGAGAAATCTACTAAAAAAAGTAATTTCAGTTAGTTTTTTACAAAATCTTGAGACTCATTATTCTATTAAATTTATCCACAACTAGGTATTAGTAATTCTAGGTAGTAGTGGTATAATTCAGCATTTAAAGTTACCTACTTTATTACAATAAATCTATACTATATTATAAAACTGTAAAAAAGCCAAAAACTAAACATAAAAATAAGGATAAACTAAATATGCAGATCTACTAAATAAACGATTCTGATTTCAAAAATGGAGTTTGTCTGTTTATCTGTTTGTCCGTTTGTTTGTTCACGGATCATAAACTACTAGACCGTTTTTAATGAAACTTATACCATTCAGAAGCCCTTTTTCCGGATTGAAACATAGGCTATATTTTATTGAAATCAAAGACGTGAGTTCTTAGATACAGCTTGAACTCTCTCAATCAAAAGCAGCCACTTGCTACGAGGTTCATTGTAAGCTGACAGATATTTTGGTGGAAAGTTTCGCACGCGTACGAAGTCGCGGGTATCAGCTAGTAAGATATAAAATCAAATTCGTGCAACCATCCTAGCTTACACCGCGCAATACAACTTCTTTTCCAATTTGAAAGTTTTTGTCGACATGTGAAGACTTTCAGAAGTTCCGATATATGAGTAGGTAGATATGTGTTAGCCACAAACTTAGGCCTGATTTTAAAAATAATAATTATTGTTATAAAAATTTATCATACTGACGTGGATTGTTTTTAGGTGGGAACAGACTCCCCAAATTTACAAATCAGTACCTAGCCATGAAATAAAAACACGTAACATTTATACAGCGTGGCGCTACAATGGCGACATTAAATTAACACACAGATAACAGCATACATAAAAAAAATTAATAACTAAAGTCCGCAATAGAAATTTCGAAATTTTTAAAACAAACTTAATAATTACCGCTAATTGTATCGAGGACAATTTGGCAACGTCGCAATTTCGGGTGACTCATTCTAACAATACTTGCTCTTCATACCCACGTACAATGTTATGACCTGTGAACCCGACAGACAGGTGACCTCTGCGCTACAGCTTTTTACGTACAGGTTGCTCCGAGGTTATATTTAAGAAAATTGTTTTATTTCGATAAATCTTATGTTTAATGAAATAAAAAATTGTTCTATAATCGGAAAAAGCGAAACCGGATACGTTGGTTAATTTAATGTCGCCATTGTAGCGCCACGCTGTATACAGTCATTAAATTCAAATACAGTTAGTACATATACAGATTTGTATAACTACCGGTCTAAGTATATTTAGAATAATATAAATACTATCGAATTGATATGAGTACACTATAGTTATTTGTCAATTTATATTACTTCAGATTTATAAATATAAAACAATGAAAAAATAACATATTATCAAAGAATCATAGGTAATTGTGGCAAGAATAGGATTATCACACTTATCATTCAAACGTATTAACATAAATTAAACTTCTGCGTTTAAAAAACAGGCAACTTATTTTGAAGTAGAAGCGATTTTTATCTCCGCAACTAATTTGGTATTTTACATCAAGTCTACGGGTTTGTATGGCAGTGCGCATGTAACGACGCGACAAGGAGGTTTCTGGACAATTACCTAAATCGCTCGTTGGCGCCGACTACATCAGTTTAAGAGGAACCGCAGATTTTGATTGCCTTACGTCAAAGTGCTTGCTCATTCAATAATGCAATAAAAAAAAATTGTGCGTAACGCAGTATTTTTAGATATTTAACGTGACTTTTACCAACATTTCACCCCGGTTAGCCGGCGACCGGGACGGGTGAAAAGTGTCTTATCATAGGGCCAAAGAGGTTTGTGCCACTTTTAAAGTAAATATAATAATGTCAATAAATTAATTAATGTTACATTACAATCTAAATATTCACAATGATATGGTTAAATCAGATAAATTAAGTATTTCTAAATCTACAGGTACAGTCAACAGTATTAATTACTTTAGCTTAACTAGTAAATTTAACTTAAAATAATAACAGATTCTGAAATATTTACAAGTTTAACTGTATTTCATTGACATATTAGTGCTACTGACTGTACAATATACATTAAAAGCCCACATGACAGTTGTTGGATTATATTTTTTTAGAGATTACGCTCCTATGGTGGGCCTACCATATCTAATGGTTTAAGTACAAAAACAAAGAACAACAGCTTACAAGTTGACACCCTCGAATTCATAAACTGAGGCTGAACACTCCACCGAACCGTTTCATCCAGGATTCGTTTAGCGCCTGAATGAAGCGGATTGTCTATTAGAGGCCTCCAAATCGTTTATGAATTCGAGGGTATTAGATGATCTTGTTCTCCAACACTGACTTGTCTATAAATATTTACACAGAAATTGTTATCAATCAGTCTTCAAAAGTTCAAAGTGTTTTGACTAAATTCACATAGGTACCTAGGTACTTTTATTTTGTTTTGCGTAGAACTGTCTAAGGCCGGAATACTGAAACGTCACTCAAATTTAAGCACCACTTAAAATTGCTCTGCCTCTGATTGACATTACTCATTTGTAAGAGATGGTTTGAGTATTCGGCCGTTAGTCTTTATTTTATGAAAGCCGTTATGTATGTTATCCTATATTTCAGATAATCTAAGTAATTTTTGCTATTGCAATAAGTACACAAAGACAGGGAGCAAGAAAATTTGTAAATCTATGTATTTGGTTAGAGATTTTTTAAACTAGATTTCGAGTTAGCTAACTTTTCAAGAAAGGAAATAGGTATCTATCTTATTTTTATTATGTACAATGTGCCTGTCAGTGTCTCCGTAGTTTTTTAGCATCACTGTCTTTTAAATTACATTATTACAAGTCTACTGAAGGATTCTACAAAGACTATTTTCCCAATAACTACTACCTACTTTGCAGTGAAATATGGAGTCTTGTACAACCGAATTAGCCTATACCTTATAAACTAATGTTATCTGTGCCATAACGAAGTCTTTTACTGATAAAACTTTTAATAAATTAGATGTCAGTCGTCTAAAAAGCATAACCTAATAAATATTTTGGCTTAGTCTTTTATAAATAAGAAAAACTTATGCTACATTGTATTGGGACGTAGCTATTGAGAATGCTTTTTCAAACATGTTTCGCTTTAAGAAATTCATTAACATTATTCCAACAATCTGTTTTAAAAATGGCTACATATGAGCCACTTCCAGTCAGGAAGAAAAAGAGCTTCAACCCGTGATCTATTTGCTGCCAGAGACATCAGGGTAAGCTCAGCCAGTTACAGGACCTCACCCACGGATCGGAATGAGCGCATACTCCGCTCAGGGACATGACTAGTACTGTCGCGACAGCTTGAAGTTTCAAATACCTCAAAAGGCCTGCAATTCACCTCAATTGTGTGCCGCTCGTTTCCCTTGCATATACCCTTCCCATCGTTTTGCCGTATTTATAAGAATCGGATCGTCATCAAGCCCCGCTAGTAAATAAAGCTGGTTCACGTGAGTAGCGTGGTAGTCCCATCTAGCTATGTTAGGGCTTACGCCTAGTGTGAAATGCCTGAGGTCGTAGAAACTGCCGCTGCCGGTGTCGAATAGGGGAAGAAGTGTTTTCAGTGATGTCATTCCGTCGTCGAACATTTTTTTCGCTAGAGATATTGAGTTCTCACCTTCGATGATGTGGAGATCGTAGAGGCCGAGTAGCGTGTATATAAACCCGTTCAGGACAAACAGCGGTGGTTTTGTTGGGTATTCTTCATACCTTAAAACATTTTTTCTTTATTAATCAACTCGGCGTTTAAAAACAAAATACATTAGCGAAAGATTCCTAGCCCTTAGCTGTGAAGTGCTTAGTGAGTGCAGAAAAAAACTCACCACACATATTTATCCATCCACATAGCTTTGACTCCGCCGGCGTCGCTCGGTACATCCAGCAGATAAAGCGCTCGTTTAGCTGATTGTAAATAAGTCACGTCACCGCTCTGGTAGTAAGCTCGGGAAAGCAGAGATATGGCGTGCCCTTGGCTCATTGCTGAATGCCTGGAAAAAATACTATTATGCCACAGTACCAGTCGCTCTATTTATGTACGTGTGCATGTGACGAATCCAACTTGTACGAGATTACAATTAATGGCTTGTGAATAAAGTTTACTATAGCTTAGAAGAGTACCTATTATAATTAGATAATTTCCTACTAATATATTGTACGCCCGGAATGGGTAGGCTGTTGAAACTATTATATTTTAAGATCTCCTGTACACAGTTCTACAATAAATGTTTCTTATTTCTTATTACAAGCGCGGCTGCAAGTCTGCTAAGCCAGTCACGACCATCTCACAGACGTAGGTATGGGCAAACTGCGCTCCGTGTTCCTGTAACGCTTAGCCTACTATTTTGACTTGAAGCTCCATTAACCCGAATCATAAGCTTTTGTGAATAATGAATCCAACTTTTACGAGTCCCTTACCAGCCGGGCTGTAGGTCCGCCAAGCCAGCTGCAACCCGTCGTCTCACAGGAATGGGCCAGCCACCACGAGAGCCGCGCTGGGTCCGCGTCAGCCATCTTGCCGCCGCGTAGAACTGAGCCATGTGGGACGAGCTGCTGATTGTCACGTTGTCTAACGCGCCCGTGCCGGAAAGGATTATGCTCTTTATCTGAAACGAACGATACATGGAAGTCTAAGGTGGGTTTCAAAGTTGTTCGTACGAGAGACTAAAATGGATGGGTACATGATGAAACATTTGATTTAATATTTTAACTATTCGTATTATTGGTATAGGACCAATTTTTACCAAGTTTAGTGCTTATTAGTGCCGAGTACATTAGGTTTTCTGCGATATGAATACCTACAACATTTATATTACAGATTTACTGTTTTATTATTCCCTTTGGATTATCATGTATTATCAAGGCGTCTATTATAAAGGTCTCTGCAGTAGGTACTTAATGTTCCATGCAATTATGCATACCATAAACTTGTTCCTCGGTGAGCGTCTCTTAGGTCTATCCTGCAGCGCCCATCCCTTCTGCATGTCGATGACGAGGTCACGTGTCAGGCGCCGCCATGACACTTCCGTACCGATGCCGTGGTAAACATGCTCGTCCTGACAAATAAACATATCATCCATCAAATCGGACTACACGCAGGTACTTACGATACCACTTCATTGGCTACAAGATATAAGCAGATTGCAAAATGCTAGGCTGGGTTGTCAGTACTGTAGGCTGCCTGCGGGTAGCATGAACTGTATGTCAATGCTAAAAATAAGACATGACGTGCTGAGAACGTAGGTGCTTTTTATTATCCACTATGAAAAATAGGATGGGACGACAATTGCTTTGCTTTCAAGCTTTTGACAATAATTAGTAAAAGAGTTGCCACGTAACACTGTCGCTAGTACTCACGAGTTCAGGGAGGCAGGTTTTCATATTCTCATACACGTAAGTACATCGTAAGTAAGCCTAAAGAACTTACCATAGCGTAGATGAGCTGCGTGTTAGTAACGTAATGCAGATACACGGTCTCCTTCTTTTTGTCCTTGTTCTGAAGCACCACCGTCATCGAGGAGTTGGGCTTCAGCATCAGATCTACGTTCAGCACGAAATCCTAAAACATTGCACTTTTGATAGATTGCAGACAAAAAGGGAAATTTGAGAAATGTTAAACTATTTGATTTTTTTTTAAGTGACGCTGGATTTTTACCTAAAGGTTGGCTGCCCATCCGAGTTGGATTCACCATAAGAACATGTTAATGAAACTAAATTGAAAGTAACAATACATATCCAATCAACCCACCTGGCTTATATTCAACTTCATCCAAACTTGACTGGACACTTCATTCGAGGTCGAGAATCTAATAATATTAGATTGCGTTGCGCTATCAAACTCCCTTGCCATATACGCGTCTTTGCTCACAATCCAGGTTTCTAAATGTTTATCTCCATCGTCTACGATCTTCCTTCTAGGTTCTGGTTCAGTCAGGTGCTTGCTGTAATGTGCCAGACCAAATTGCGCAATTTGTGTCGGGTAGAAGAAGCCTCGAGGCTCCCACTGGGTTGATACCGGCACGCCTTCAATGCCGCTTATGCATTTCACTCGATCTCTCACTGCAAAAATTCCATATTTGTAATCTAATTTGCCCACAAAGATCCTGCCATCTAAGAACAGTCACATATAGGCATGAATGATAGTTGTATTTATTCCTGGTGAGTCACACTTTGTTCAAACCTTTTTGAGAAACACTCAAGGCGTAATACGCCTACTAAATTTTATGAAGATCGAATGAGCGGTTTAAAAGATCTCGTCGAACAAACATACAAAGCATTTTTGTCCTAGTTGTCACGAGATCTCAGTTCGGGGCGAACTACTAGTAGACAACAAAAATAAACAACAAAACATCTTGAATAGAACTGTGACATAACAATAATTTATCCTGTTAAATACAAAAATGCTTGCACTCGATCCGCGATTCGATTTCGAATATCGAGATTGAAACTCAAGACTCGGAACAACACAAAAGTATGAATGAAATCTAAACAGTAGTTGCTTGTTTTAGTTACCTTCCACATTATAATTCTCGAAGGTGACGAAAGTGCCGTGAGGATCGTATCGCTTCTTTGGATGATAGATTTTCCCGTAACTGTGAGACCATTCAAACTTTTCCCCACCTTCGTTTGACGTTATTTTTCCATAGATCTAAAATATTACGTTGTGAGATGAGTTTTGTACGTGGCTATTTTGATACGAGACTTTATTAAAGCATGTGATGGTACTGTCAACGTCATTAGTAAACGAAACAAAGTTTGAATAATGTTTTATGACTGAAAACTAATATTAGTTTTGTGTTTCAGCTATGATTAAAAAGTAAAGTCTTAAAAATAGTGCATAGGAAATAATATGAAGTATTTATTTCTGATACTGACTGTACAGAATAGTTAACTGGATTCATACCTCAAAGTACTTGTGTATGAGTGAGAAAGGTACAAAAACCTCGTCTCGCTCTACGTCGCGGTGGCACCCCACAGAGTACTCGCCGTTGATCTGGCATTCTATGTCGTCCAATGCATTGCTACGCTCTGAGAGCACTGAGCCAACTAAAATACAATAACATTATTGTTCATAGTCTTTAGCATACCTAATTTGTATAATTTTAGTATTTCTTGTGATGCATGGCAAACTCCATTTTACACCACCACATTGGGTTGGCTGTTTGAAAATGGCTGAACATTAGTCTTTCTTTTCCATAAAATTTGTATTTAGTGCAATAAATAACTTTTATTAGTAAGAATTATGATTTTTTAATTATACTTTAGTCTGGCTGTGCATTTGTACTGGTAAGTTTTCCCAAGGGAACACAGATACAGCAGAACACTGAGACTACAATGACGGTTATACAGTTTGTACGCACTGGGTCTCCGAGCCAGGTCTGCGCAGTGTCCCCAGTACAGCATCAGTAGCAGTGCAGCGACACACAGCGCGCCCAGCACCACTCGCAGATTTACTCGCATCACCATCATGCAGTTTGATAGCTGCAACAAACATAACATTATGCTGGAATTAGTGCTACTCAGTCAGAGAGCTATTTAATCACAAACTTTGGGACTGTGGAATAAATGTTGAGTAAATAAATCGACTAATAATTGGATTACTCACAAAGTACACAGAAGAAACATTCCATTCCACTTCACTTTTTTCAATATGAATTAGTTTTATTTCTTTCATAGGAATGCCTTTAATTACATTTTGAAGCACACTAAATGGAAATTATTTACCAACTTTGATATACAATACAACCAACAACGATGATTTTTATAAATAAATAATTCAGTATTTTATTTTGAGAAATCGGCAGATTCAGCAGCGCAGCTCGCAGCTGGCAGCTGGTTGGCCGATCGATTTTTTTTAGCTGATTGACAGTGACAGCGAGTTCTGTCTGACTTTGACTTTACCTTTTTATTGACTGCGTTACTACTTTTCTCATCTCTTCTTCTTCGTAGTATGTTTCAGATTCGAGTTCTGTAATTTTTGGAAGCAACTCACTAGCATTTTATTATCTGTTGCTGTTTACCGGTTCGACGGGTTCCAAAGAGAATGCAAAAAAAGAATGGGTTCGATCAACTTTGGTAGGGTAGGTAGGGACGCAGTACCACTAACGGTCACCCATCCAAATAGTGATCGCGCAGAACGTCGCTTAACTTAGATAATCGGTGAAGATTGACTAAGCAAGCTATGCCACGAGCGCTTCAAATCCTTCTACAGGTGATCCGGTTTTAAACTTTTATTTTTGTAATATTTTCCAGGTATTACATATTCTTTGGGAGATTCTGATGTGTAGACGACATCGCAGACTTAAGGGGCGAAAGGATGAGACTGGCACGGGGTCGTGCGATATGGTACCAACCTAAGGTACCAACTAAGAGAGGCCTTTACAAACCCAACAGTGGGTAAAGTCAGGCTGTGAATGATGAGAGGAAGTATCTATCTTTAGGTAGGTACCTTATGTAGTTATGAGATTAACTAAGCCGCCTGAAAGAAATGATATTTTGACATATTATATGGGTAATGGTAATGAAGTATGCATTTTTGTAAAAAATAATATGATCCTTTTTCCACAATATTCTCGACCCCAAAACCTAAGACCTAGAAACAGACTTGCCCGACCTGACTCTTCATTACAAATGATACATTCCGGGCCTTATGCAATGTGTGTGAAAATCTATAATAAAATCCCAAATGACATCAAAAACGAGAATGTACAAATAAAATTCAAAAATATGTTAAAAAAGTATTTAATAAAAAACTTTTTCAACACACTTGCTCATAAAGTGGCTCTATGGTCACCGCAATTAGGCACATAATGATACCCATAATCAAACTGTGACTTTTTCATTGCTACTACTCACTAGTGAGTTATAGATTTTTTTTTAAATTTTATTGGTTGAGAAGCTTTGTTACTAAAAAAGTTTTTATTCACAAAAAAAGATCGTGTTCAATAGAACAAATAAATGAATGTTCCTATTGCTTGCTCATTTCATGCAACTTCTTATTTAAATAGATAATTTTAACTCGTACGTGTTAAATAAATAAAACTTTCACTCAAATATAACTTTTGTTTTCTCTGTAATAAAAGAAAACTTTAAATTCCCCATTTTTTACGTGGCAGAATAGGCGCAAGCCCTAAGCGCGGAAAATAAATAAAAAAAAACCTCATCCCTTTAGTCTGTGGCCGATCGCAATGCGCGCGCATAGGAAAACTGATTAATTTTTCCCGCCATAGCGAAACATTTTTCACAACGCGTTTTCACTGTTGAAATTATAGTTATTTTATTGTTATTTTATTCACAAGTGTGTTGAAAAACGTCGTATGATACACGTGTGTATTGGTGATTACCGTTCTCGGCTTTCTTAAGACCCTCGCCTACGGCTCGGGTCTCAATGGCACCTCGGCGGTATTCACCAATGTACCACACTAGTACCATAATGTACTATTATTATTCATTGCACGAGTTTCTAGATGAGAATTATTAAAATATTTAAAACTAGATATTACATCAATATGCCACCTAGTGCCTATCTGTACCTGAACAAATTGCTGTGCCCTAACAGGGTTTATGTTTGATACACTACCTTTTGCACAACATCTCTATAACAACATAAGTGCAATATACGATTTGAATGTGAATTTGAATTTGAATCCCAATCGATCCGTAACAGTAGGATATGAAAATACTTACCTAGTTACTACCTAACCTATTAATTATGTATTAGTCTTGTCTAGTCCTATGTTCTACCGCCAACGATGGGTCTTATAAAATGGGAAAAGCCAATATACCTAATATCAATATGGTCACGAGAAATAGCTAAGCCTTTTAAAAAAGTGTCCCCGACATGGTCGTAGTACAGATAAGGCTTCGCCGCGACAAATGGGTTTATTTATAACGCGATTTGATCCGGGGAGCTGACGCGTTAAATCGGATTACGAACTTAGCTGTTGCTGGAGCTGTCGTTTGATTGCTTTGTTTTTGAACATCTAGTTATCCCTAGTCCCTACTATTGGTACAGGGTGAAAAAGAACGTCTGAATCGATTGCGTACTGGCGTAAAAACTTTTTTTTTTTCAATTTCTATTTACCTACCTACCTTTTCAAGTAGAAATAGGTTGGTTTCACTATAGAAAAAAATCTGGAACGTTAGGAACTTTCTGAACCAAATATTCATTGGGACCATTGATACTACATTAGAATAGTGTACCTAACTAGATTTAAGTAGGTAGCACTATCCATAGATCAATGATTGTGGCCCCTAAATAATGATACGTCTAGGATCTTGTAACCTAACTTATCAAGTACCTACATATTCAAAACATACCACATTTCTTTCATAAAAACGTCTCTCTTAAAAGAGGTCATCAGTTTGCCTTCATCGTTCAGTTCGTTATTCACAATGTACCTACTAGATACTACATAGTGTTTAGCGATAGGTAGGTAGGTACCTCTGCGGAATATCTGCTATCTAAATGTGCAATCTGTGCATGTATATGTGTGAGTGTGTGTGTGGGCTCGAAGGGGGTCAGTGTGCGGCCCAACTAGGTCAGGGCGGATGCACTGAGGGTTGCCAGGGCGGGGAGGCTTCACGATTTGTAAGGAAAGGACTTTGAATTTAAGACTTTCACCAATGCGTTACGTCCACGCTATCATCTTTTACGTTGTCTAAATTATTAATCACATGACTGTTTAAAACTCACATTACTTACCTGATTAATCCAATTGAAAGGCAGGACGCTAGGTATTATAAATTAGGAGAATCGTTTTGGAGGCCTCCGTTTTCCAATATTGCTTCTGAAATAACAATCGGTATTGTACAACTGGTGCAGAACGTTGCGAATTGTTCCATTTTATGAGAAATCTATTTTAGAAAACACATGTTTTGAGCGAGTGTTGGCAAATTATGAAAAAAAAATATAGCAACCCATAGCAGCGTGCGCGGGTAGAGTCGTCAGTGTCGGTGGTAGGTGGCGGCAGTGTGTCTGGCGCATGCGCGCGCGGAGGCATCGATCGCCGCCCACGCGGCAGCGCCGCTCAAGTGGTCCGCGAGAGGCGACGCGAGTCCCGGGCTCTGCCCCTGACGATGGCGGCGTGAGCGCGCGCCGCGTGCGGCCTCCGGCGAGCATGCCGCGATGGCCAGAGAGGTGACAACCGACCGCGAGACCCGCGTTACATAATCGTGACATGGCCCAGCCCGGCCCTGCCCGGAGCCCGAGCCCGAGCCCGACCAGCCGGCGTCTCATTCGCGCGCGCTCTCTCGCTCGCTCCGCTGTGCGCCATCGTTGCACCTGCAACTTGCTGCACCGGTGCCTGCGCTAAAACCCCCTCGAGAACCCTGTGCATTTCAAAGTACCCCGCGATCCTTGGACCTTCCGTATCGACCGTGCCGCATATAGAATAGCTAATTTTAGAACGGAATAGTATTGTCACGAGTCTATAGCACATGACGATCGTAGCGATTCCGTAGCGCCCCGTAGCCCCGTAGCCCGTAGCGCGTAGAGCTGTCTTAGTTTGGCTGGGAGCTACGAAATGTAGTTTTCGATCGATAGTGGGCAATGATGCAAATCCCGATGTTCCTATCCTCGCCTCGCTTCTCGCACGACCAGCGACCGCTCGAGGACAACATTATGAACAATAATAATATCATGTGAATTGTAACAGTTTCTAATGATGCAACTTTACATAAGACTTTAAACGTTCTTCGCAAACATGGTTAAATTACATGAAGAGGTACGTGGTATTCGTAGAGCAATTTTATCTTGTAGAAACATGTAGATTTTGAGAAAAACACAATACATTTGTAAAATTCAAGCTCATCTCATTTAAATGTAACTCGGAAAATTTACTTAATCTAATTGCAACTAAGTACCTACTCAAAGAAATTCAACGAACTTCTATCAGAAAACTACCTACTTGCCTTTGTAAGCTGCATGTGAGCCTAGAAAAGTACTTGTAAGTACCTACCAATGAACCAGCTAACCGAGAATCTGACCCTCCAAGACCCTCCACGCCAGCGTTGCGTCAACGTTCTCAACTGAGTAAAGCCAAGTAAGAAAAGATAGGAACATATTCTTTCTTATCTAATAACCTACAGCAAGAATCACGTGTTGATAAAAAACCGGTACTTAGGTACTTACTTAGTGCTCTTCTACTGCGATAATCAAGATTACACATCAATGATAAAAATAATATAAGTTTTTTACTAGGTATACCTCGAAAGTACAGAGACAACGTTTGAGCCGTTGTAAAATTCCTTCAGTACAATTAACGTCACAAATTATGTTGAGACATCTACAATTTGTTCGAAGTAATGTGGTCCAATCAGCTCATGCGTTACGCCAGCTGAGGAAGGTGCTGTAATTGCAGCAGATCATGACAATGTCGTTTCTAGGCTGAGATACGAGATAGTGTTTTGGGGAAATGCTATTAATATAGGTCGGCTGTTTATTGGTAAAAAGAGCTGTATTAGAGCTATATCATCAGTATTTCCCTATCAACATTTTCAAGTAAAGAGTGAGTTACTTGTGGTACTAGGTGGATTATGTTTTTGTAATGACCGCAATATAATATACCGTCTAACATTAAGAGGACCAAACTATTTAACTATTTAATAGAAAAGACATCGCTGACTAATTTTTTAATTTATCTGACATACCTAACTTAGGTATCTAATTATGTACACATACCCTGCATTGACTATATCTTATATCTCCTGATATTAGTTTCATATTTTCACGTTTTCATTCAATTCTTTTTTACTTTTGTTGTATTTTGATTCTCCATGCTTTAAATTAATTAATTGAATAGCGCAACACGCAGCGTACACTAACAATTTAAATGTCACCATTCTTCCTACATACCTGTGTTTACAAAGAAATGATTTGATTCGTGTGTTTCAAAAAATTATAACTGAAAACCAGTAACTTTAAATTTTCTTCTTCCAACTATTTTTATGTATAAACTCTATCACAACTCTATCACCCCTGAAACAAGCACGTTACGAGAGTAACTACTGATTCAGACAACTTAATTACACATTACCTGTGTTGCCAGAAATAAATTACCACTATAAATGGGGTTGCCGACTAACCAGTTGACATCACACGGCACACCGCAGCCCTAACTAAGCGATACGTCTGCAGGCGACAGGCAATTGTTTAAGCTGCGAGTGATCGGGCTTTTTCCAATGATCTTTGTATTAAATCACTGACTTTTTCACACGCCGACGACATAACACCTACACGATATGTATCGCCAGAGAGCTGATATTATACACAGCGAAGAATCATCATCATCATCATCATCAATCATCAATATATATAAAACTCTTTTGAAGCTGACAGAGAATCAACGCACAGCCTAAACTATAAGTCCTAGAGGTAGTATCCTTATATAGTGCAGGGGTGCACTAAGAAAGGAATTTTGAAACGTCACACTCTAAAGGGTAGAACGCAAGCAACGCCGCGGGCGACGGCTAGTTTTATATATAGAGCGAGCGAAGATCTTAGTATCAACTGTGGTATCAACTTGGGCGAATCGGCGTTGTATGGTTGTTCGGGAATAACATTTGAACCGCTTTTACAATCTGCATAAAATTTGGTGTATCGATTATGAGCTGAATCGGAGTAAAATAAAGACAAACAAAAAATTCAATTGGAGTCTAGGTATACTATATTATAAAACTGTAAAAAAGCCAAAAACTAAAATTAAAGATATGGAAAAACTAAATATGCAGTTCTACTAAATAAACGATTCTGATTTCAAAAATCGAGTTTGTCTGTTTGATTCTTCTTCTTCTTTTGTTGCTATGGCTGTTCGGTCTGTTTTCGCGGATCACGCCTAAACTACTGGACCAATTTCAATGAAACTTACGTCAGCGTCACCCGCGGCGTTGCTCGCGTTTTAGACTCTTTAGAGTGCGCCTTTTCAAAATTTCTTTCTTAGTGCACCCCTCCACTTTATAAGGACACTACCCTCCAAATTTCATACCTCTAGGACTTATAGTTTAGGCTGTCCGTTGATTCTCTGTCAGCTTCAAAAGAGTTTTATATATATTGATTGATGATGATGTATTCCTAATTTCTGAATAAGGTCAAAAACTCATAAAATGCCTACTCAATACTTTATTGTCATCATGTTGTTAGTTATGGTAGTAGGTAATAGAAATGGGTTGCAAATGGCAGACCAAGGCTCAACTACCTACCATGGGAAAGCTACTAACTCAATTTGTGGTAAAAAAAAAAATTCAGAGAGTTTTCATCTAATGGTAGGTACTCTATCTGTAGATTTGCCTTCAGCATTATCAAAATGTTGGACTAAGTATCATAGAATAGAATTTTGTCTTTATTTTTGTAATACTATATATTTTCAAAATGTAATTCGAATTATAATGTAATTGTTGTAATTGTTGTAATTGATGTAATTATAATGTAAACTACGACTTTATTCATGGTTAATTACGATTGTTTTTCATAATCTAAACAAAAGATTTCACCTTCCAAGAGTTTTCCTGACAGTCGTATCTGAAAAAACTGCTTTGTGTTAGGAATGCTGATAAACCCTGGCTTTTGAGAAAATAAGCAAAAAATTTAATAATTTCAGAAAAACTGTGGACTGGAGCTTTTTTATCAAACTGCATTTTCTATTTTATGAGGACTTGGCAGGAAGTGAGTTCACACAAACTAAAACTATCTCGTATCTGATTGATGCAAACCACATACTTTTAGGGTTTACATACATTACATCTATTTATGGGTTATTCCCATCGAGCCCACCGGCCGGCCCACCATGGGTCGATACTATTATTCACAAAGCTGTAAAAAAGCCAAAACTGAAATTAAAGATGGATAAACTAAATATGCAGATCTACTAGATCTCTAGAGGTTCATCGTATGCTAGTGACAGATATTTTGGTGGTAAGTTTCGCACGCGTACGTAGTCAGCTAGTACATAATTAACTATCTCTTTTTAGGTTTGTGCTAGTGGTTTTCGAACTGAGATCTCGCGAAGTTCCCAAAAAGTACACAAAGAAATATATTTTTTAACTATATAGCTGAGATAAGCTTTCCAAATTGCATCGATACCGTGATCTAGCCAGTTTACAGTCTTATACCTAAACTACAAAGTCATTGAAACTCAGCTCACGTTATACAGCTTTTACCAAGTTTACAATTTACACCATATTTAGCTCAAACACTCGCAATATTTTTTTAATCATTTAAAATCTTTGTATTTGTGAAATATCGCTCTAGAC
The DNA here is from genome assembly GCA_918843925.1 of Eulithis prunata. Taxonomy (NCBI): domain Eukaryota; kingdom Metazoa; phylum Arthropoda; class Insecta; order Lepidoptera; family Geometridae; genus Eulithis; species Eulithis prunata. The sequence continues at coordinate 10,454,368 of OU974010.1, forward strand.
AAATGAAGCCGCTTAATCAGCGCTATCTAAATAAACATTAAACTAATCCCTCAGTGGCAGCGTCGCACGTTGGAACATACGAGTATTCAACAACGGGACGAGAAAATAGCATAAAACATTCTCAACCCGCACCTCCTTTTGGTTCGGTATAATTATAATAGCTTCTCAGGTCCGGTTGAAGAAGAAGGCTCGTCTAAATCGAGACTCCATCTAACCTAGATTTACAGTTAATGTCTGAATTTTTATACGAATATGAATTAAAAAGTTAGGGAACAAAACTAAATTACGTATAAAGTTTGTAAAGTTTTTGCAGATTTTTAAATATCTATCAAGTTATGAAATCTCCTAGCAAATGGCCATATTATTATATTAATGCAGACTTCAGTCTGCACTTTCCATTTTAGATTGGTTCAGTACTTATAAATCTAAGATTTACGATATAATTTCCGGGAGTCCCAAAGCTAGAATATCCATGATGAAATCGCTTCGAATCGACGATAGCTCGAGATCCTTTAATTCCTTCGTTAAAAGCATTAATCTTTTCACGAAGAGTCTCATAAAGTCGCGTTTTTGAGGATTTTTGCAGAATGACCGCGCTCTTTCTTTCGAGTGAAAGTTATGGAAAACCGATAATTATAATGTTAATATCGTCGTCGCCTCCATTCGTTAGATGTTCATCGGAGATATTGATTTTTTAAACCGTTTTAATGAATGACGTTATTTTTGTGATAGAAAGCGCACAATTATCACTATCAAGTTACATGGACAAGGTACCAACCGGAATATTTTTTAAATCATTTATCTAACCAGTTTTTAGCATCCGTTGTTGAGTAAAATTCTCTTTTCTAATGCTAATTTACTGTTCAAGCACTGATACAGACTCAAACATACATTTTGCTTCAGTGCAAATCTATGCTTCAGTGGGTACTGATTTCTTTATCAGCGTATGGGCCTTAGTACATAACACACTAGCATTACATAAGAATAATGAACTCTGTGTTTATTTTATAATTTCTGTAAAAGTGGTGTACAATAAAGAGTTTTCTATCTATCTATCTATATAGCATAAAATGTTTCAACAATCATGTAGGTTTATATTTCACTACAAACGGTTTGTGTGAAATCAGCTTTACTTTTTCTAGGCACAAATGACTAAAGTTACATATAACTCTACCTACAGTATCCATATAACGGTCTTATATTTCCAACGGTGTCTAATTCTTAGCTTTACACGTCTTCCCAGCATACCTTGCAGCAATTCCAGCGTCGGCATGTCCAATAAGCGCGCTTCTTGTAAAAACAAACGTTTCGCACTCCACTTTTATGTTCACACCTCCGGCGTTCATTTGTCTGGCATTCTCCACTTCACCCCTCGTGCAGTCAGTGTAAAAGGCATAAACTGTTGCAGTTCACATCCTTTTGTCAGCATGATGAAATCACATTTTGTTTTGGAGATTTTCTTTACGTACGTCATACGTCCCGTAATGCTATATTCACGGCAATTAATCTATAGAAAATGCTACCGCTGTTTTCACCACTATAACGAGCTTTTGTTTTTTAAACCAAAAAATAACTTGATCGTATTACCAATTATGGTATTTTTTTTGTTATTTTCTTTACTTATAAGTGGTGTACAATAAAGAATATTCTATCTATCTATCTATCTATCTATAACCAATACCCAATAGCGAATCATGGAATAAAAATCCTCAGTTCATGTACCTTAGGATCCGTCTATGTCAGCAGCAGGTATGTATAGTCTAGTATAGTATTATATGATATGTGTTATATCAGATAAGATACTATCACTCAAGCAAACCATTGCTTGTATTAGTGCACTCAGGTCGACGCTTTTATACAGAAAATTGGTCTAAAAGGTCACTTTTTACACGTAAATTGAATTTTGAACGAGTCCTTTTGACTTTATTCTGAACACGAAGAAATGAACAAGTAGCATTCTATTACGATTTACGAGGAGTTGGTCATTGTACTATGTACCTATGTACTTTTTGGTTGAAAAATATGAATGGGGAAGACAAAGCTCTTTAAAAAAATGGTTACTAACTATACTCTCAAGTACCTCTTATGTATACACAAAACCAACTAAGTACATAAAATAAATGAAAAAAAAAATTAGACAGCTAGCCAGATTTCATTTGAAAAAAACATTTACCATGATTCGGTACCTGAGTAGGTGGTTTTTTCATAACTTGAAAAAACCATTAAAAGGTCAACGAAAACAAAACTAATCTTTGTAGATTAAGTTTGGTTTTCGTTAACCTTTCATTGTTTTTTCATCGCTATTGGTTTCTTGATAAACTTCTGTTGGCCTTTAATATGATGATTTTCATTTAATTTGTGTAAAAGTAACATACATAATTGCGTAATGAATGCGCAGATACGCTATCCGATCCCACGTATTCACAATTTCACCGGGGTTTCACCGTTGAATAATAGCTAAAACATGGGCCACATGATATTTGTTAACCCGTGGCTTGAAACAACATGGCGGCTTTATCCTTCCACCTTTACAATAGTCTAAATTGAGATTTACCCTTGTTTAAGCGCAGTCAATCACCATAGATAACGCGTTCTCTACCCACGCGGCGTGCTCTGGAGGGTAATTCCATTGATAATTTGTCGGTGGGACTTCATATTTTTAACTGGCAACTAATATATTTTGTATTGCAATTTTTGAGTGTCCAATTTTTTACTTTCTATTGTGACGAGGTCATCTGTATTTTAACTATTTTGTATTGTGAGAACCGTGTTTCTTACTAAATAGATTAGTTAAATGAGATGTGACGCCTACATGGCATAGAATCACACAATTCAGAGCATTATGTAGACTACATAGATTTACGTAAACTAAATAGATTGTAATATTGTTGGTCACTTTTAGGAAATGTAAACGAGTGAATCTATGAATGAATATTTATATTACAAATGCAAAAAGATGTTTGGATGACCGTAAACTTTTGACTCGGGTTACACGAATAAAACCGACCGTGATAGCTAGTACAAAGTTTCAAATTTCCAAAGGTCTGGTAAAGTTCAATCAATTCAATGAAAACATAAAGTTTATACCATTACGATAAAAAGGTCATGAAAAAGTATTTTTCCTGGAATGTTTCAGCGTAGGTGTTAAATAAATCAAAATTCGCTTCGTAGCACACTCGTAGCTCGTAGTTCACAAGTTTGCTACGCCCCGGGACACGTGCTACGGCGTAGCGCTCCAATGCTACGAGAAGCATAGGACTGGTTTCGGTCTGGATAAAAATATCACACAGTATTTATTATTATTTATATTTATTTTTAGATGATACTTATTCAATAAATAAAGAGTTACAAAAGCAAAGCTTTGTATATTGTACTCATCATACTTGATCATACACTAATATCTTACTTCTACTATATCTATCTATACTATTATAAAACTGTAAAAAAGCCCAAAACTAAAATTAAAGATAAGATAAACTAAATATGCAGATCTACTAAATAAACGATTCTGATTCCGAAAACTGATTTTGTCTGTTTGTCTATATTCATCTGTTTCCTTAGCAGCTAGCTAATTAAATCCTAACGTCCGTAACTTTAATCGCTCATCTCATTTACTAGTACATGCGAATAAGCTTGTAACGCGACCACCCATACGTTTTCTGAAGCATTTTCCATTGCACACCATAATGTGGATGATAAGAAACTGTTGACATAAATAAATAATTTATACATCGTGTAACAAATGTTTGCTTTTTCTTATTATCCTGTACCTAAGCTATTGTAACAAAGTAAACAGTAGAAATGTGTATATTTCTAGCACAACGGAACTAATCCCTATTACCATATATTTAATATCACATTTGAGAACTTTGAATGATAGGGGTTTATCTGATATAAAAATCAATTAGAGTTCCCAAAGCACCTCTCACATTGGACCTTCACAAAGTGCATCATCGGCATCGCTAATTCCAACATCTTACGGCATCAAGAGATAACGGGCTCGCGCTGCAGTGCGGAGCGGGCGAGGCTCGCGGGGGGGGAGGGGAGGCCGCGTGGTGGGGGGAGGAGAGGCCGCGACCCGGTCACGAGCGCCCTCAGTGCGGCCGCGGCGCTCCGCCGAGGCGCACCGCGCCGCCCGCCATCACATAAAATAACCCCTATTCGCATCGCGAGACTTAAATCGAACCTTTTTTATTTATACATTTATATCGCGTCGCGGTTTTTTTCGACGATACCGAGTGACGTGAAGATGATTGTGGAGATCCAGCAGGAGGTACGTCTCGGCACCAACACGAGGAAATCGGAAATCGTGAGCGTATCGCGACTTGTAATGCTTTTTTTACGGCTCGATGATGTGCCCGATACCGACCGACGGGACGCATTAGCGCTCGCATAGATCGTATTCTTGGAGCTTTTAGAACGGATTGATCCGCCGAAAATAGACGGAGTCGTCGACTCGTAGCCGTAGGTGAGCGAAGGACGCGAAACTTTTTCGGTGTCTTCGAACTTCAAAGGTTGTAGTCTAGATTAAAGATCGTGCAGGGCGACGATGTCAGTGGGTCAACGCACAGTGCGTGCGAGTGCGGGCGGGGCGGGGCGGGGCGGGGTCGGGAGGAGGGCGTTGCACCGCTGCACCCAGCACCCGCTACGGGCCACTGGTACGCGCTACCTTGTCCGTAGCGGGTGCTACACGGTGTCAGAGCAGCGTCTTCACGATAATGTTTTGTAGTGGATGAGTTCGATTGGACCGGATGCGAGGCAGCGCTGCATAATGGTTCACTTGTTACAAAAATGGTTCGCACGATGTAATCTACGGATGAGTAGTCATGGGAGCTCGTAAAAGTGGTGTATTTACGAAAAACCAATGGTAAACAATCGTTTCACTATTAAGTATACAACTTATATTTTTTTAAGTTTCTTTTTTAAATAAACCTAATTTTCGTATCAAAAACTAAAATACTCGTTCAAATAAAAAAATCGTAACTAAAGGTGTTAAAAAACAAGTGAATATAAGTTTAAAAAATCGAAGTGCTAATATGAATGTGTGGTGTTTTGCAGGAGGTTAGAGGAAAGAGGCCTTTCAAGATATGGGACAGTTCTCGGAACGTGAGGAAGGGACTGGTGGTCACTAGCTTCGAGGAACTAATACACAGAGGTAAGTTTAACTTTAGAGCCACTCTTCACCTCACAACCACAGGTTTCTCTACCCAACACATACTCGTACCAAAACCCTAACTTAAAAACAGATGCTGAACGATACGCCAAACCGTCTCAACCAGCATTCGTCTATCAAAGCGCCTGAATGCCCCTTTACATCATTTATGAGCTCGAGGTTCATTCCAAATATGAGGATATTTTTTCGTTTCTAAAAATCAAGTAAGTGCTTTCTCTGATAATATCATCGATTTACTGTGATTCTAATAATGGATAAACAGTAATACGGGCCAAGGATCTTATATACAGACACAGCATAGTGAGATATAACAGCAACAGATATTAGGGATTCTTTCCTAAACAATACAATATTACAGGTTGTTCAAAAAAAACATAGTTTTATAGCTTTTTTACTTGGCTGCTAGTTTTTTAAATCAGTTTTAAAACTGTCTTTGTTTTTACGAGTACCTAGGTACTTGGTATCAATTTTTTATAATCATAAATTTAGCGTGTTAGTCTTCTTACTTAGATAAAAATAACCTTGACCTCCTTGTAATAAGGTATAGGAAACATACTAATATGTTACTTTGTTAATATCGAGGAATAAAAGGATCCTTACTTCCCTCCAACTGATAGAAGTCGAACTACCTACTTTCGATAGACTTCACTACTTATATAATTTTATAGCATTTAGAAATTTATAGCATTTAGAACCATTTAGAAAATTGCAGCACTTGAAAACACTTTGGTAGTAACTAGAGAGAAATATTATTGAAATTTTATTGCATAAATATTAATGCAATACACTTTAGGGCTATAAGAACTGGAGTACTGACTACATATTTGAATAAATTGCATATTTGCATCGAAAATGTGATAAACAAGTGTGCAAATATGCTTATGTTACTTCTTGTAAGTATAGGTTTATTGACTAGTAGAGCCATGATAATTAAGAATATCATTGAGTAGATTTTGAAATCAACTGGTCCCAATATTTGCTTACAACAAAAACGCTGCTATTGGAAAATATATTTGTCTTTCATGGTTTTCTTTCGGTATATCTGGCCCATTGTATTATTAATTTAAGTTTTGTTTTTAATTTTATTGTAATCCGTAGGTTAAGGTGTGTAATAAAGTATTTTCTATCTTCTATCTATCTGGATTATTCTTCTCTCAGTTTAGTGTCTCTGGCAAAAGCAACTATAGCTTGGAAAATATAACTTTTTGTCATTAATTCTGCACTTTCCATTAAAAAAACTGAACGTAGGTATCATCGATACAGTCAACGGTCCATTACATTGATTGGAGGTTGAAAACTTAATTAATAGGTACGCACATACGAGGGATTGTCCAAAAATCCAAAAATTTTGAGTAGAACGTAGCATCCTTTTAGTGCGCTATAAAATCAGGGAGTTTGGGATAATGCTGGGATAACTAGATTCGCAAGCATTGTTTGAATAATTGAGTACATCACACATCCAAATAAGCACGTAAAGTTGAAGTTTACGAACTAAAGTTTAGTCGGGAATTAGTATGGTGCTGAGAAATTAAGTTACAGTCACTGTATCGTTTGTTATCGAAGTTGTGCAGCTCGAGCTTTAGAATCGAGTGCGAGTGCTTTAGAATCGAGTGCTGAATCTATTACATTTTGATTGTGAAACTAACACAATTAAAACTTGCACGGTACGTTGAGCAAAGTTGCACAAAGGTAGTTAATTGATTCAGGTGTGACTTTGCGGAAGTTTACATATAATATTTTTTTGTCTATTTAATTAGTTGTAATAGAAAATACCGTTTTGCAAAACGGTATTAAGAAAATAATATCACATTTTTGGTATTACAGCTTAACCGACACCCATTTCTAAGTTTAGCAGTTTTAATTTACTTCTTTGACAGTGTATAATATTGCAAATGGGAATAAAATCTTTGGTCTAGCCTTTATAGAATACGGCTGGTAAGTACCTAGATCTACTTTTGTAATGTTTGCATTGTGAATACATTGTATTTAATTTGATCAGTAAATAAGGTGGTCAGAAAATGGCGATCTCAGTATATTTCTCGTATTAAATCTATGTGTAACTCGTACCGGCAGTCGTAGTTGAATTATTGGCCTCTGTCAATCACTCTTAGCAGGCTGCACACCTATTGGTGGCAAGACACAAACATCTATAGGTAGAGCATGTTCTGGTAAACTACGTAAGCATGATACAGGCTCATACGTACCACGATTGCAGTTTATAGAGACTTCATTCAAAACGTATCAGTGCTAATCATATCCTAACTTTTATGTTGATTTAGCATCAATAGAAAGGTGAGATACCGATAGAAACGTTTGGAATATTGTCACAATGTAAAACAGCTTTCACTCCAAACTCATGCCTTCGCATCTTTTTGCTTTGAGAAAACATAATTATGTTGCATGCCAACTGAAATCATCAACTAGACAAACACCGCTGTATCACGCTCCGATGGGTCCACTACACAATGTCGGCGTCGGCCGCAGGGCACCCTGGCCAATGAACTAAGCTCGCCCTCGGCCGTCTGACCTGCTTCTTCATTCGACCTATCCGAGCTCTCGACCGCCCAGATAACTATCCTATCCAATCTACGAGTACCTTTATGCAATTTCTAAATGGACTATCTGTAGATTCTGTAGACATCGAGTACGGGTGGGACCGAGTAACCTATATTTTCTCGAATGCATTACATAATTATGTGGGACGGCCAGTGATATAGGCCATTCCAATTTTGTCGGGTGGAAACTTGTAATGGAATTGAAAAGCTCGCTCGCTTTGATAGATTAAAGTATGAGCAGAACAGGATTGACTGCAGTTTACAATCATACAACATGCATTATTATTTTAAAAATCTCCCACTTTGAAAAGTTAAAATATTTTGAGATGTACAAATACTAGCGCTAATCCAATGCCAGCCTAGCTTTTTTTATCTGTTTTTCTTAGGTAGTGTCACAGCATGTTCTTAAATGCAAAGTTTGTTACCAGGTAAAGAGAAGCTATCGGTGGGCGCGAGCGAGCCGGTGCGGCTGGTGTTAGAGAGTGACGGCACGCAGGTGGAGGACGGCGAATACTGGCGCACCCTCCCGCCCAACACGGTGCTGCTGCTGCTGCGTACTGGCGAGCGCTGGTACCCCACCGGTGTCGACGTCATCAAGGCTGGTGAGTGCGCAGCGCACACAATCCAATCACTTATTCGATGTATAGCTAAGCGTAACAGTCCTTCCTCATCTTTCCGTTTCGTCCCGCAGCTATATCTGCAATCCCGAAGATAGTATGCGAGACCATCCACGCTCTCGAGTTGCACGATGAGACGCCCTCATGGAAGATCATGGACAACAAGGGTCGCGTCACGGTCGTCCTGCACTGGGACCAGCGGCCCGGCGCGGGCACGTCGCCGGCTGCGCGCTCGCCCTCGCGCCAGGCCAAGCCCGACCGCCGGCCGAGCCTCGTCATCCAAACGAGCGTGGAGCGGCAGCCGCCACCGCCCCCACACATTACGGTTGTAAACCACGACGAGCCCGGAGCACGCGCCCGCCTCGCACGTGCGCCCGCCAGCCTCGAGCACGTGCACACGGCGGAGTGCCGTGCGGCCGGCGAGCCCACGCCACGCGCACCGCCCGCGCCCGCCGACGAGTGCGACTTCCATTGCTGTGCGCTGCACGAGGAGGGGCGCCGCATCGCCGTGCACAAGAGCGTGGCGACCTCGCCGATCCAAGACGCGCCGCGCGCCTCGCCCGCCGGCCGGCCCAAGGGGCACGTGCGCTTCCTCGACGCCGAGGCAGCGCGCCGCTCCGAGCGCGACTCCTCCGAGAGCGAGACCGAAAACACGCTCGTCGAGGACGAGACGGTCACTTCGGAGAAGTTCCTGCTGCTGATCGACCAGCTGAGCGTCGACCAGAAGCGGCATCTCACGATCAAGGACATCGGGATCATCCTCGAGCGGCTCAGCTCGAAAATCCTCGACGTGGAGCGCCTCGACCGCGAGTCCGAGTCGGACGACTGCTACAACTGGACGATCAAGGCGACGATCCGCGGTGACGCGATGCGCGAGCTCGGCGTCATCTACAATGGCAACTACTACGCGATAAGCGAGCACCCTGGCTACCGGGAGGAGAACGAGGAGGCCGGAGACGAGGCCGAGGAGGAGGAGGAGGAGGACCGGCTCTGATCGCGCGCGTGCGGCGCCGCAGTGCCGCTGTGCCGCGCCGCAGTGCCGCTGTGCCGCGCCGCGCGCGCCGCGCTCTGTCGCCCCCGCGCTCCGCATCCGCATCCGCCCCTCGGCCCGCACCCGCGCACCCAAAACTAAACTAATAGAGACTTATTATGAAATTGATGTCGGTCGCGCCTCGCGACCCCATCGCGGAGTGGCCCGCGAGGCCGGCTGCGATAGTTATTAACGAATATAGCTAAATATTAATATAAGTGAAACTGACTTCCTGTCGATTTCTAAGAATACTTTTAAGTGTCCGCGCCGGAGAAGGCATCGCTCATCGCGTGTGGGTTCGGCGTCATCGAAATTGCCAACAAGATATCCATCGATTTCGCCATGGAGTTTTTAGCTACTGCATGAACGAGGCCATGAACAGGAGCCGCGCCGGTCCCGCACGCGGAGCGCGCGTGTGCCGCGCGGCGACGCGCGGTTTTTGCCTCAAGCCGCACTCGTGTTGGCCTAAATATGGGTAATGTTTAGAGGTGGCTCCGCGCTCTCACCCATCCCCTGGAATCGTCGCTAAGTTCTAGATGATAATAACAACACCATTGTAATGCGATTGTAGCTCAATAAAACAATAAATACCTACTTATAAAGAAAGTCGTAGCATGTCTGATACATTATTGTGGTATTCGGCAGAGGTCTCTCGACGTCGTCTTTTTATGGATGGCGGTAAGTAAATGCACGATATTGAGTTACTAAGCGAATTATTATTATATACTTGTGTATTTTGAAAGTGAGTAGATTATAATCACCAGGAGAGTCGAGGTACCTTGTGCGTTTTTTTACTAATTCATCGGTAAGTAACGAATGAGACCCTAGCATGTGGCACGACTCGGTTTACTCGCAAATATTGTTCAACAATCGAGTCGCAGGTACTTTCAGAGAATACCTACCAAAATATGGCTAGTATGTTTCAGAGAGATAATTGATATAATAATAGTTATGTAATATTATTAATATTTATTAAATTGAACGTTATAAAGAGGTTGTAACTAAAATACATTGCATATTGTCATCGTGCCGATGTGGGTACCCTTTGGTAGTTGTAAGTTGATTCTTGTATTTATTAGCTCTATGGTATCGTAGTACTATTGTATAATGTTTTTAATTTTTGTATAGTACCGTGAAGAAAACACTCACCAATGTATGATATAAAATGAAGATCAATAAGTTTTACAAGCCCACGGGTTGTCAGAATTGTATAGTTATGTAAGGTGTAATAATAAAAAGGATTATTATTAATTATTATGATTGTAATGTGAATTCAGAGAGATTCGCGAGGAGTTCCGCTAGTTTGGCGACGCGTTCATTTCCTTTGGTGTTCGCTGACGAGTGGCTGTCGATTCAATATCGAAACTATTTCTATAATATGTTGCTCTATCGTTTGCGGAACCAAGTTTTTGGCTGATAATAATCTTGAATAATATTGTGCTTACATCAGGTTCTCCAAAATTATGAAAAACTTAACCACTAAGTATTGTGAATTCAATTTAGTTATATATTATATTGTCGAGATCAGCTTTATCCTTTTAAATGTTTTGACATTCAATAACTTGTAATTATGATTTTTAAGGTTTGATATCGTGATTTGTCCTAAACTTACTTAATTTTCAATATTATTCTTGCTATTAAGATTTAGAAAAAGCTGTGTGATGAAGTTCAAAACTAAACCGATACTTTGTGGATGTGTGTACAATTGTAATAATTGCTCATTTATGTTTATTTATGAGAGGCGCGAAAATGGCTTTATTTGTATGGCGTGTATGTGAAGCCATAAATGACCTAAGTACTTATATCATGGAGCATTAAATTGAGAAGTAGGTATGAGAACAGCTTTTTGTTCATGAGCTACGCGTAGAGTATTTAAGTTTTTGTACTGAACTAACTGATGATTGCGCTTTTCGATTGTATGGATTGTGTCGCATTTTTGCGTAAATGTCTGCAAGTCTCTCGGGGTACATAAACGTCGAGCAAATTACGTTTGACTCACATAGTCTGCTTCACAACATTACATTTTAAAATACAACCACAAAAATAGTTGACGCAGAGGGATTTTCCAACTTAAACCAGCGACATTTTCCTTGGATCCCACCAATGCAATGCATATAGACCGTCTACATTATTTTGTGGTTTTATTAATGTTGAAAATGAATAACGCATGTGAGTCAAGCCTCAATTTTTTTAATAATCGTCGACGTAAGATTTGTATTATAATAGTTAATTTATCCTTCAATTTGTAAGTACCTCGTTGGTTTTTACAGCTGATGACGATACTATCGAGCCCGTTACGCACAGTTAACTAGTTAATATTCCGTTTAAATATTTTTACGTGTAGGAGTGTTGATGGATAAATTGTAAAATAATGGTTTGTGACTGTCGGATATGGTTAAGTGGAAGGAAGCACGGTTATATCAGTTCTGGTAAACTTCTACTAGTCCGAATTAATTTCATAGTAAATGAATTGTACTGACATCACTTTGGGACGCAGTGTTTAGAACGCCAGGCTCGTAGGACTTTACAGCGCTAAATAACAGAACAACTCACAACATTCTAACTGGACTTCAAATCTTAATTCATGAAAAATCTACTTCATGCGTCAGAAACTTTAGCAAGCCCTGTGTAAGTAGATTTCAGAGTGTTTTAAAAACCTTTAACCATGAATAGCTTCGCAGCACTGAATGATATTAAGAATAAAAGCAATAAATAAACCCGTAAATAATGAAATCGGTAGACATAGATAGTCCTGTACAGCAAACAGCACTTGTTGCCTCGAGTCGCACACTTCACAACTGCCAACAAACGGGAATGGATAATGTCAGTCGATTTCACTGCTACTCAAATCTTAGAACCTCCTTAGTAATACCGCTCTCGGTAAGAAAGCCGCTGGATTCCCCCACCGCCGCCGCCGCCGCCGCCGCCATCGCGCCGCCGCTTCTACTAACTCGCGAAAATTCACAAACAATTTCAATTCCACAAACTTATGACACTTTGCAGAAAGTTTCGTAAGAATCAAAAGAATTTAAATCGGCTGCCACTTCTCCATCCCATATTATATACCCGGAATATAATAATTCAAATATACATAACATTAGATGATACGGTGTAAGCGATAAAGATTTTTGAAAATTTCGTTTTTATAGGCGGAACCTTTTAGTGAGGTCACTTTTTTTAAATAATCGTTAACCACACCGAGCCGCAGCGAGGTAAATACGTACGTAAAATATTGAATGTTAGATAATCATAAACAGTACAGTGTATAGGTGATAGGGCGACGTTACCTTTTAATAAATAATGTGCCAAAACTATTTGTTTAAGCGATTTGTTTTGTGTTTTACGGACGTTTTTTAAATTGTAGTCGTCCGCAGAGCACAAGCCAAATTGGTTATTTTCCAAGTGCCAATTTATGCCAAAACCTCTACTTGATATATCTGGCACTGATTTTTATTTAGTGTAATTTTACTGTTACTCTCTGCTTTGAATTCTCTGCGGGCGTTTCGGCAGCTTTCGGAGCTAGTCCCTATATGTTGGTCTGCAGGCTATATTATGAACAAAGGGTAAACACGCCTAATTTTTAAGACCACTTAATATAATCCAGGTGATTTCAATGAAATGCCAGTGGGTTCGGCAGAGAGTTGAAACGCAGAGCACGACTCTACCTATTGTATGTGAATTCTTAATCATCTACCTTCTCAGTACTAAACACATGTAATCCGAGACTTATTTTTGTATTCGGACCTTCTCAACGACTGAGGCAGTACCGGTTTTTGTTTAGTTAAACTAACGTACCCGACAAACTTCACTGCCACTAATTTAAAAATAAAATATTGGAAATGATTTTTGTGTTTTATTTTACGAATTACCACGATGAGCTTTCAGTAGGTGTAAGACGTTTTCCATTTAATGCCAACTGAGCTATTTGGATTAAATATTTGGATAAGCCATACAACGTTTTTTGTAAATGACCAACTCATTGTCATTTCATCACACTTTTAATTTTATTTTATAAAAACCAAAGGGAAATAAAAACAACTCCTACCTATGAATAATATTAGGGGACTATAAATGAGCGTGCAGCCATACAGCTGAGTAAAAACGAGCATCAAAGGAAAACCTACGAAAACGTGGAGAGTGGCAATCTCAGCCGATTGGCAGATTCAATCGACTGCAGTGGGAGGCAAACAACCCTCTGGGAGGGAAGGCCATGATACACGATACTTTTTTAAAATTTCAGCTATATTTGGCCTAAGAAGTAATAGAAAGAATTATAGACTACATAATGCAATAGATAATGAACTTAGGCACATAAATACGTTACCGTTTTAGGTACAATAAAAAAATTTGATTATAGTTTAGGTACCTCAGAAATTATAAACAAATTACAAGGACATCTTTATAGCCTTTTTATGAAAAAATGGAACAAGCATGCGGCTCAATTAATGAAGGATGTACCATACGTGACGTTACATTGCGTCCATTTCAGACGCTAAGAGATATTGTATAAGTCATGTTTTCTAAATCATTTTTCTATTTTGCTCTAGTGCTGCTCGTTACACCTACAGATTTACTAACGCCGTCTACTTACTAGTCATCAGTCACCTAGTAAACTATTAGCATTTTACAGTTACGTGTAAGTGACGCTTTAGCACCACAGAATACGTACTATGTACCGCACCCCAATAGCGACACCCTTTCCAAGTGAATACACCCTGCACTCGGTGGAATGTAATATCGAAGGATTAATAAGTAGCCTTCACGCCTTCGCCAGGAAACTTTTTATTAGACATTCGGCAGTTTGTTTGCGTAGGTAGCTGGAAACATTTATCCGTCTTTTAGTGAAAAGTAGGGGGTAATATACTGTGGGGTATATCGAGTGAAGCCGGGCGCGGGGGTTACTTTTTTTGGTATATAAAAAGTTTGATAAGAGAAATCAATTGTGTAATACCAATTACTCGTATGTGTAAAGTTGAACTAAAGATTGTGATAGTGCGTAGCAGTATCATAGTAGCCGCGTAGCACTTTTGTAGCTAAAATGTAGCGCGTAGCATATTCATAGCACTTTCTTAGCCGTAGTGTAAAGTGTGTATAAGTGTGTCACTTTCTTAGCCGTAGTGTAGCCGTTACGTAAAATCGTAGCCGTACTAGTTTCGTAGCCAGATATTTCTAATTCGTAGCACTTTCGTAGCAAAGAACTTACAAATTCGTAGCAGTTTTATAGCACGAGCAATGGAGTGAAAAGGATGACTAATTAAATAATTTAAAAATGTTCGATACAAGAACAGATAAATATATATTTGTTTACTATAATTTAAACTAAGTAAATCACACTAACCCAAATTATAATACACATCGTTTTTAAAACGTAGTTGAACACACCGAAGGAGTTTTTACTCTCACAATTTTAATTAATAAAATTAGTTATTGCGTCTTCTTATCTAGACCATGGGCAAATATTTTCATCTCCTCTGCTCTTCTGTGCATTGTCTTTAATGGCTTTACACACTGTTATTAAGAACAATTAGAAAAGTCTGCGAACGCAATCTGTTCCTATATAATTTTCTTTCCAGTTGTAATATGTCAGTTTAAGCATGACTGCAGGACTGCATGCGGACCAGCGCTCGTTTCTCGGCCATGGTCATCTTGTCGAGTACGTCCTGCATCTCCGGCCATGCCTCGTACCGCTGGTTGATGATCACCATCTTGTGCACTGTGGGGTTCCGGAGGTCCATGGTGCGGGAGATGTTTGACCTGTTGTGCGTTGTGAACACTATATCCACCTGGAATAATTAGGTACCTACAGTTTTGTATTCGTTGAAGGCTCACAAAAATCCCTAAACTAGGACCTTATGCTCAGTTCGGTAGATTCAAACAGGGATGTCGTCAAATCTCGTACATCGTAAATGCTTTGAACTGTTTACTAGATAGGAACGTACCACGAATACTATTACTAAGTGTAGTATAGGTAATGTATCCGTACCTTATTCTTGCACGCCCAAACAATAGCGATGAACAATATGCCCATGGCTATACCGGTGGTGACAAACACCGGTATTAGTTCCCAGTAGACCCGCGCGGCGTATCCTATCTTCAGCTTGTTCGGGATGGGTATGTCGTACTGCGACGGGGGGATGCCCCACATAGCGCGGACACTCGTCTGCTGCGGCCCGCGGGTAGCAAGTAATCTTGCCGCATGTAAGCGACATGGCTGTAGTACTTTTGAAAGCATTACAAAATAAAACCAATACAAAATTTTGTAAAACTTAGTGTCAGAAATTGTCGGAGTATATTTTTTCTGTGACGCGTTTGACAATTGACGTGGCATGTATGTTTGTAATTTGTTACATAAAAAGTTTGTATTCATTTGCATTGTATGGGATCGCTTTTCATTTTAGAAAAAGTACGTCCTAAATGTCGGATGAAATTCAAAAGTCAAACGTTTATTTACCTAAAATAAAATTAACAATAAGCGCAATTTACTATTTTTTGATTATTTCATTTATTTGTGTATTTTAGCCATGGAAATTTGTTATAACGATGAACCACACACTGTATTCTAAATTGTCGAGTTGCAAAAAAGGTAAATATTAGCGAAAGCGAAAAAAAGCAGGGTTATTTTTATTGACAATAACTATAATTTAGTCCTAATGAATAGTGCCAAGCTCAGATTACCAAAGTGCCAAGATGTGATTGGCGAAGCGTTGGTCGTCCTACAGCGAGAGAGCAAGAAACAAGTCGCGGGTCACGAATGGGGAAACTACCGCGGAATCGTGGTAGATTGCACTTACAAAATTAGAGTTCTTTACCCGGTAGTGAGTGAAATCAGGCTGTGAATGTTGATGTTTTTTTAGTGATATTAATCTTTAGCCTGTTTTACTACATGTAGACGTCGCCAGGTGAGGGTCGGTGATGACCCTGAGAACACCGCGTCGACGCATCTCACCACGAACCAGGCAACGATATCGGGCTATCAAGGATTTTTTCAAACGAGCTATAGGTAAAACGAGTCACAAATAAAACTCCACAAAAACAAGCAACAACTACAGCGTGTTCCTTTTTTTAGGTGGTTCGTCGCAACCAGATATTGAAATAAATTCCAGCACTGTAGTCAACGTCACCGAACTTAAACACAAAATAGTAGGCCTCGAGCAACAGCTGAGTGAAGTCAACAAGACCTGCCGCGAATTCATAAACTTGGAAGGCTCCAGAAGAGAATCGCAAAGCATCATTCCAACTAACCTAAAAGAGCACGTACAGAGAAATGATTCATCATTGAGAGAGCCGCGCAGAGTTGAAACGAAAATTTTGTACAAAACACCAGAAATAAATTACAGAACTTCTGAAGGTAGTGACTTTTTACCGAGACATAACAGAGAAGCTAACTATGAAAACCAAAACTATACGATAGATGATTATGATATAAACACTAAGAAAAACAAGAAAAAAAAGAGTAAAGTAGACCTTAGAGACAAAGATTTCGATATGAATCCAAATTTAAGAAAGCATAAAACTCATTCGGCATTTGAAAATGTCGGACCACCATATTCTACCAGTTCTTTGCATTCGTTTAGTGAGCTACAAGAAGGGCGTTATTGTATCCCAGGTCATTCTGATGATCAGACTGGCCGAAGAGCTCACAAAATAGAACGAAACGTTCATAGTCACCGAAGACAGGAAATTCAAAATGAACAACTCAAAAAAGCCGTGCCAAGAAACTATGAAGGCCACCGTAAAGATAGCACTGTTAAACGTTCGAAGAACAGAAAATCTAAACGTGTTGCAAATGAACTGGACCAAGACTTTATAGCAGACATAATCAAGCGCCAGTATAAACCAGTGCAAATGTTTGGCAGGACGCAGTCAGATATGAGCCAACTGTCTGAGCCGATGTGCCGTGACCGAGAGTTCTCTCTCTACGAAAACATACAAGAAGACACGGAACTGTGCTCCTGCTGCTATGGTGGTTGCCATAGCCCGAAACTTCATCGCCACAGCGACAATAGCGACGCAAGAAGCGTCTGCGACACTCGACTTTATAGTACCAAAAGGAATCCTCGATTCAAATACCGTAGAGTGCATGCTGACGCGTACAACGACTCTGAACTTTACGATTTGATACCAGTCAAAGAAAAATCTAGTCCGAAAACCAGACGAAAATTTGCCTTAGATAATATGCCAAACTATCATGACTATACTGAGTTACCTCCTTCGCCAAGGACACACCGACCACGGCTTAACTTAAAAGCACATTATTATGCAGGGTCTGAAGAACACTTGGGCTTCACACAACATCATAGTAGAAGAGCTTCACCAAAAAGGTATAATAGATACCAAACTGCTTTAGAAAGTTTTGAAAAGGATTATTCGTCACAGAAGCCAATTACGAATAAGAAAATGAAACAGCGGCATAAGCTTATTAGTAAGCCGGAGCAAGTACATCAGGAAATAGGTACAGCGAGTAGCTTACATTATCCACAGCATTTCGACACTGAACAAAATGCTGCAACGGTTGATACTACATTAAATAATACTCAAGAAACTGTATCATCGACTGATAAAACAGATAGAGCGCTGTTTGAAATCAAAGACATTCTCCAATCTTTCCTTCAGGAAATAAAAAAGGAGGCATCGTCAAGCGGCAAATCCGATATTAGTACAAAATTAACAGAAAACTGCGCAAGTAATCCCAATCCTCAAATGAACGCGAGTGTGATTCCGAACAGCGGACATAGTTTTAATAACTACAGTGTACCTCAATGCATATCTCAATGCGCTGCTCACTGCAGTTCTGCCCCTACACCATACATAATGCCTCCATATCCCAATGCCTGTTGTTACCCGATTATGCCTATGTACTCAATGAACTGTATGCAAAACGGTTACGTAATGCCTAGCCAGAGCTTCACTTGCGGCTGCGCTAAAGCCAACGACACAACAGATAAAAATAAAGCTAATAACACACAGCAGACAGCCAATGAGACTTTTGCCACCGAAACCGATGAACTCATTAAAGAAATCTACAAGTTTGTCGCTCAAAGCCCCACGTTCTCAAGAAAACAAGAGGAAAATGCTATCGCAGAAAACAAAACTAGGAATTCTTTTGAAGAAAGAGTTTATACGACTAGGAGTGTTGGTGGAAGTGAGAAAGTCTCCAAACACAATGTAAAGGTTGGAACTCCAAAAATGAAAAGCTACTCAAAGAGCTGCGAAGCGATAGGCTCGAGAATGATATCCGACACGTATTACACTGAAACGAATGGAACTACTTATTCTGAATCCATCGTGGAAAACTTAAGCCTTGAAGCTACTGCCACTACATCGTTTGTTACTGAGCTTAGCACTGAGAGATCTGAGAAAAAAAAGGTATGCATTATTAAAGTAATAATAGTAGCTAGTTTACGTTGGAGCAATCTAACGACTTTTCAACTTTCAGAGGTCCACACCCAATACAAAATTCGGGAAAGTACTACGATCATTCGGCCTGTTTAAAAAGAAGAAAAAGGACGCAATTGAAGAACTAAGTGAAACAGAAAGTACTATCGATGTCGAAGTCATGAAAAAGCCTCCGTTCCCGCAAAAAGTCACCAACTATATGATGAACAATCAAATATATGATAGACCACCTCCGGTACCGCATGACTACCGGGGCTCCTATTACCCGCACGATTACCGCCCTCCTTACAATCCATCAATGCAGAATTATTCACCACCGCCAAACGAACAATACTACGACTCTAGAGTGCATCAGGCAGGACCATCTAGAGGAGGGCCACAATACCACCATGGACATCCAACCGCTCCACCATACGCAAATGCCTATGAAAACTACCAAATACAAACGCCCAACCAAATGCAACCACAAGTTCCCTTATGCCTGAAAGAGATCGAAGTAAAGAGTATGGCGACCCAGAGCGAACGGAAAATGTCTTTTTTCAGGAAGATAAAGCAAAAGATGCAACCGCCAAATGAACAGTTTAGAAATGACGGAGCACGTAACTTTTCAACACAGACGGATCAGAGCAAGCCAGGCTTGTGGAAGACTTTGCAAGCAAAAGCGTTGGAGGGTAAAAACGAGCCTCTAGCATATTCTTATAGTCAACAGAAAAAGCTTGCTGCAGGAGACCACAAGATGAGGAACGCGATGCTCAAAAAGATGTTTAAGAAACGAAATCCGTTTTCTCCACGGAACATGATTATGAAGACTTTGTTGGGTAAGGATAAGGCCAGCTTTGGCGACCCTCCGGCAATGTACCGACCCAGCCTGTTCTTGTGAAGTCTGTGACGTGTTTTGTAATAAACATTCAAATTGTCTTGTTCAATAAGATTCAATTTGAAATAGTTTATTGCGTTTTAATTATCACTACATACTAGTACCTAGATATGTATATAGGTACTAAATTGGTACAAATGAAAGCCCAACACCTCATCTATTTGACTGTAGGCACGAGGGGGTTTCGCTATTATTAACCTCAACACTGGGATTGTATGGTTGTAAATACACAAACAATGACTTGTTGTTATTGGTTATCCAAAATCTAACAAAAATACTGACTTGTGACCACAGTGACTCGCAACAACAGAACAACAACAGAAGAAAGACGACGAAAGTCGTTTCGAAAAATGTCAGAATTCGAGTCCTAATCTCTTTCAGCAAAGTGAGGAAACTTTTTGGCGTTCAAAGAGTATAAATATGCTGGCGTTATTTTGACTTCAAGTCAGTAAGGAAGGACAGCAAACTTCAATCGCAAACTTCAAGCATGATCAATATAGGTGTTCGATGATCATGATTCATTGCATAAAATATTCCCTATACATCTATACATAAGATAGGTGTTCGGTGATACATAAGTCGTGCTTTATGGCATATATCCAAATTATTATGATGGCAAAATAGATTTACTCATAATAACATTTTTCTAATTTGTATAGCATCACTTTGGGTCACACAAAATGAAATTAGTCGTTCAACTGTAGAAGCACAGTGTGGTATTACTTATACAGTAGATAGGTACTTACAATCTAAAATATTATTTTCAAAAACTTGAACTCTAATGATGGTTGAGGGTTCACGGAATTACCGAAATGAGTAAAGACGACTGCAAACAGCGTTTTAAAGGAGTTGAGAACTTCTTGCGACGAGTAGCTTTCAATCTTGGTAAGTCGGGTGGTCCTGACTGTTAGATACGAGTAATATAATCGTAAGTAGGTAAATCCGTCCAAAGATTTGGTTCATGTTTTTTTTTTCAGGTAATACGCCTTCTCAAACAGAAGTCAAGGTCATATCGTGCATACCTATAGATGTAACTGATCTGCAGCAAAAGATCGTACAACTAGAAAAGCAGCTAGAACAGCAGGAAGCGATCGGCAAAGTAAACAACACAGAGTCTAAGAGGGTAGTTAATACAGCGATCTGCAATACCCCTTATTCCAAACACTCCAATGCGGCGATATCCTGCAAGTCAATCGGTTGCTGTCTATCCAGAATCTTACTACGCAACCAAAACTGCACAACTCAACAAAATAGGTCTAGCATCTCATTCGTTTGTCCCGCCGACTCTAACCAACCAAAAGACTGCCTCTACTCTACGGAAGTTTCCGAAATGACTTACACAAAAAAACGTAATCCCACTGAATGCCGGAGAATGTTTTTCAATAAAAGAAAGGTTCCAAAGAAAGCTAAAGTCAAGACCCAATTAGTTTACTATGCGCAAACTGAGCAGAAAAATCCTTTCAATAACTATTTCCCGCCTGATGATGGGACTTCCAAGAAAAGAGGCAATGTGAATATGGATTTTAACCGTTCATATTTGACCGATGTGATCCGGGAACAGTACAAGCATGGTCCAGTACACGAGGGTACTAACGTGAGTGAATTCTCAACACCTATATGCAGAGATATCGTCCATACTCCAAAGATTGCCGACCCTCAGCACTACGAAACAGATATGTGCTCTTGTTGCCAAGGACAGTTTCACAATATCGATAACCACAACACGAAACATTACCACTTAGATATATTTTCATCACAAACGGATAGCAAAAACGCTTACTATGATGCAAGTCTATATGACGTAATTCCTGTTAAAGAAAATGCTGTGAAAGTTAAACATTTAGAATTTCCTAAAATAAAGGCGCCTAGAAATGAAATGAACATAGCATGCTGGCCAGAAAATATACGTCCTAAATATAAGGTATCTCCAATGATCGTCCACTATAGCACTGTGAAAACTAAACAACCCATAGGAAAAGTGCCGGTGAGACATCACAGCATAAAGGAAAAAGAACTAAACAAAATTACTAGAATACAAACGCCTTACGGTCCAGTAAACCGTAAAATCATTACAAAACTATCAAATACACGCAGCGTAGAATTTAGTGAAGTTTATACAAAACGACTTGCGAGAAACAGACGCAAGATCCCGAAGTCAACGGCACCGAAAGTTAGAAATCGTAATGATGCTGCTTGCTTGACCACTGGCATCGTTGAATGTCAAACTACACCGGTTACAAATGCATCACAAGAACACAACAATCAAAAAGTTGCGGATATACCACTACCTGAAGATAAAACCAAAGAAACTCTTAGTCAAATAAAAGACATACTTCAATCGGTTTTAACTGAAGTTAAAACTAACAGCAAAATGAGCAAAATTTCTGGCCAAAATAAGAAAAAAGATGCATTTGTTCAGAACGGTCTATCACAAAGCAATATTTACGCAGAATCGTCTCTTCTTCAGAGTTTCACATACAGTCCCTATAGCATGGACCCTTACGGTCCCTCATGTTCCCAACAAAGGCATCCTAGCAGCTTATACTACCCAAATATACCACACAGTACTGCGAAATATATGCCACACTACCCTCTATTCGTACAACCAGGTCGGAACAATTGTACCAGCGGCTACGGAAATAATTCTCAAGTAAATAAATTACCAGTTATCAGACACGCAGCCAGTACTGCCACTAACACTGAAGATCTGCAAATTCGAAGTAAAGAAACAGAAAACCTCATAAAAGAAATATACAAAGCTATGGCTTTAAATATCGAAATACCTTCTGAAGATCCGCTAGGGAACGAGCATGGCGATATAAATCAAGGTTATAATACTAAACCAGAAGACAGAGAAGCAAAACACATAGCTAAAGCAATTTCGGAAATATTTAAAAATACTAATCCAATGCATAGCTCGGTTACCCAAAACACGGGTACACCGCTCGAAAGTAAGCTGGCATCAAATGAAAATAGCTACGGATCTCAACGCATGCAAAACTATGCTCAGTCAATTAGTAAGGAAAGTGCTGATGTCTGTAGTAATGATGTAAATTCTGAGGCAACCGACAATGATGAAACAGAGCAGGTTTTACGGGAACTTGAATCTGATGATGAAAGTGACATTACGGTTGTCAATGAAGTAACGGAATCATCCGCTAGCGAGACTGAAAGTGAAGATGAAGATGTGGCGATAGCGGTTAACGAGCCATACAAAGTAAGGCAACTTCATTTAGTTGACACTTATCACTTCTTTTCTGTTACCGACCACTCTGCTCTGTTAACTATTATTATACGATCTCTTCATAGTCATAAGTAATTAGATCGTTTTCTATTTTATGCTTATTTTAGGAACCTAAGAAGAAAGGACTCTTTAGCAAAATGCTCGAAATATTCATTTCAAAAACTAGAAATAGAAAGAAGAAAAAAGGTCGTATGGAGGATGAACCTTCAGACTACGATTCTGTCGAGTACCGAACTCTACACCGCTACAGGTATCCTGTGAAGCCAGTCCAAAATGCTCCAAGTAAGACTCGTGCAGTAGTCTATTACTCGAAGAAACCTAAAACGCAAAGCCCAGCTTCGCTCCCTCAAAGGACTCCATACATGGAGCAAGAGTACAGAAGATACTTTAACGAGCGACTGACGTTTCATGATAAGCAGCATCCGCAGACATCGACTCGAGAGTCTACTTCTCGAAAAAGACCGGTGTACTACCAGAAAGTTGAAGCGAGGAGTGCTTTGGTAGACCACTTTAACCAGCGCCAGCGGAACGAAGCTCGGCAAACCTCTCCCAAAACGGAAGTCAAATGTATAAAACGATATAGAAATCAAAATGAAGAGACGTATGCGCGTGATCTCCCGGTTAAGCATTCAATTGTGCCTCCAAAAGCCATATCTTGGTTAGAAAAGCATAAACTCGGTTTACAATGTGGTAAGCAATGGAAAAAAATTATCCTAGAAGGTTAGATTGTAATGTGCAATGTGTGTCCTTGTTTGAAATCTAATGTACATGTTGAAAACGTGAAATAAAAATATTTTTCCTTGTCAACAATTTATTTTTTTACACTTATTTATAAATACTAGTACATCGGAAGATATTTTTCAGTTAGCAATCACAATTGACTAGACAACCTTAAAAATGTAGGTAAGGAATGTAAGATTTTAAAACTTTACTCGAAATTGCATTTGTTATAAAATATGTACACATACCAAAGGTTTGAAAATAGCGGCGTTAATATAACGCAGTGGTTTGCATATTCCATTCCTCAGATCAACTTGTCGTACTGCGTTGACTGAAGGTATCGCAGATCGTCGATCACGAATCTAGAACAACATAGGTATAGGTACTTTTGTAACAGATGTCTTCTGAAACGTGATTCATAGCTCCATTGTGGATCACGTAGTATCCTACTAACATTATAAATTGATTATAAACGCGAAAGTTGTATGGATGTATATATGTTTGTTACTCTTTCACGCAAAAACGATTGATCCGATTTGGATGAAACTTGGAATATATTATATTGTCCGTGAACTGGATTAACACGTAGGCTACTTTTTATCCCATCTATTGCAGCCTTAGCGTGGTTAGATTTTAGATAAAATAGAGTTCAAATTCTAATTTATTTATTTTACGAAACATAGGTTAGGTACAAATTAGATGTAAACTGTAAAGGTAAGTACAGCCATGATCAAAATTCACAATTTAAATAATAAAATAATACAAATAATAATAGTTACTTGTAAAACAGCAAAGGCAGCGGCGCGGTGGAGAGATGCCACAGCGCATGCGCGTCCCACATGCCCCACACAGGAGGGAAGTCCAGCAGCTCGAGGGACAATGCAGCTGCAGACGCTACCGTGAAGTATATCATGTTTAGGGCATAACCACGACCTGCGTAATACTGCGCGCATGACCAGACTAGCCAGAGTATTGTGCCCCATGCACCTGCAAAGTTAAAAAAAAACTTCAAACCCGTTTATAAATATTTAACCTTTCCCAGACTACCTAGGTACTGGGGCTTTGTTTCTGAGAGCTGTCTTTTAAAATTATTAGGTTCTATATCAGCGGTATTTGCAGAACCTCGTGAACTCGGTGGATAGGGATCAAATAAGTTTTTTCATCAAATCTATAGAGTAGGTCCGAAGTGGAGGAGGTCTAATGGTTAGTAGTCGAGTTCATCAAGCTAAAATGATGATAGTGATGGATTTATTAAACAAGAAATTCCATTTTCTAGCCTATTGTCTGATAGTTGTCGTAATTGTCCGAAATAACACCTTGATAGGTGTGATTTGAACTTACCAATAACTACATTGACCTTCATGTTGTAATCATAGTCTATTCGGCCGGTGTACAGATATTGCACGTGTGTTATGTAGTAGAACAGTAGAACCAACAAAAATAAAGCTGATAGCTTTCTTCTTTGGTGGAAAATTCTGAAAAACGTTTTAACATTTCAATGCAGCCCTAAAAAATCTGATATTGATGAACAGGAACCACTTTTATACAAACTTACGGATGCAAACGATTTTAGTTTTTTATGAGAAATCACGGAACAAGCGGACAGTTACTGTTTACCTCACAACAGCAGCCACAAAGAGTCCCATGACCATAGACAGTGCACAAGCATAGTCCATAAACTCAGTAAATGGCTTGTCTCTAGTATGGAATATGGTTGACCACACCCAGGCATTCATGCACACCTGTAAGAAAGCTAATCTCAAATTATCTAACAAAATGAGGCGTTCGACAAGGCGCCATGCTGGACTCATGGGTGTTTACCTTAGGTAGATTTTCATATTTGGCAGCTGTTTTTTATAATCAAATACTTACATAAGCAAAAACATGCCAAAACAGTACTAAAGGAATGTTTCTGACAGGAAACTCTTTCTTAATCTTCATGAGCATGTAAGCATTGGTGGCTAGGTTCAATAAAGATGTAAATGCCGCTGCTGGCTCTTGAACTCCATAGTATCTTTTAAATGGCCACTGAAAAAAGAAACTGACAATGGATGTACAAATTCAACGTGAGGTTTAATTTTAAAAAGGAAATCTTTCATCTTTGATTACACCAATGTTTCAAGTAATAACACTAATAACTATACAAAACATACCTACCTAGTTACATAGTCATACCGACTTAGAAGAGCATTATATGCACCTACATTCTTATAGAACAACATAAGGTGCTTACTAGTTCTTAAATGAAAATACTTTGCCTTAGAGAAGTGCTCGTGGCTAGGCTAGCTTAGTCAATCTACACTGATTTATCTAAGGTGGGGTCACTATTTGGATGGGTGACCGATGGTGGCATTTACATCTGAGCGCTACCACTGTTTCCGTGCTTCGTAGGGCACAATACATTATGGGTCCCGGCTCAAGCACTCGGTAAGCCATGACGGGGGCTTTAAGGTGGCCTAAAAACTCCGTCACCAGATATGTCACTAAGTCATATGAGCTTGCTTGCTTACCTTGCCATAAAACTTAGGCATGTTTCCAGAGGTAGCATATCGCTTCACCGTCCACCACATACAGTAGTAGCTGCATTCATCCCGGCAGTTCCACTGCAGCGCTGTGCACCATATGTCCTGTGACAAGACTGCTGTGCTTTTAAAAGCTGCACCATCTGCAAAAGTTATTTAGAAGTTATTATAGTTAAATACACAGAACATAATATTAGTACCTACCTACTCAATAGGTATGTAAGACAAGGTAGGTGCTCGGTAGGTAGTGGTGTCGATTATGTCGTTACATGTTTCTAAACTAACCCTAACCAGGCAGCACTTAAAAGTTATTTTTCTGGTAAAATGACATAGCGATAGTATAGAATTCCAGGTAATTGTCTTGTGAGATTGATCGTACTAGGACCGCTTGGTTATAGATATTTTGATTTTAGGTAAGTACTATAAAATTATCTTACCTTCATAGCAACTTTCTTCAAGGCAGGCGTAAAGACATTTCTGGTAAACTTTAGACCGGTCACCATTACTCCCCGAGATAACTGAAATATGATTAATAACAAGCACTATGAGGAAAACCCACATAATAGGCTTTTACATAAATTAAATAAATTATCAAATCAATCACAAAGTTCATAAAACTGCTGAAATCAAAATAATCACAAAAATCAGCTGTTCTATGACAGTTTCACGCTTTCGATTCTCTGTTCTGACAGCTGATCATTTTAATCTGTGGTGATAGTGAGAACTTACGGTTAAAGGTGTTCGGTGACATAAACACAGAGAAATAAAAACTCAACTCAGCGTGCGAAAAAAAAAGTAACAAGTAACCTCAAAATCAATTATCAAAACTTTTGCATTCTCTTTGATCAAAACAAACAAAAAAAATTTAATTTGTTTTTTATGAGAAAACGAACTGAATAGGACCGTGGAAATCTTGATCTGAATCTTTATTTTCTCATTAAAATAATGGTCTTTCTTTTAAGAACATTATTTGCGGCCAAAGAATTAAAAAAGCCACGTAATTATCTTAGAACGAAATTTATCGATTCGGTAAGACTTCATGTCAAAGGCGGCACCGGCGGAACGGGTCTTCCCAAGTTTGGAGGTATGGGAGGACAAGGAGGCTGCGTCTACTGCATTGGGAAAGAAAAAGCGAACCTTCGAGACATCATGAGTAAGTATCGTGGTAAGACCATCACCGCAACGCACGGCGAAGACAGTCGAAAAACCAAAATAGTAGGCAATCCAGGCCCTGACGTGCAACTAGAAGTTCCCCTGGGCGTCACAATTTACTCTGAAGAAGGAAAAGTTCTTGGTTCTATAGACACCGAAGAGCAAACAGTTATATTGGCTAGAGGCGGCCCTGGCGGCGCACCAGATAACCAGTACTTGGGGCATTATGGGCAAGTGCAACACATCAGGTTGGACCTAAAATTGATTGCTGACATTGGGCTGGTTGGCTTCCCAAATGCAGGCAAGAGTTCCTTACTCAAAGCAATATCAAGGGCAAAACCTAAAATAGCTAACTATCCTTTCACAACCATCAAACCAAACAAAGGCATTATCATGTATAAAGACAAGCGCCAGATATCCATGGCAGACCTTCCCGGACTCATTGAAGGGGCTCACATAAATGTTGGACTTGGTCATCAATTTCTTAGACATGTAGAGAGGACCAAACTGCTATTATTCATAGCTGATGTCCAAGGGTTTCGATTGAGTCCTAAAAATCAGATGAGATCATGTCTGGAGACAATTTTATTACTCAACAAAGAGTTGGAGTTGTATGATCCAGAACTACTTGAAAAGCCAGCTGTTTTGGCAGTCAACAAGATGGACACTGAAGGTGCACAAGTCATCTTCAAACAAATACAAGAGTCTTTTCAAAATATAGACAAGGTTTTAGAAACAATACCAGAAGAAATAAGACCAGCAAATATCATATCCTTTGAGAATATTATTGGAATTTCAGCCTTGAACAGTGGAGATAGCATAGAAGAACTAAAGGAGTTGCTTAGGAAGAGGTTAGATGACCTGGCTGATGAGACTGATCCAGATATTGTGAAACCTGATCAGCTGCTGAGGAGGACCAGGGCTGCAGTCAGGGAAAGGGGACCTCAAGTTACATAATATATATCAGAGGGGTCTATGTACAGCTAATTACTATTAACATAATAATATGAATATTTTGTAGGACTGTCATGCATGAAGATCTTCCTTCATAATTATTATTAAAATAGTCGAAGCAGATTTCACTAATTCACTGTGATATTATTTTCTAAAGTCAAGTAATCTACCCTTAATCTAAGCCTAACTATAACCACAGAATACATAATGTAATAATTCTAACTATAAAATAAAAGCAATTTCAAAATTCAAAGTTTATATTTATTGGAACAGCACGACAATGCTGCAATCTTATGATCTACCTAATTATTCTACATTTTATCAAAATATTTTTTATTAACTTTACATTAAAAAAAACAAACCAATAGTGCAAACTTTTATCACAGACCAGAAATGTAGCAGCTTTTGGTAGTTATTGCAACAAGCAGCACAATATCATTTTGTCACTATTTTTAGCACAATATTATTTTTTACTTTCCATTACAAAGTTTTATTTCAAAATATTATGCTAGCTATCTTTGTGTTACTTACACCAAGAAAACCTTTTGCTTTTTTTTATCTTTTTGGAAATGTTTCAATCCCTTTTCAGTCATTTTTAATCAAAACGCAAATTATAACTAGTAACTAAAATAATTATTTTATAACTACATATTTCTTTTTTATTCTGTTTACAAAATTTTGCTCTAACATAAACTACAAAACAAATTGAAAAAAGAAGAGAAAACTTAAAAATATGTCGTTGTTTAAAATACTAAAAGAAACTACTATATATCTACTGTGTTGTGCTTATAAAGGTAAGGTCAACTAAGTAATACACTATCTGCGCGGCTTTTTACGGATATCGGAAAGGATAGATGACAATCCATTGACTTCAAGCTTGCTTTTTGATGCGTATAACCCTTACCTCATCTACTGTCTCCAACAATTTTTACTGAAAACTCCATAAAAAGAGAATAAAAAAATATTATTTGACTTAACTTTATGAGAAAGACTAGAAAACAAGCTTACCAACTAAATAACTGTTTTTTTACCTTTTTCTAATCTCAATAATAACATTTTAAAAACTACTGTGAATCTATAGCTAATTTTAGAAAAGTGTGGAGTTTCTATAAAAATAAATCAACTGCAGTAAGGGCCTTCTACCGCAGGTCCGCACCACATTGATCTCATCTCCATACACACTATCAGAGTAACATTGCGCGGTGGTGGGGTAACATTCTGTAGTCGAGTTGATGTCGCCGTGCCGCGTAGTGTGAAATCACGAACGTATCGTAACGGTAGGTAAGCACGAACAAAATTAAATTGACGTATCCGCGTTACGTAAATTACGAGTCATATTACGCGTCAACGCTAGCTCGACTGCCGAAAGTTGTAGCGTCTCTGCGCAGTGTACCTCGGATCTGAGTTACATCATAACATAATATGCAGCCACCTAAACTTTGAGATATATATATATTAGTAACATTGTGTGTCAGATTTATTCGTGGTGTTCCCCTTCTGTGAGGTTCAAATGTTGAATCATTCGTCGTATCTCTCAGCGGCCTCCGTAGCTGTCTCGGCGGGGGGCAGGACGCGCGCGGGGGGCTCCTCGGGGGGGGCAGGCGAGGAGGGAGAGCCGCCATCTTCAGTGGTCGGGATGTCGTCGATCGAGCCTGCTGCACCTGGAGTTTATTTTAAGTTATTCACTACCACACACGGAAAGCGTGCTCGGGTCTGGTGAAACCCATACAAATTCAAGTAATTAAATTCATAATCAACCCCTTTGGAGTAACAAAGGTTCACCAAATGGTGCCTTACCATTGCTAGGATTGAGTCTGTTTTCCACGGAGGGTCGTTGTTTCTTCGTAACCGGATCTTCTCTAGCGTCTTCCACTTGTGCAGGACACTCCAAATGTACCAGGTGGAACACCTGAACATAACTCAGATTAATAACATACAAATCTCGAGTAGAATAAGTATTCACTGTAGATATATAGGTTTTTGGCCGTGAATACAAACTGAAATTGAGGCAAAATAAAAATAAATGTTGGTGCACTTTTAGTGACTTACCTCGTTCACGGAATTATTCGTTCCAATAATGCGAATGATCGATATGGGTCTTAGAGGGAAATAAATCACTTGCCACGATCTGAAACAATGTAAATTTGTATATGTATACAACTATGAGGAATAGGACATAGCTTGGAGAATGTCCCACCATTGAGGCAGAAAGGTTCTACAAATATTTTGTCCCAATAAAGTAAGTTCCAACCTGCGCCAGTTATAGAGTTACACTAGTTGCATATATACCTGCATTGATCTCTAGTGCGGTCGCAGACAGTCTCCCACTCCCAATAGTTGAGCGAAACTTCCACGTAGTAACTGTAGTGTCGGTAGTCGCAGTCCCATAACAACAGTCTTATGGATGACAGCATGCAAGGCTGCGCCAGTTGAACCACGATGGAACCGGAGCCGAGTTGGTGGCATGTATAGCCTTGCTCCCAGTCGTAGTGCTCCGTGTCGCCGTTTAGAAGCGCGTTGCGGGAACGACTACAAAACACAAGTTAAAACCTCTAAAACCGCAAAAACTTCACCCGCCACAAAATCTTGTAATTTTCTACAAACAGGCTACACAAACCCATAGCTAATATTCTGATTGCACTGTCTGATTCTGCATACTCTAAGCGGTTTGACGGTCATTAGCTACAGCCGTGGGCGGCGGGAAACCCAAGTTAAGTGCGAGTGAGTAATTTTTAGAAGTCGTACTGTCCGTGGACGCTATATCTGTTTCGGGTATAAGAGTTCCCTGGGCGTGACTCATATACCCGAAACGCACTTAGCTAATTCTCATCGACTGTTGCATTTATTGAAAAAATGGGTTAAAAGTTAGTGACTTAATGGGCGAACTCACCTTATCCCTTCGATAACGACGGCAGACAGTTCAACAGTGGCCACATTATGTATCGGCTTGACAAAACCACGATGAAGCGGCGGCACTTTGGCTGTGTGCATCGCTTCTAAAGCCACCGCGTGGAATACCTTACAAAAACAACATTAATTACAAACAACACCTTCTCACACACTCACACAACACTTCTATCTAAAACTTTGGAAGTAATCGTTTAGTTATCGTCGTTATTTTTACAAAATAGCATGAAAAATGTAAATCCGTTATTGGCTATAAAATGAATTTATAAGATACCTACTTTGTACACCCTAAGAGCTGTGGATTTTGTTAAATAAATAAAATAAAACAAACTCTGGACCCATATTCAAAAAGAATTCTCAAGCTTTAATCGAACCTCGACTTGTTTTTTAATAATGCTCAGAGAGCTGCTACATACCTTATTGACAGTATTACTGGTGCCGACAATCTTGATGTACTTGACGACCCGTGGCTCGAAGTAAAGATTCTGCCAGGACCGGCAGAAGTACTTGCTGTGGTCCACCACTCGCACCCAATCTTTCTGGTCCACTGACACTTCTATGAAGTACATGTATGATCTGGAAATGATTGAAACTGTTCACTTCTTTGATGGACAATAAATAATAAATAAAGGGTGATTGTGTATGATTTTACGACCAGTATTTGTTTGAAAATAACCGTAGGACAGTACTCACTAAAAACTGCTAGTAATTTTGGCAGTCACTACTGAACACGCCTTACTACAATTCTATATTTCCACACACATTTTGACGCGTTTCTTTAGGCGTGTTATTTGAAAGGACCTTCTGTGTCGAAGCCTAGTTAGTACTAACCGGTTATCCCTGTCCCACAGCAGCAGACGCAGATGGTTAATGATGGTGGTGGTGGCGAGTCGCACCAGGATCCCGGGGTTGTCGGGCGCCTCGTTGATAGTGTGCCGAGTGTACCCTCGCTCCATGTCGTATGTCTCAGTGTCGCCATCTAGCAGTGCGGCGCGCATGTCGCCCGTCAGGACGCGGGCGCCGCGCTTTGTTGTTGCTACGTTCTCTTCTGGTACTGGAGATCACACGAAGAATAAATAGAAGAGACAGGCCTTTACAACAAGATTACTCTATCCAGTAGCGTCAGAGGGTCCTAGTAAAACTTATATACTAAGAGTTTCAAGAACTTAAAAACGAAGCATCTCACCAGCAAAAGTTCATAGATGCCGGTCATGATTAGAACCCACGGCCGTAGGCGTAACTTGCAGCGCAGAGTTTTCAGCCATTTTTGAACATCTATTTGATTGATGCCCTTTGAGAACTTTTCTTCTTAAACTTACGCAAAACTCCACGGTGTCGCAGATCAGTAGTTCTGGTCTGCGTTTTGTCTTGAATAGCGTCTAGCAACATGTCCGGAGTGACGAGGCAAAACGGCCGAACCACTGTCAACAACTCTTCCAGACTCATTAGAGTCAGGCGGACGCACTTTAGAATCTTTTCCTGTAACAAAGTTTAGTTTTTTTTTTAAATACGTTTTGCGTCAACTAGTTTCTACAGAAGAGTAGTGATTGGGAGATCACAGAATGATTGTTTGATGCCGTATCCGTAAAATGAACGAATGAGGTATGCAACAGTGCTACTCACCACTTGCGCCTGCCCTGTTTCAGACTTAACCCACATCTCGTTGGCGTTGAACCAATTGCAGACTGCATTGAAGATATCCACTTCAGGCGCGAAGAAGGAATCGCGCTCCAAGAGTCCTTGCAATGCTTCCTAAACATACATGGCTTGTTACAAACTACTGTTCAATAAAAACCATCAATCACAGAAACTCATGACTGGACTTATTATAGTTATAAATAAATATAATTCACATGTTTCTCAGATAATGTGGCCATACCATCTGATCCGCGTTTTTGCACACCAGAGGTTAAGTAAAGCAAAAGAAAAGACCCCAGTAAAGTGCAACTTACAACAGACAGTTGCAAGAACGAGTCATGCTGCAGAACTTCAGTCGCGTTTCTATCCAAGAAGTTGAAGCAGTAGTCCATCAACGCATCCAAGCCATATAACCTGTCATATACACACAATTTAATCTTATAAACTTACTAATTAATTTTAGAAGTCCTTTCAACATATAAGATGTTAATACAAACCTAGCTTGTTGTCTGTGCAAGATTACAGAAGGTACAGTGATTTTAGTTCATTTGTATTTTTAGGTACACGCATGAGTGAGGCAACACAATAGTTTCATATTAGTAACTGGATGTGTACATCTTCCTGCTGTCAGTTACCGCTGATGATTGCATGAAGATAGTTAAATGAATGTGGTGCTCAATTTTGAAGCTAAAATTAGAACTCAAATTATCTTCTGCTCTCAGTTACTGTTCGAGAGAAAGTAGTGTTCAGATCAAACATCTATCAATTACAATACCATAGATGTTTATAGAAATTGTGCTTTGAAGCTTCTGAACTATTAATAGAGTTCAAAATGATGTGTTACCTGGCCGCATCGAGAACGGCGCACACATTCCTGAGCGCTAGAACCTGTCGTAGGTAGTCAGAAATGGCTGCCTCTAGCTCCTGGAAGTTGAACTGGTGTGCCAGCCCCAGCATATCCAGGACTGTGTCTTCTCTGAGCATGGAGAGGCCCATGTGACCTGTGCAAACAGATCACATTTGTCAAAGATCATCATACTCTTCATCACACTAAAATTCGATTGAATTGAATCAGTCATCATAAGACAAAATGTCAAATTAGGAAGGTACTTAGTATTTTTTTTTTAATAAGTTGAGCTAAACATAGATTTATGCATAATACCTGAACTTTTCAGTGATATTGAATACCATCAGGGTATTTTACCAGATGTAATGACTATTTCTGAAAACTGAACCAGTGAAGTCAGCGAATTCAGACCATGATTTTAAACGAAAATAATCACAAAACTAAATAAAATTGCTGTGGTTACAACTTACCTGAATAGACATAGCGCAGCAGTGCCTTGAAAGCCAGCAGAGGAGCTTGCAGTTCCACTTCAGCCTTAAACAAAACAAAGGCTACAAATGCAGAACTTTGTGCATTGTAATTGCACACAAAACTGTTGTTTGAGATTATTCTCAAAAAAAATCAGTGATTATAATATATGTCTTCAGAAATGTTGTTTGACGACTGTCAGCATCTTAACTATCATACCTAGGTATAACTTTTATTACAATTATGATATCATTTGCATCATTATTTTTATATCTCTTAAAATTGTATGCTGATAAAAGTTTGCTTGTTTCACCAATTTTTTATTACTTTTAAAAACTGATTGTAGGTAAGTATAATTAAAAAAATTATGATCATTGCTCGAAAGGTATAGCTTACTTCTTTACAGCTTCTCTGTTTAGCTCACCTGATTGGTCTCCCTCATCCCGCCATAGAGCAGAGCCCTGAAGTAATCGCTGCTGGCCGCCAGGATCACCTTGTGAGCAGGGATCCTCTGCCCTTCCACTACCAGGGTCACATCTGAGTACTCGGATGATAGGCACAGGGAACCTATGTGTTCAGACAGGTGGCCTGCAAGTTATATGGGTTTAAAGAGGCTGTTGTAGTTGTAGCTTTTTTTTTCAAGTTTTAACACATCGCCCATGCAGGCAGATTGCAAGAAATAAAGGAGATTTCAAAGAATATAATACTCACTGATGTGTTCTATATCACCAACGCGAGAATTCGCTGTGTTGTTAACTGACATATATTGATGCTGGCTGCTCATCTTCCAGCATTACAGCTGAGCCTGGTCTGTAAGAACTTCAGTTATTGACACCAGAACTAAGCAGGTATTTTAGTGGTGGAATTGCAAATCACGTATAATAATCAACAGCCTTTCATTCGTAGTATACCTATATTTGGAATTTTTGACAAAAGTTCTTTAAATAATATTGATTGATTGACAACTAGTTCTAAAGATTATTCTGTCTTTTGCTTTTATACTGATAAATAGGTACTCAAGTCCACAAAACAAAGACAAGCTATAGGCCCAGAAGTGAATTGAGCTGTATGTATAATGTTTACTAGGCTACCACAGTTAAGCTACTAATACTGGTAGCTTGATAGATACTCCAAGTAGGTACCTTACCAACTCATAATGGTAGAACCTCACTTTCGTGAAAATCTATGTTCAAATTGTGTCAAGATGAAAATCAGCAAGGTAAGTACCTACATACCTATACTATCGACCATCTAGTACCTACATAACAACTAACACAGACTTATGAGTTGAGTAGTACCTACCTAGTTATTCCTACTTCAACCTATGTTTATTTATGTAAATGTTCCATTCCAACTACCTACGTATGCACCCAATATGCAGCGATCAAAGCTGCTGAAAGTGTGACTCTTCGTGCTTGCCTTTCGCCGCCCAGCAAATGTATAATGTGTGGTGAATTTGTAAACTTCAGGGACGAGCACCCAGGTACAGGAATCGAATCTATCGAATGAGTTGATGGCTGCTACGAATATTTTTCATGAAAATTTCATTATAGCACAAACGGTTCAATAAGGAAGAAGCAAATGAGAAACCATTGAAAAACCATTAAAACTAACTAAATTCACACCTCTGAAGAAAAGAATAATGGTAAAATATTCACAAACAAA
Source organism: Eulithis prunata (assembly GCA_918843925.1). Taxonomy (NCBI): domain Eukaryota; kingdom Metazoa; phylum Arthropoda; class Insecta; order Lepidoptera; family Geometridae; genus Eulithis; species Eulithis prunata. The sequence goes on from OU974010.1 coordinate 10,490,133, forward strand.
CACAACCAATTTTCTCAAAGAGAAGCAGAGTACTTTTTGTTTCTTGTGTTTTTTTCTCTCTCGTCTCTTCTTCTTCTTAGCAAGCAAGAGCCACAGATGATGCTAGACTCTTCCAAATTTCAAATAAACAGGATCAAGCCACTTGGCCATCAAGCCAAGTGGAATGGAACACAACCTTGCTTGTCTGTGACCACAACACGTCCACACCACACAACACCACACATGGAACATATTCACCCACACATAGGTAGGTACCAACCTATCGTCATTCAAAGCGGGAAATAGAAATTACAAATAGAACTTCACTTCCGTTTCCGAAACCGATACTACCAGACAGGAAAGAAGTGAGTTTTGACTATCTAGTAAGGTAGGTACCTACGGACTATTATAGGTACTTACACATAAATATAAATATTGGGAATAATGTACATACATACGCAAATAAATTATTTATTTAGAGAATATGACTTTGTGTTGTTTTTTTCTTTTGGCGAATGTTTCTCCAAAAAAAACGTCTGACTGATAATTTCATTCAACAAAACAAACCAACCAATCCAACTTGTCTATCTAGTCTTCCGAGAATCCGACCAAGTTTCAGTAGGTTAAGTATTATTATTTTTTCAACGTACATACTCATACAACAGTAAACAGTAAAATTAAGGAATTTTACATGTTGTATGGAAAAAGTATCAATGCGAATCATTAGAAGTACTTAATATAAGCACAGAAAAAAATACATTCTAAGCTTTCGGGTTTCATTTTTGAATAGTGCTGAATAATCGGCGCGAAAGCTTCCGAAATTATCATATCCGGGATTGGTTGGCTACGGTTAAAAAATTCATTAGTACCAACTTTACAACATTTTGGCAAAGTTGTCATTATAGTATTTTGTACTCTGCAAGTTATTATCGTCTTGGTCGAACCATAATTTTAATTTCATAATTTCCAACACGTTTGCGATGTTTTTGTTGTAAGAAATATGTACGCTGAAATATTCTTCATACAGCAAAATGAAAATGTAAATGTGTAGTGAACTTCTTTAGAATGAATCATGAACTTTTTAAAGAAGGTTGTGATTCTGCAAAAGTAGCTGCACAAATTGAATACGAGTGCGAAATACTATTTAAATCTATTCGATGATATAAATTAATTCGTTCCAAATAAATATATTTCGTGCCTAGCCATCATCTCAATTTTTCTGGACTTCACAACTAATGACGAACCGTTGTTGCGCTGAAATATTTATCTCGTAGGTAGGTAAGTATTATATTTTTAAATGCATTACAGGTCGTCAATATTATGTTTTAATGTGAACAAGAGTATGTAAAACACTTACCAATAATTTCGCAGTCGAGAAATGGAGAAACAGCATTGTAATCCACTTCAAAACTTTGAGGGAACAAAATCGGAAATTTTGAAAAAAAGATTACTGAAATCCGTAAACACCTCCGTGGCTAGTATTTCACAACAGAGTAGCACGCAAAATAATGCACTACTGAATACATTACGCGTGAGTTATATATTTCTGAATAAATAAGTTCCTAAAAAAGCAAGACCTTGACCCCACTGACTTGTTTTTCTTATTTCAGGCGCCAATATCGAACAGCATGATCGTGTCCTCTATGCAAGCATCTCAGAATTCTATGTCCATAGCCCACAACTTTACTCAAGCACTAACCCCTGTAAAAATTCACTCTAATAACCATCCATACCCTCTGCACTTGTCGACTGTGCATGTCCCAGTGCAAATCCCGGGATCTACTTCTAACATAAGTGTTCCTGTGCAACTGTCAGGAGCCACAAGCTCTGTGCCCTTGCAAATAGCCCCTGTGAGTCTACCGCTACAAGTTTCTGGTTCTACAAACAGTGTCCCTGTGCAGCTTTCTGCTGGTGATACAATAAATGTCCCGCTGCAAATTCCAAATAGCCAGAATATTCAACTGTCAGGTCAAACCTTGCCTTCTATGCCTATTCTGCATGGCACTAACCAATCTTTACACAGTTCTATAATTCATCTCCATATGGGATCGAATGCGAGGCCTACTAACTTAGATGGTTTGTCTGAGCTCAGTATGTCCAATTCTTCACAGCTTCACATTACGGACTCTTCTGGTGTTCAAATAAAGATGAGTAATTCTACACCTGTTTCTCAAGTCCAAGTGGGAGTTCAAATCCCGAGCTCCACCAATAATTCCATCCAAATGCGAGGAGCAGGCCGGCCTGTGCCACATGTTGTTTACATCCAGACACCCTCGGGCTTGAAGCCGGTCACCAGTACAGATGTCATCAGCCAGGCCAGTACTAGTGGAAACCCTCCTCAGATAATAGTAAGGAGACCTGTAAGTGAATTAAAATTACAACTTTAAGTAATTAAAAATTTAGCTGGAAAAATAAACAATTGTTTGAAAAACATTAAATTGTGTTTTTAAAAATTTTGTAACTTAGTTTGTATTCTTTGTATGTTTTCAGAACTCTTTTTGTAATTTTGATTAACTTAGATGTGTGTTTGGATTTACAAAAAAATATTTGTTAATTGTATGTTTTTGTTCTATTCTTAATTTTAAGCATCACATAAAATTAAATGTATCCTGTTGTCTTTGTTTGCAGGTAACAAGCACGTCCAATCTACAGCTTTTGTCAAATGTCAGCGCTAGGCCAAACATTGCGCCTAAATTGACAGTTCAAAACAAGTCTTCAATACTCACCCCAGTCAATACCAGTCAGCCCATAGTTATACAAAAACCCAAAGTCAGTGACAAAGTCATGGTTCCTGTCACCATAGCACCAGGTGCGCCCGCCAAGCAAACCATTGCATATCTTGGCCAAATGAAAAAACCTAATACCAAAAACTTGTCAGAGAATCAATCTATTCTTTTAACAAATAATCAGCAAAATAACCCAAACAACAAACTCTTTCTGGCTCCCATGAACATGCCTATAATGCAAAACAAACCAAATACAAAGTTTATTCTACCCGTGAGCATGCCACCTACTATGGCTTCAAAAGGTCCAATTATAAACTTGCAAATAGCTAATGGACAGATACAGAATGACCCTCAGGGTAACATTACAGTAATGCGAGATTCTGGTATCGACCCAATGGATATGCCACCGTTGCATCCTTTGGGGAAGCTTATGAGTCTGAATGGGAATGATTTTAATCCAAACAAATTGGACCTTCCATACACAAGTATATCTATTCCTGGCTCCAGGGCAGAGCCCACAGGAGAGCAAGGTGAGTACACCTTGTCGATACCGGAGACAAACTCGGCTATGAACGACGACATTTACACGGTTTCTATTGAGGACGATGAAGGACAAACTCGCGAACAATCATTCACCTTGGCCATACCCGAGAAGAGCAATAACTTGTTGAATAAAAATATAATCGATAGGAATGAATCACCGTCTGTCGCTGGCCCCGCAATCCTACGGCGTTCTAACTCAGATAACACCAGCAGCGACAGAAAATGCATAAATGCTCATTTTAAAAGGCGAGTTTCACTTTGTGCAGAAAATCTTACCAACAATAATAAGATTTCCTTGATCACTCAAAGGGATGTGGGATTTGAGCAAGTTACAGACACCAACGATGATCATAGAGTTCCTTCATTGTTTTGTGATGAAAAGTTGGACAAGGATCTGGAGAATAAAACGGTAGGCGATTCTGACGTCGAAGAATACAGGGAGAAGAGGAAGGATGCAAGAGGCGAAAAGAGTGACGCGTATTATCCTACAGCAACTGTCAACAATGACGCTTCAAAGGTTAAAGCCGAAAGCGACACGTCTGAAGAGGATCCACCTGGATTGATATGGAATAACGGCGTCGCTATATTGCAAGGAAGTGGTCTGCAGTTCCAAACTAACGAATTCGGCCTCATCGACCTTATCGATAGCTCCGAGCACGATTTGATAAACATTAACGCAAAGTACCAGACACCCTTGAAACAGAGAATCGATAGGAATAAAAATAAAAAGGTTACATCGCCAGAAGACTTGTACCGCTGCGAAGGGTGCGGATGCCACGGCATGGCCGCTGAGTTCATAACGCCTAATTTCTGCAGCTCCACTTGCCAATTAGAAGTCGAGAAAACGTTGATGAAGAGACGAGAAAGGGAAAGGGCAGATCTGTTAAAAAAGAGAAACAAAATGAAGAAGCTGCTAATGAGAAAGCAACTCTCGGAATCCGATATCACTTCGGAGAACAAAGATCAAGAGAAAGTGCCGCTAAAACATTACGATTCTACTCCCGCGGAGAGTATCCCTGATAAACCACCTGAAGAACCCGACAACGAAAAGTACCCATGGATGTGCGGGAAGAATGGTTTCTCGTGGATGCGTTATCTCGACGTCTGTAAGGCAAAAGCGGCTCCCGTTAAGCTGTTTAAAAACCCCTTTCCGTACGGTAGAAACGGGTTCCGCGTAGGGATGCGAATGGAAGCCATAGATCCTCAACACCCAGCCTTATTTTGCGTGGTCACAGTTTCTGAAATACAGGGGTACCGCATGCGGTTGCATTTCGATGAATACCCAGATATGTACGACTATTGGGTGAACGCGGATTGCGTGGACATCTTCCCGCCCGGCTGGTGTGAGAAGAACAATCGGACGCTGCAGCCGCCGGCTTCCTTTACCACAGCTAACTTCTCATGGCCGATCTACTTGAAGCAGATCCGAGCGGTGGCCGCGCCTCGCCAGCTGTTTTCTCACGTTACTACTACGGTAAGTTTGATCATCCTACTACTATATTGAACTACTACCTACTGTTATATGACCGAAATATTTCTGACCTAATCTCTTTCAGGTACTTAAACCAAACTGCTTCCGAATCGGCATGAAGCTGGAAGCAGAGGACCGTAAGAATGATATGATCTGCGTGGCGACAGTGGCGGACATGCTGGACAGCCGACTGAGGATCAACTTCGACAGTTGGGACGAGATGTATGACTATTGGGTGGAGCCCAGTTCGCCGTATATTCATCCCGTCGGCTGGGCGGACGAAAATGGTCTACCGCTAACACCGCCCAACTGTGAGTATTCTTCATTTCATAATATAATAAATACTTAGTTACCAGATTACTTTTCCATGATTAAATTAGGTACAGTTACAGTACGTGAACCAGTGGTTTCCACTTAAGATCAGGTGGGCCATGACAAACGCCTAACTTCGCGATAGCCAGCTATAATGAATTCATAAAATGTTAATTATTAGTATTCTGAGTGTATTCTCAGTTTTAATTAGGTAACTATAAACTGCAGTTTGTTTATCTAGGTACCTAGCCTGTTTCCAATTTGACCTGTAATGTAGTATTTATCAATAAATATCTATTTGTCTATTCCAATCAATTGCTAAGATCCACCGACCGTACTGTGTTTTTTTTCGTCTATTACCGACACGCAGTTACAGAATTATTTGCTTCGCATCTTCCAAGATTTTTTTCAAGATGGTTTGATGAATGTTTTCCACGCATGGGGAATTACTGTGGGCATTATTTTAAATTAGAAAAACTACAAAAAATACGTAAACTGAAAACACAACATTTTAGAGTTAACCTGTTATGATAATGAGGACAACTAACCGAGTGGCGATGTGTCATAATAACCTAATTAGACGTCATGCCGTCAGTGGCTGATAGTATTAATGCTCACTGGAGCGCCATGGATAACGCAGGTAAATGTACCGTGGACTTATTCAAATTAATAAAGCTTTAGTAACGTAATAAATAACCCTAAATAACAATTAATACGCTATTTACTGATCAACGCTAGATGTATGTATAATAGTAGGTATTTATTTACGTTGTGTCGATCCATCGATAAAAAATGTGTACCTAGATCTAATTCGGAAGCGGGAAGCAAATAAACATATTTTGTCCATTCCTCTGCTAATTTCTACACAATAATATTTCTACATAACAAAGATAATGTAACAGTATTTACATGTGAAGGTGGCATAATAATATATTTATCTGTACCTTGCAGTCTACAAGGACCCAGACGTGTTTTCGTGGGAGAACTACCTATCAGAGACGAATGCTGTGCCAGCTCCGCCTCGCTCCTTCAAGACGCGACTGCCGCAGGGCTTCAAGACTGGGATGAAACTGGAGGTCGTCGATCGAAGGGTAAGTCATTCTATGGTATTGATTAACAATTTGACATCACAAAAAATTTTGCCGTCCCTTTCTATAAACTGAAAAGACGAAGACGGTTATAATTTTAGAACTGTCAAATATAAACTCCTGAAGTGAGACTCGCTGTAACATATCTTATTTATCAGTGGTAACAAATAAAAATGCCACTAGTGGTCACTTAGCCAAATGATGTATCAATGTAAGGGGGGCATTCCTTTAAATACATCTTTGGGCATTCCCCGTACAATGGTTTGATGAGGGCCATCAAAGATAATGCATTTAGGTTTAGAATTCAGCTTATTATACACTCGTGATTTATTTAAATCTCGACAAGGAGTTTTTATGACTAAAAAACAAAAGATGTTTTTTTGTGAATAAATAAACTATTTTAGGTCCAAAATAGCTCTTTCTGGAATACTATAGGGGATTCCTATGCCCAGCAGCGGACACGCTCATATGATAATGATGATGAAGATTTCGCACGAAGTGTGGTCGAACAACTTGTCTAGTTTTTCACACCTCGAAACAGAACAGAACCAACAGTAAAATACCTCCTTAGGACGAATGCGTACCTACCTACCTATAAAATGTTAGTTATTTGTTTACAAATCAACCACTTCCACAAATATTATGATACTGCTGTCGATTGTTCTGCTGCAATCTAGTTCGTCCAACAAGTGCACGATAAGTGGGCGTGTGACATTGCGACCGGTCGAGGATTACGATAAAAATGTTTAATTCCAAATTACCGATTGCTATTGCCTTGCGTCAATAATTATAAGACGTGAGTACATACAATTTGACAGTGAAGTCAAGCAAAAAAGTATAGCATTAGCTAGTATTTTTTGATTGGTTAGACAGATTCCATTCCTTTTTCACAAAGCCTGGGCAATGCGGTTGGATGTTTAACAGTCTCGTCGAGCGTGCTATTATGAAGACAGTCGACATAGCTCGTTGACCAATTCGAAGACTGTCTACCGGGACACTACCTATCGCTATACTTAATAAGACTATGTCTACTGCTAAACGTGTATAAGTACACCCCTAATCTACATTGGTCTTATTACACCTTGTATCATTTCATTAATCCACAACTACTTGTCTTACGCAAACAATTCTCCAAAAAAATATGTTTTTCTAACACGAATTGATATTCAGGTACCATTCCTAATCCGCGTGGCGACCATTAGCGCGGTGAAGGGTCACCAAGTTCGCGTGTCGTATGACGGGTGGGGCGACGAGTTGTCGCATTGGTTGGACGACGACTCGCCCGATCTGCATCCCGTCGGGTGGTGTTTGAAGACAGGACATCCGTTGGAACCGCCGCTAAGTAAGTTATTGCATTTCGAACTCAACGTCTCAGATGTGAGCTACTACGCGTCGCTCGTAGCACCACGGATAGTAATCTAGAACATTTAGTTGAAACATTTTTTTTCAACATTAGTTACAATCACTGTGGCTATAATTCTTTCTTCAAGTTCCCTGGATACTCACGTAACAGGTACGAATCATCATCATATCTGCCTGAAAAAGTTCACTACTGGACATTTTAGGCCTCTCAAACGATATAAACCAGGCCGTTAGTGCCTTGCCCGTTCTTCTGGGCTCTGGTTGCGAGGAACTGGCACTATTTTACAATATCTAACCGTGTGCCTGCCAGCTAACACACCTTATGTAAAGTGCAGCTGAATACCTATAATCCAACTGTTCACTCTTTTAAACATTCTATAGTACATTACTGCAGCGGCCCGCAACAGAGGCAAAAGTTATGTTGGGCTATAGTTATTACACGTTGCATTCCAGCGGCCGAAGAGCTGCGGATCCAAGGCGCGTGCGGCGTCGGCGGCTGCCGCGGGCTCGGCTCGAGTCGCGGCGGCGCCATCAAGCAACACTCGGCCGCCTCGGCCTGTCCGTATCGCGCGCGGGACCACAGTCTGCCCGAACGGATCACGACGCCGCACGAACCTGAACGAACCACCGCACCGAAGGAACGAAGGTACAACTTTCTTCTGTGTTTACTCGACTCGTTGTACTATTAGAATACCATTGCATTATTTATTTATTTTTATTACAGATCTCGAGGCCGACCTCCGAAGCACAAGAGGATCGAAGAAGTTTCCAAGAATGATGTAAGTTTGATCATCAACGCCAACTGCTTCGCTAGTTATGTTTCGAAAATTTTCGTCTACATTTTCTTTTTTATGGTATAGTGCTGTGTAGTGATTCGCATTTCGCCTGTATGGAATTTCGGGATCGGGAGCGCGCTTAAACTACTTCTAAAATTGCAGGTGTCAGACGAAGATTCAATGTCCAGCAGCGGCGGCAAGCGATGGCGCGGCAGTGAAGCTCCATACTGCGGCTCCGAACCCATGACGCACCCGCCGGCGCCGGCGCCGCATCCACAACTGCCGCCCCTACGAGCTAACGTCGCGCAGTACATCTCAGATCTCGGCCTGCCGAGTAACCCTACACTCTGGTCACAGGTGAGTCGCTGGAAATTATAGTGATGGTACGATTTCAGAAAGAGCCTTTGACAATGACTGAATATGGATATCGTAGCTTGTTAACACGTAACTTAAATTATCTAATTTACTTATGTGTTTTTCACGTATGCCAATAAACGATATTTCTATTTCTATCATTGAGTGAGGAAATGTTAAAAAGTAAATGTATTAAGAGTATTGGATACGAGAAAAAGTGGTTGGTACGAAAAAAGTTACACTACGCAGGGATGCTGTAGTTAGTGCTCTGCATTCACTACTCAAACTATTGTTGAGCTGCAGTTGCTAAACGCTGGACTAATGTAAATCAGCATGCATTGTTTACGTAACGTGATGATATTTTATAATATCGTGGTGATCCTGAGATGTTACATAGAATGTGTTTCCAGGAGGAGGTAAGCGCGCTAGTGACGCGCGTGGCCGGCGTGGGCGCGGGCGTGGCGGTGCTGGGCGCGAGACTCGGCGGCGCGGAGCTCGTGATGTGCTCGCGCGAGGAACTCGTGTGCGTCGCCAGACTGCGGCTCGGGCCTGCCGTCAAGCTGTACAGCTGCGTAAGGCAACTGCGAAGCCTACCCACTTGATCTATAGCTACTGTGTCTATGCAACTCATAGACGAGTGACACAGAACCTTCCTATTTCTGCGGGTAGTGAATATTCTCGCTGGTGCGACCGTGTGACGGGATTTTCGTGATTTTGACTGTGGTTAACTTTCGTGTTGCTGTTGTAAGCCAAAATACAACAATATCCTTCATGTACCTACTATAATGATTTGATTACACTCAGGAACACACATATGTTAATATGTTTAAATGTTGTCATCCATAGTATCCTAGTCCAGCTGCTGGGTCACAGCTGCACAGTAGGCAGTAACTTCCATGTTCTAAAACGCTTTCATTTATAGTGTGGCACTTTATTTAATTATTTGTTCATAAACTGTATGAGGCATCATCGGCTTCTTTTTAATGACTATCAAAAACTAATATAACTAGATAATTGATGAGGTATTCGTTTTAGAAATACCATCTATGGTATTTAAATCAAAACCTACATCAGTATTTTAAATTATGAAAATAATGACTTGACGATGTTCAATAGGTGTGACTGCCAAATGTCAAACAAAGACAGCTCTTTGTATAAGATAAATAACGATTTTAGAGTATAAAATGCAGGGTACATACACGTACATGCCACATACACGTACATTGCGGTATTCTAAATTCCAACATAATCAATATAAATCAAATTTAGCGATTGGCCAGTAATAAGCGCAGAGATGTAAGACTTGTATTATTATCTCTATTAGGTAAGCTTATAAAATGGGGTATGTACTTTGCCAAATTTATTGCCCGCAATTTTAGCCAACTGACAAAACTATGCAATTTAAATTTTATATGGAGACAATTAGCATTTTAAGTTATAGTCAGAATTTTCGTTGTGTACATAAGATTAATATAAGAGAAATATTTTTTTAAATCTTAAATTCAAAATTAGCACAAAATGGATTAACAAAAATCATGTGAGGGTTGTGATTATCTATTTTGTGTAAGTTATAATCTTAACTAGTATATTTCAAAATTAGCTATAGGTTTTTGTTCAAAACCTAGTTCTTTTATTACAAAATTTTAAGATATTTTTGTCATTAAAATTAAAATGTTCTTAAAATTTTCTTGTAAAAGATTCTCTTGTACATATAAGTAAATGAAGAATAATAGTTTATTTAGTTCCTATAAATAAATTTGATGTCATATCTTGTCTGATGTAAATATTATGTATAATAAGACAAGGTGAAAATAAGGTATAGTGCAATTTAGTTCTTTTAAAACATGTTTCCATTGAAAGTTATTTATTTGAAAGCAATGTTTATGAAATATTTATGAGTAACAAAAGTATCGTTATCACAGCACTGAATACTTTTTAGAAACTGACGCCAAAATCTCAGCATCAGAGAAACACTGAAAGTAGAATATTTTGTACATAAATAAAATGGTATTGTACTTATACCTAGATTGTGAAAACTATCTTTAAAATACAACATTCAATTAAAATTATCGTTCTGGTTACTTCTGCCACCATGTGTAGATCAACATGTAGGTAGGCGTCTTATCTACAAGGCCATGAAATCGAAACTATTTTGTTATTCTTGTAAGCCATGGCCACAACACATGTATTTCAGTGGCTTTGAATTTAGTGTACATAGTTGTGTGTACGGTACGACTAGGTACTAAGTTTTTACATGGCTAATTATGTAGCTGCGATGTGCCATTTTATACGGCACAGATATCTCTGAAATGTTCTTTGAAATATTAAAATTGACGAAATGGTATGCACTAATTTGGTTTACTTTGATAGTCGACCTATAGAAGCTACCTAAAGTGCGGAGAGGACTAAATTGCGGCGTTTTACAAGATGTTATAAAAGGCCGAAATGGAACCCACACTTTAGGAAGATTCAGAACCGGATGATGCTAAGTAGGTAGGCGTACACTCCGATTCTTCTTCTTCTTCTTCTTCTTCTCTTCAATAATGGCCTGTGTCCGTCATTTCGACAGACAATTTTGCCAATGTCAAGTGTTAAAATTGTAATAAATAAGTCAAGTCAAGTCATTTGTCAAGTCGGCTGTCGTTTGTTTTGAAAAGAAAATGGTGGATTTTCTCTTCAAAACCTAACACGAATTTTTACATTCAGAAAAACCACTTCTTTACACACATTTATATCAATGGCTCACACTTTATGTTACGACCTAAGTATTATTGGTTAGAATTCCACCAAAATTAAACAACAATACTCACAATAACACAAGAAAAACTATTAAAATAAAAGTGCTATAATGTGTCGTTTCAAAAAATGACAAAACTCGTGTCGTACACTCCGATTGGATCATAGACTGTAATATATTTGTTTTATGTATTGGATGGTCAGTTTTGACAGTTGAATTGAAATGTCAGATTGCACATCATACGCACGCACACACGCATAGGTGTCTGCCATTTTGTATGTAGAAATAAGGTTGGTAGTATTTTATTCTGTATTTTTCATTCACGCGCAGTGCCAAGCCAACTATAGATTTTGTTTTACGGTTTTCTTTCGGCGCTGCTTACCGAACATTTTTTGGATTAAAAAAAAAAGGTGTATAATTTAAAAAAAAACTTGATGTTAGCAAACCATATTACCAAACATTTTTTCTCCGGATGCGGAAATCTACGGGGTAGGGTGATGATGATGATTAAGTAAGTTTTTGAATGATCTACTAATTACTATTACACTTACATTTTGCGTAACAGATTATCTAGAAGTAAGTACAAGCTTCCCGAAGTGCTTCTAGTGACACAGATTCAAGTATAGTCACAATTGACTACATAGTAGAATGTTTATTTTTATTTACAAGATTTTATACTTACCTACTTACTTACTGCATTGCATAACGTACGTTTACCTACCTACCTGATGGAGTCTGAAGCTGTTCACTGTAGGATAAGTTACCTAGGTAGGTAGGCTTACCTATAGGATAGGTAGGTGGTAGGTACCATGAAGTCAAAAGTTGTTCAACAGAATTCCTCATTAAATGTCGGTGGTGTGCTGTGCAGTGCATACATAGGTACATAGGAACACGTAGAGAATTCGTGATAGGTACCTACTTACCTACCCGTGTGGCTCGAATCAGATACGTACCTACTAAAAAGTTTAGGCATAAGTACCCTGCTTACCTGTTTAGGTAGCTGGCTTTAAAAAAATACTTTTTCAACTTATATAAGTTAGGTACCTAGGTATCATCTAGGTACCCAACATAATTGCAATCAGAAGCAATCAGCTCATAGATTATGAAGCAGCTATATCCATCCATCCGCTTTTTGACACTTGAAATTTGTTCACGCACACAAATGCATGTATACATACATAAAACGCACACATAGGTGTCCGCCATTTTCGTAAGTTGACAAGCACTCGCCGTATTTTTTTCTATGATCTGTGTTTATTTATTGTGCAGCTGCAACAGGATTATTTGTTTTATGCGATTTTCAGGAGTTTTGCTCAGAAAAAGCGGATAAAATACTAGGAAAATGTCTCTTTACTGCGCAAGTAAGCTTTTACTATGATGTACTCGTTAAAGTTTTAAAAATGCTTGCTAGAAAGTAATCTTAGTGACGCGCGAAATAGCCGGGATCGCAATATTTTCAATTCTATTTTGCAGAGATTTATCTCGTGAACATTTACTTTTAGACAGTATAACCATATTTATTTTGTAATCGTAGTTTTGTCTTGTTGTTCAACTTTCAATAAAGCTATTGTTATGATAGGACCTACTCAAACATAACCTAACTTTCCTAGTATCCAATGAAGTGCCAGAGTCTCCCGTGGTATCCCCGACTTCAGGGTCAGTTTTCGAGAAGCGTGTCATTGAAAAATACATCATAGAGAATGGTGTGGACCCTATCAATGGGAAAGAGCTGCGGGTCGAAGATCTCATTGAAATCAAAAGTGAGTAAAATCAGTTTTTGTAAAACCTAAGTGACAGTGGAACTGTGCACTATTAGTAGGGATATCTATCTATAACCAACCTATTTCATTTCTTAATAAATTTCTTCATCAGCACCCCCAATAGTGAAGCCCAAACCTCCTAGTGCTACATCCATTCCAGCAACATTGAAGAGTATGCAAGATGAGTGGGATGCTCTGATGCTGCATGCTTTCACACAACGCCAGCAGTTACAGACTGCTAGACAGGCAAGTAACCAATTTCTGGTAATCCTCATATCTTTCTGAGACAGTTGTCAACAGAACAGTTGAAGTCCACTGGACATAGGCCACCCGTTTTTATTTCCAGGGAAAATGGTTTTTGAGCCTTTTTTATCCAGTGGACCAAGTTACTGCAAGTCATTATAATGGTCTAAAATAACTTTTCATTTTATTTAATTTAACCACACTTTTGCCCAGTCTCCTTTCCTCTTTAATTTGTTCAATTGAATTATATTTTTGTATGTTGGTAATTTGTTAAAAATAAAATAATGTGTCACATCAGGAGCTAAGTCACGCACTGTACCAGCATGACGCGGCGTGCCGTGTGATAGCTCGCCTCACCAAGGAGGTGACAGCTGCTCGCGAGGCTCTGGCTACATTGAAGCCTCAAGTCGGAGTTGTGCCACCTCAACCTACGCACCAGGTGAACCATTATTAGTCTTTCTCTTCACTAATACACAGCATCTACTTTATTGTGATTAATAATTAGCAATTTTTGGAACGGTAGTGGTTGTGACCGAATCTCGTTGACTGTAGCCAAACTGGTTGAGAGTAACCCTACAGGTTTTTACAGAGAAAAGTGCATTGAAAGGTCTGCATTAGTTTTGCTAGTGTACAGTACAGATAACATTGTGTTTCAGCCGGAGTGGGGCGCTGGCGGCGGTGGCGGCGGTGCACCGGCGGCCGGCATGTCGGTTGAGGTGGTGGCGCGGCTGCAGGAGCGCGCGACGGCGCTCACGCAGGAACGCAAGCGTCGCGGTCGCACCGTGCCCGAAGGCCTGCTCTCGCACGACCAGATCCGCGCCTTCAACACGCTCGCATCGCATCCCGTAACTTGCACATCCTATTGTTTTGGTCTTGTTCATACTAGTGCTTAAATTCGCAATAAGCTACATACATACTTGTTAGTAACTGAGATTCATTTTCTCATGTGTTTTTACTAGAATCACAAATTAATTTCTCTCTCAGGGTCTGCACTCGGCCAGCGTGCCCGGCATTCTCTCCCTGGACATCAACCCATCGGACCACAGCAAGCTGTTGACGGGCGGCAACGACCGCAACGCGACCGTGTTCAACAAGGACACGGAGCAGGTGGTGGCCATCCTGAAGGGTCACACCAAGAAGGTGACGCGCGTCATCTATCACCCCGACGAGGACACCGTCATCACCGCCTCGCCAGATCACACTATCCGCGTCTGGAACGTGCCTACGTTAGTATTGCTTATTGTAAACAGCATCCTTTTGCCGTTATCCTTATTTTAATGACTCTATCCGCCGTCTATCCTAAATAATAACCTTCATAGTAAAAAAATCGAAGAGACCTTATCCAGCATTAAAAGATATTGTTATCTTGTTCTCAAATAAATTTGGCGCTCTGTTTACATGTGGTAGATTTGAAATTGTAAGCAAAACTGCAAAGGCCATACAAACAAAAATTTCATTGTATTATTTTGATGTATGAATTTCAGATCACAGACAACCTGTATCCTGCGCTCCCACGAGGGCCCAGTCACGGGATTATCTCTGCATCCCACTGGCGACTATGTGCTGTCCACATCTACCGATCAACACTGGGCTTTCTCAGACATTCGCACTGGCACCCTGCTGACCAAAGTGAGCGATTTCTCGGGAGTCTCGCTCACAACGGCGCAATTCCATCCCGACGGACTCATCTTCGGCACGGGAACTGAAAACTCCCAGGTCAAGATTTGGGACTTGAAGGAGCAGAGCAACGTTGCCAACTTCCCAGGCCATGTTGGACCGGTCACTTCAATCTCGTTCTCTGAGAATGGTTACTATCTAGCGACGGCTGCGGAGGACTCCTGCGTGAAGCTGTGGGATCTGCGTAAGCTGAAGAACTTTAAGACGATTCAATTAGAGGAAGGATACGCCATCAAGGAGCTGTGCTTCGACCAGAGCGGCACGTACCTCGCTATAGCGGGCACAGACGTACGCGTCTACCTATGCCGACAGTGGCAGGAGCTGAAGGTGTTCAATGATCACACCGCGTCGGCCACCGGCGTCAGGTTCGGTAAAAACGCACAGTACATCGCATCAACGAGCATGGACCGAACGCTTAAACTGTATGGCATTGAATAGTTAACATGTTGGGTTAGTTAAGTAGGTATCTTTTCATTATGATTATAAATATCCTAGATTGACTGGTTTCTCTGTATGCATAGTACGATGACGACGCGACGGAGTGTGTACTCTAAGAAGAATAAACAGTTTTTATTTTTAATTAAGCCATGATTCAGGTTTCCTTAAAACTATATTATATAGGTTAAATAATAATTGGTTTGAGCTACAACCCTTGCGAAACCATATAAATTCATTAGATTAAGTTTTATTTGAATAAGATGATTTGAGTAACTTGATTGATCATAAAGATATAAAGATTTTTATAATAATAGTAAGTGTAAATGATTATGAAGTGTGATATTGAGTGAGAATGTTTGCTCTTTCTCTTGTTTGTTGTGTTGCTCTGTAACATCTTTCAATTCATTTCTTTATCAATAAAGATAACGAAAGTAAAAAGTTGTTTTTTAGTAAATTATCTATCTTCAGTCCATTATTTTCCACACCAATTATTTTGAATGTACAAATAAACTACATTATGGCAGCATTAAATATTTATTTTTAAAATTTACATATAACAAACCTACCATCATAGTGATTTTAAGTTGATACACAATTTTGTTTTAACAAAAAATTTACTTAAAAAGAATATACAATGCACAAAATAGTTCTACGAATTTAATAACTAATGCGTTTTCAAGGAAAATCCGAAACAACTATAGTACATACTTAAACTTACCTATTTTAAAAGTTGATAAAAAGGCCTTATATCTGTTTACAAATACAAATGGGTTCAATAACGTTTTATTCTACAGAAATAGGAATTATGGAGGTTTGTGATGAAGAGGATGGAATGCCGCCATACCTACAACATTTATATACTTACCTAGCTTACCTATGTACAATGATTTCAATATAAGCAGCGATAACTATAATGTCGCTAATAAGTTTTTGACATATAAATACCGAACATTTAGATTTAGAAACTACACAATAGATGAATGAAATTCGCATCGAAAACTCGATAAAAGAAAGTTTTATGTGATTGGATTTTATGAATTTCTCACATTTCACCGCTTCATTTGGTACTTTTTCATGATAGAGGATAGAGGCCCATATTATGCTGATAAATAAATCATTACTCAACATAGATTTGAGCAGAGAATTTTATAGAAAAACCTATGTTCAGGGCTTGAGAAGTAAATCAGCATATGGGCCAGAATGAGGGAATGGTTATAGTGCCCACATTAATATTATAGCAAATATTAAAATAATATTATAAATACAGCTGAGTTCCTGCAAAAAGCTACCATACACCTATTTTTGTATCTATCTTAAAATAGTTATAATACATAATAAATAATGACATATTTAGAATAAATAGCAATGATTTTGATCCTGAGTCGCGGATCGTTAAACAATGTGGTTTACGCATGTACTCGTACATTTTATAATAAGTGTGTATACCAGCTTCGCTTCTGAGGCAAAAATGTGGCGGAAGATAATAATAATTAAGGATCTAAAGGTAGTATTGTTTGTAGTTGCAATTTCTTTGTGAATAAATTCATTTCTTTAATTAAAAAAAAGATACTGTTACTACAGAAGATTTGATCAGCATAGCACACCTAGCGGTAAGGTACTCGTAGGTAACCTCCTTTGCTCCGCGTAGTCGGGTAAAAATATTTTGTAACAAACAGTAGATACATATAAGTTAATTTACTATTGGACACTGCACTGGTACCTACATAATTATAACTTTTGCCTATAAATAGTGGATTGAGACTCTGGAGCAAAATCATTTGTATGTTAGACCTCACAAATGTACAAGTTATATGCAAGTTCAAACAACAGAAACATTCTATTAAAAAAAATACTGCACATTTTGTACAATAATGTTAGGTAACCTACTACAAACCAAAGAATATTTAACACTACCTGCGTTATCGCCCCAACGATGTAATAAAAGGACAATAATTTACAACCATTATTGATATTATTTTCTCTGACCTAGGGATCAACAGGCCGACTAATTGAATGAGTTCTCATTGATTGATAAATAATATTGGTCAGAGTTAGTTTACATACTGTGTTAATCACGAATCACGAACGGAATCCGAGGTTGATCCTAGAGTAATAGAACAGGTAAACCTGTCCATTTCATATCATTTAATTCAGAGGGCGCTGCAATGTCCCCGCCAAATCGACCCTTTATTAATACAACTCTTTGAACTCCTATCTATACCTGAACAAATTGCTGTGCCCTAACAGGGTTTATGTTTGATACACTACCTTTTGTACAACATCTCTAAAACAACTCTTCGTTATTTAAGTGCACTAAAATAAACTTGCTACGATTTTATTTTGAGAAACAATATTATTCTGATGGAACATTTTACGTCAATAAACAAGTTTACTATGCTCATCATTGCTCATGGCACATGCCTAAACCTGAATTCTTATAATATGGCTATATACAATGATTATGCAAATCAAACCAACCTATCAGCCAAAGTAGCCTGCTCAACGGGTATTCAGTGTTTTTTATGCTATTGTGATATTAGAGTTGATTTATTATAATATGACAAATAAACAATATTGAATTTAAGAGATACTAACTCAATTTATTTGTATGGCTAAATAGAGGTCTAACTGTAAAGGCGATTGTCTACCTTTATCAGTTATAATAATCGGTCACAAAAATTGACCTAAGTGTTCTCTATAAGATCCTATGGTTTAAATAAATGAATTGAAACTGTAGGTAGACGAAACGACCTAACGAATGCCTCGTTTATTGACCTGAGGCATTACATTGTCAAAAAACGTAGTTTACCTGGCACATGACATAGTTATGAGTTATCGGCGGCAACGGTGGATGAATTTATATGCAAGATGGCTGACAAACATGAAATCGTTGATATTAGGGGATTCCCCAGCTGTTTCATAATGAAGTAAAGCAGCGTTGGCACCAAAGCACGCCGGTAGCCGGTGCATGTCCAAGCTAGGTGCGATACTCAAGTATATGGTCTAAAGGAGCGGGACCGCCGCAGTGCCGATGTCGCGAAAGGCGTACGCCATCCGTACCGCCCTCAGGTCGGCGGCGCTGGACGCGGGTCAGGCGAAGATCAGCCATATCACGAATAGAATAGCCACCCACAAGAATATCTTGGACAGAAACTGCTCCTCTTCAAACTGAGCAGTGCCGCGGGGAGCTGGAATAATATATAATTTTTGTACCTACCATAAACACTATCTCTCATCTCAGCAAATCACCAATGCTAGAATTCCCTTTTTGTTGTTTTTAGTGTAAATACGTAATAGCACCCCTGCGACCCTGGCAAGACCCACACCACAAGCTTCAGCGCAGAAAGCCGATACACCAACTGAACTGCGTGGTCAATCGTCTAACCATTGCGAACTTTGTGCCACATCCTGTGTTATTCTCGTTGTCAGCTCATTGTAATGCTTTCGTAAAAAAACAGTTATCTTACTTCGCCTATTAAAATGAAGTGAATAAACGTTTATCTGTGAGACTGGTTTGGCCTATGATCTGTACTTAAGATAGTTAGTGAGTAACGGCTCTAGCAGTCGTAAGCCACGACGAAGGCATTGAGGCGGCCTAAAAACTCTGTCACCATAGTTGGCTAGTAACTCATACGAACTTAGTGAGTGAAATGTCAATTAGCATGATTTCCGATTTCTTATAAAAATTACTGTGTAGGTCATGAGTAGGTCTAATATTTTATAAGGTTTTATAGGAAGTCAACCGATAAAATGTCACAATAAATAACATAGGTGAATCTAAACGGCATGCCAGTTCCACCACGCCACCAAGCATAGAATAACTGACAAAGAACAAAGTCAAAAAATTATTTACTCATTTAGCTGTTAGCACAGTTAGACACAGAGGGTGCGTCTGCCAAGTTCACAAGTAGATATATTTTAGAATCGTCTTATAATATAGCAGGAAACATGATTATATGGGCCAGTTTCTCGCGACCAGAGCCTAGGCTCTGTAAGGATGCATCATGGATCTTCACCTACAAATTAAAACAAGATAAATGTATACACATAGTATAGCTTACCGGAGCTAGGTCTCGGGTCCCCAAAGTTGAAAGTGGAGGTAAGGAAACCGAACGGGAAGGCGCCGATTCCGAAGGACATCTGGAAACCGTCGCCAAACCCGAAGCTCGGGAACCCGCTGGCGTTCTCGGGCTCCGTGCGCTGACCGGCAGGCCTGGGAGGCACCTAAAACGCAGATATGCATATTTTTAAACTAGTCTGCCTTGGTAAATTGATCCAGTCTACTCAACGGCCTATCACCGCATCTTCACCGCGACGCACGCAACGATGATACAAAATGATTTTTATTATTTATAAATAAATGTTGCTATTTAATAAATTATCTATAGATCTTAACAACCGAGCAGACGTAAAAGTTAAGGGTGCTGTGCTTTCTGCTACGCATTTTCATACATCTGACAATCTTCACCCACCCATCCCCGCTGACCAAATCTAGCCCCTGCTATGTAGCCAAAACTATTTATGAGTGAATTGTATAAGTAATTCAACAATACTTTGGTGTCTAATGTATGTGACGCATGGAACAGGGTTTACCAAAGGTCAAGCGTATTTAGCATAATGTATAATTCAAATTAAAGTAGGGAAACCTTACAGACTGAACTACTAATTATCTTCTTAACTCAGGTATTTGTAAGGCACCTTCAAAATGAGTAGGTAGGCATTGCTTATGGGGACTAAGAAAACTTATTGGACTTATTTATTGTGATTTATATATTAAGAAAAAAAATAAAAATAGTCTATTCATGGTAACCTCTTACTTGCATTAAAATAAGTGCTAGTTATTACCAAAGAGAATGCTGTCAACAATAAAATAATTTGAAATTACATTAGGTTTCTCTACTGATATTTATTATTAGGAGCCTGTAGTGTTTTTCTGCTTATAATATTGTAACAATGTAACCCTTTACTAATAATGTAACAAAAATTATTTATTTACTTTGCATAAGTACAATTCGCATGTTATAGAGTGTGTACATATTGTTAGGATGCCCATTATAAGTATTATCATCCTACAGTAATGTTTCTGGAACCTGAACCACTTAGTATCTCGCTGTAGTCTTGTTGGATCCTCTTCCTCATAAGTCATTCATCATCAGACCTCAGATCATTAAATCTCAATAAATTGAGAAGAACTAAATGTTTTAAACTGAATTATGCCTGAGATTCCTCAAAACTGGTTTTCAGAGCTGATGAATATCCTCATAACTTAAAAACAGCTCCACCAATTTTCAGCAAACATGGCTAAGAACCAGACAAATCACATTTCTTACAAAAAATTGCACAAATCAGAGCCTTAATTTCAGAGCTATGAGGACATAGACAGATAGACCCACAACACTGTCAATCGTATAACACCCCTTCCAATCAATAGGAAACAAAGTACACAACCAACCTTATTTCTAGGATCCTCTTGTTTGGTATTCCCCCTGCCATAGAGTGGGATCACTTTGTCTCGGCTGATAGCAGCCTTGCAAACAGGGCACACTTGGCGACTTGGCCTTGTCTCCAGCCACTGGTGCAAGCATGGCCAGCTTTAAAAAAAACTTTCTTTGCATATTATATATCAAATACCTACTGGTTGTAAACAAACTTGACAATACTACCTACCTGCAGGAGTTACCAATTTCAAATTGCACCCTATCTTTCAAATGTGGTGTTTGGTAATTTCATTTAGTTACAAATTCAATAGAATATGATTAGTTAGCTACAATTTAGCATATAATTTGCATAGTTGCAGACAAAATAAACCAGTGAAAAGTAGTTTAAAAAAAAAACCATTTTGTTTATTTGAAAGTAAGCAGGTCGACCACCTGCTGATGTAAAATGACATCAAGCTAGCTAGGGACTACAAATATGTTGCAGTGCAGTAACAGTAAGACATAAAGTCAGCGTACCAAAAGAGATGTCCACACATGCTGACGACGGCGTCTCGCGCAGTATCCAAGCAGATGTTGCATTCCAACATCCTCTCATCAGTTTTATCTTCCTCTCCGCCCGCGTCGCCCGGCGGCGGCGCCGGCGATGAGGTGCTGGCGTGCGCCTCGGTTCCAACCATTGTGCTAACGCTGACCACACTTCGCACTACTGCTTCCACTCAAGACAAGGACCTACCTAGCCAAAAACCTTATCGCAATCACAGAGTGACGTCGCAGTTGTGACACGCACCACAAGAACTCAGTTGAAACCTCGAAACATTTAAATAACTCGCGTACCCAACTCAAGGAAGGCGCGTATAGAGGAGAGATTAAAGATAAGTTGCAAAATTATTTATCCACAAAGAAATTGGATGGCAAATCGGTCAATCAACCCAAGAGTAAAATTATGGTAAATTAAATGGTCGCCAGATTTTTTTTTCTATGATCCCGTCCCGTGGTTTGGTTTGATTAGTTTTTTTTTTGTTCAGTCAAGGCACGCACAGTGTGACAGGTGGTCCTGTCGTGTTGTGTCAAACATAAAAAAATATATACCACAGACAACAAAAAACTGTTCTCATATTATGGAGATGGAGACGGTGTTGCCCCTTTAGCAACTTTGTTGCTAGCACTAGGAGATTTATAACTGCTTACGTGATATTTTTTTTTCCGATTAACAGTAATTTTTATACAAAATGTACATTATTTTATGTACAAAAATCTGAATGAAATGAAGGTATTTTTTTTAATTACCTTTTTATTAGGCTAAATTACAAAAAAAATCTTAATAAATATAGGTTTTACCGGACTTAAACGGTTTTGCCTGATACTATAGACAATAATCATGTCCAGTTATTTTTTTTTCTTTCGTTCCTATCTTTTACGGTTTTAGATTTTAGCGATTTTAGCTATGAATAAAAAAAATTTAATATAGTTCTTTTTTTTTTTTTTTTTGATACAAATAATATTTATTCACAAAGAAAATTACAACTAATACAGTATTTACAATATTTACAAAAAATATTTTTTTTTTTTGTTATTTTGTATCGATTTATCAATACTTTTTCAACAAGCTTACTAGCTACTACCCACAAGCATAGCCAGTGTTGCCAGAATGTTACATTATGTAACATTTTACGTTACTTTTGTGGACTGACTGATGCGACGTCCGCGTGAAAATCTATCCCTTCGTTTTGACTTTGTCGTATCGCATATTAATCACTCATACGCGTCTAAATTTCTCAATCTTCCATCCCGCTTACTTAAGCGAGCGAGCAAGCGAATGGTGTCTAGCAGCGAATTATCGATTTTGAAGTTTAACAAATGAAACAGGAAACTTATTTTACTTTTTGTGTATTAGAGTGCCACAATAAAGTATTCTTTCACATAATATAAGGTAATGTAACGTTTCACCTAAATTTGGTACTTTTTGAGCTGTTTCCTGTTAGACTTGACTATCTGCCACTGGCAGCACTGGGCAGCACAGCAGTCACAGCACCCACAGATTATAGGAGTTCGGTGCACAGATTACTAGCAAAGAGAATGCAAAAAAAAGATTACTAGGATGAAAAAAGTTAGAGTTTGGATTTCCGAGAGTTTTTCGATTTCCGTCGAATTAGCTGAATTCGCTGATTGGGAGAATCTCACGTTTTGGTAATAATGATCTGGGTATACATAATCAAATGTGGATGCTTACACGTATGAACCTACCTATACAGTTTTATCAAAGATTTATGAATTGTTATGTTGAAAACAATTTATTGTGACGTCACAGTGCCAATCAGCAACTGAGTGAGGGGAATCAGTGTAGGTGATACTGCTACGAGAAGAGAAGCAGTAGCAAAACAAATATTATGGGGGGCGCAGTGAGCTCGGGTCGTGATAACAATGAGCTGGTGGACAATTTAATGGGTGGCGGCTACATCCGAAGCCGCACCGTGGAGCGTGTGTTTCGGGTGTTGGATCGCGCTGACTACATGATTCCGAATGATCGCGATCAAGCTTACAAAGACCTGGCTTGGCGCAGTGGCGCCTTACATCTCTCAGCTCCTTGCATTTATAGGTGAGCATGGCAATGTCTGCCTACTAGCTTCTCGAAATCAATACCACCAGATTTGAACACGTCGTCATTTAGATGTTTTTATGTTACCCTAGGTTTTTTTTTTAAATCTCGGCACCATGGAGTTGCAATTTTTAGAATGATATTGTAACATTAGACTGAGACTGATTAGACAAAATATACTTTTTCTCCAGTGAGGTGATGGAGGCCTTGGAGCTGAAGCCAGGTTTATCGTTCCTGAACCTGGGCTCCGGCACGGGCTACTTCAGCGGCCTCGTGGGCCTCGTCATTGGTTCTGGTGGAATTAACCATGGTGTGGAGATACATCCTGGGGTTCTTGAATACTCAACTAAAAAACTTAGTCAATTCCAAGAGAACTCTGTTACTTTGGATGAGTTTGACTTTTGTATACCAAAATATTATAGTGGTAAGTTATTTTAAGGTTGATTTCATTAATGTTTGTAGTTGATTTAATTACTTAAGTACCTACCTATCTACTTGTTTGTGTTCTCTTTCTTTGATGTCAACAAGTTTATAATTCACTCATAGTAGTTACCTGGTTTACATCACACATTATGACAATAGGTTGAAATATAACTAATGGTTTGGCCTGGTTTTGCATAGTTTTACTTTTCAAGCAATCTAACTGTATTATGGACTGCAACTACTTGAACGTAACTAAATACTTATATTACAATTATCATTGTGACTTGTGTAGGGAACAATTAATGATGAAAACATGATAGTAATTTGTTTTAAGTAAATTTTTTACTAATTAAAGATAAGTAGTAAGTATATTATGTATTAGGTAGGTATAGTATATTAATACTGTTAATTTAAGCCTGATCTCTTATTATAAGTATAGTATTTAAGTATGATACAATATAAATTAGGTAATACTTCTATTTATGCACCTAGCGATAGATAAAATATTGTGGTGCCCTGTCAGGGTTCATATTGAAAGCAATTAAGTTTCAACTTTATTTAAGATCTGTACCCACAATATGAATGCAATAAACAACTTGAACTTGAGTACTTCTATGCTATAAAGAGATTGTAATGCTAAAAGCACATAAGTTATTCATGTTGGCTTGTAGCTCCATGTTGCCATTACTAATCAGATGACCATTGTGACATAAAGTGAAAGCAAACAAGCAAAGAAATAGACAATGTTATAAATGAGGGCTAGCCAGTGATGGTGCCAGCATTACTGTTGCAACATCAAAATATTGCGTATTATGTTTTTACCAGGTAATGCCCTAAGCCTGGCGCCGCTGCAAACGCTATACGATCGCGTCTACGTCGGCGCTGGAGTGCTGCCCAACTATGAGAACTACTTCAAGCAACTGATCAAGGTACTGAAATATACTAATCTCTTTTTACAACATTTAGTTCAGCTCATTCATTCTTGAATGTTTTGTACAGTATTCAGTTCTACTCAGCCTTCATTTAGATGAGTGATTGCTGGTGGCCTATCCATCTGTGCAAAACCTTATCAGATCTTTGAGCAGTCTAAAAGCTCTATCAGAATTAACCATAAAAGCTCACTTACCTTACCACAGTTCAGGTGTAGTATAGGTGACCTGACCCATTGTAAATCTTTGTAAGGTCATAAAAATTATCAAACTTGTGGGGTCTGGGTTATCTGCTTGATGCTGTAAGTCAGACTTATTCAAATCTAGTATTTACTAAAGACCCAATAGCTGGCTCGACTTGATATATCTATCATCATCAATCATCAATATTCAATATATATATATATATATATAAAACTCTTTTGAAGCTGACAGAGAATCAACGCACAGCCTAAACTATAAGTCCTAGAGGTATGAAATTTGGAGGGTAGTATCCTTATATAGTGTAGGGGTGCACTAAGAAAGGAATTTTGAAACGTCACACTCTAAAGGGTAGAACGCGAGCAACGCCGCGGGCGACGGCTAGTGCTATTATAAAACTATAAAAAAGCCAAAAAGTTAAATTAAAGATATCGATAAACTAAATATGCAGATCTACTAAATAAACGATTCTGATTCCGAAAATCGAGTTTGTCTGTTTGTTTGTTCGCGGATCACGCCTAAACTACTGGACTAATTTCAATGAAACTTATACCATTCGGAAGCCCTTTTTCCGGATTGAAACATAGGCTATATTTATTTTAAAAAAAGACGTGGATTATGTGATACAGCTTGACCTCTCTAAACCAAAACCAGCCTTTAGCACGAGGTTCATCGTATGCTGGTTGACAGATATTTTGGTGGAAAGTTTCGCACGCGTACGAAGTAGCGCGGGCATCAGCTAGTTAGTCATAAAGCTGTGACTGATTCAACACACATGTCTTGAATCCACCCCCAGAGGAGCCTTAACATTGTCTATGAAATCGATGTTTAGTTTAGTTACATAATAATCACTTCACCTCAATAACACCATAATGAATACAGCTAAATGTATAATCGTTGCATCGTGTGCACCACACATATGAGCGCGGTAGTGTGACGGTGTGGTGGGTGACCGGCAGGTGGGCGGCGTGCTCGTGATGCCGCTCGGAGACCACCTCGTGCAGGTCCGTCGCATCTCCGATACAGAGTGGACGACGCGTCAGCTGCTCAACGTATCCTTTGCAATGCTGCGCGCGCCTACCAAGGAGGAAATCGCTGAACCCATGAAACTGGGTAACAAATCTGATGAGCATGAAGCTTTTTTACTAAATTTTTGTTTAAACTTTAATTTTAGGAAAAGGTGTATAAGTATTAAGAACTATGTCATGCAATTAAACTATGCAAGCTTAGCTAAAGGTTGTTAAGCTTTCGGGTTGCAACCTGGGTTAAAATGTATGTAATGATATTCGAATTTGACTGTTGTTGTAATTTCTACCCAAATCTAAAACATTTATATAATATGCATGGTCTCTAGTTTTAGTTTTATACTAAAGTTTCTGCTGTCTTGAAAATTAGTTTTTCTTTATCAGACGAGTTGGTGCCCGTATCTCTGACGATGCTATGCCGAGCCACGATTCGTCGCATGATGCTTACTGGAGTGTGCCGACGTCATCCCGAACTGAAGGAGCCCCCGCCGCGTCGGCCCAACGCAGCCCGCCCGCCACCACGACGTATTTGCATCCCGCTTGACTCCAACACACAGGGTGAGTGCGACAAACACACCACTACATGCCGCTCTTCATTGCTATCGAATACACGACCGATGTGGAATCATCAGGGCATGTTTTGTGAACCCTTCCACATACACTTTCGTAAACATGAAGGTTTACCTCATTTTTATAGTCATCAATCGAAACTTGTCAACTGCAACACGCCAAGATCTTTGGATTCTACAGCCTGATCCCAGATTAGTAGTTGCAGTATCTCTCTAAGTATATATGTTGATACTTGCAGACCCGACTCTTCACGAGCTGCACGACATGCGAGAGCAGGATGGTGGTCGTGAGATGAATGCTCTGCTATCTCTGGTGCTCAGCATGGGGAACAGTCGTGTGGCCGGCTCGCTGCGCTTCGGGGATCAAGAGAACCTGGAGCGCCTTGGTCACTGGGAACACAGGGTATGTTGCTACTATACCTTGTAATATGCTGCTAATGGGATTTGTTCTGATAAATTGTGTAACGTGAAGCTTACAGCTACTGCCTTTCTTTCCCGAACAGGCCACCAAAGTTCCTCTAGCTAAAATGGCTGATCAATCAGTTGCCATCTCTTTTTAATCTTGTTGTCATGCAAATGGTAATGATAGCCTATTTTTGAAGTCTAGTAAAATAATAGGAGATTATGAATAAAGGCCTAAGTCAGCAACGAGTATGTAGCACTTCTACCGCTGCAGACGTGTAGACATCCAAAGGCATGTCATTAGGTGAAACATAATTATGCTTATTTGAGTTAAATATTATGTAAGTATTAGTATTTTTTAATTGGGGATGATATTGATTGGATCTTGTCAGGAGTTGTTGAACGAAGACCGTCACGCGTCCGATACGAGCGACGACGACGACGACCCTCTCACTGAAGGCCCCGCGAGGCCGAGTGCCGCTGGAGCCTCCAACGCGTCGGGACTCCTCGATCCGGTCGCGAGGTGCGTTATACTATACCTTCATGCCTCGATTTTTTATGATCCTACAGTTCACAGCTTTGCTTAGTGGTCTGGTCGAACAGAAAACGTGCTTAGCGCGCCTTAAAACTTACTGGCGTTGCATAGGTACTCGCGCGGTTCCATTATGATGAGCAGAGTTAGATAGATAGATAGATAGATATATTTTTTATTGCACAAAAAGAAAAGAAGAAAAACAATAAAAGAGAAATAAGTAACGTAACGTGACGTAAGAGTTGTAACGTGTGTTCCAGTGAGAGCATGTCCAGCGATGGCTCGAGTGCTAGCCCGCGGCTAGGAGACGGCAGCACGCGCTGCGACGCGCGAGGTGTGAGTCGGGCTCCCGGAGCACCTGCACCGGGCGCCGCGGCCTCCAGGACCGACCTCAACGCGCTCAACCCCGCCGGCAGGGTCGAGGTCAGTCGAAGGCATCCCTAACTACCGCTTGAACTTCGTGCATGAATCCGTCGATGAAAGCTGATGCACCCATCGCTGCGCATGCTGGGAGTGGCCGGTCATACAGCTGCGTTCTTCGAAATTTCTGGTCTGCATCGAGCTTGTACAGTACAATCTTCCTTGGTCTTCGTCAGGTTAACGACGAAAAAGCGGTGGCGATGAAGCCGACGGTGGCGCCCAACGTCCCACCTCCGATCGACTGCAGCTGCATCAGCAACCGGCCCTCCAGCAGCGGCAGAACCGGCCCAGCCCGGCCTTCCACCAGCGGCAAGAGTCCCGGCGCCGAGCGCGCTATCAAGCGTGTTGAGCCGCTACCCGGGCCCAGTGAGTCCACCGGGGGACACAGCGGAGCCATCGACCGACCCAGCAGTGGACTCGACGGCAGCGACAGTTCGGACTCTCCCCCGGGACCTCCAGGCCAGCCCGGCGTCAGTAGGGGCTCAGGTTAGTGCGACGTCGATCGAATTCATCCACTAGTAACTGAAAAGGTTAACCGAGTACAAGGTGACCGTCTCAGGCCACCGGGATCTCGGTTACGCTCAGCTTATGGTCTCTCGTTCAGAACACGATTGCATTCTTCCTCGGGTAAGTGGTCCATCTAAATGATCTTCATGTAAATGTTTTGCTTGCAGGCGAGGGTGCGGAGGCAGATGCGGCCGACGACAACGTCCCGTTGCGTGGAGTGAGCAGCTCCGAGCGCGGGGAGCGCGCCGGCCTGGAGGAGGGCGGGCCGGGCGCGCCGCGCCTGCTGCGTCACATCCACGTGCCGCCCACACACCAAGCACGCAACAACCCCACCAGACCCAAGCGCTCTCTGCAATCAGTACGTACATATCTACAGCCTAGTAGGCCGCGTACCGACTGCGCCCACTCCTCCACCACCCGTCTCGACGGATGTGGAAGCCGCGAGACTCCGGCATTTTGTTGTGGGGGAGTGCTGATGCAGATGTAAACACCATATTTGTGTTGCAGAAGAGGGCTATTCGTGCAATTTATAACATGAGAGAATCACTAGGAAATAAGTTTTAAAAAGTAAATATGGCACGATCTTGCCAGTACATCTATGAAAACTTATTGCATGTTCAAAAAATATCAATCTATTCAACAAAAACAGTCATAGTCATAATGTTAACCCTAGAAATAAAGACAAACTCGCTGTTCCTACCACTAAGGTTAGTAAATCTTTCATTGCTCTATGTGCCCGCTTCTTTAACAAAATCCTAAGTGATGTGCCTCAGTTGTCGATTGGTAAGATCGAAAACGTAATAAAACGAAGATTTCTTTCATAAGCATCCTATAAAATATCTGATTATTTAAAACACAAACAAGAACTAGCTCCAACTCATTCAATAAAAAAATTTAATCATATCGAAGTGCTAAGTAAGATATGATTGAATAAAAAATTTTGACTTTCTGTGAATATAAATAACATTCAGTGAACGAATGTTAATAGCCAAAAGTTATGACCATGAAATTAAATGATGCACCTAACTGAAATGTATGAATTATTACCTTAATGCATTCACCAGCAACGTCCGGTAAGGCGGCCGCAAGTGCAGATATTCTTCGGGAACGCGGGCTCGTACGACGGTGACGACGTAGTGCTGTCGGAAGCTGACTATGCCCGACCACGCTCTCCGGACATCCAGACCGACAGTGATAGTTCCACCGATGATCAGATACAGACCAATTCTAAGGTGAATGGAGTTTTAAACTATACTTGCAAATTTAAAAAAATTAATATACTACACTTATTATTTAAACCAAAGTAAACATCCCCTTAGTGGGGTGCTTGTCTATCTTTTTATCTGACTACGACGAAGCAAAAAGAAAGGTAAGTATATGGTTTTGACCAGTATGTGTGTATGTAGGTATCTTTAAAAGATAGCCGTGGCTGTATGCCACCTATCTTAACCTCTTGACATCACTATGTACATAACAATTTCAGATGATAATATTTTCTTGTTTCACACTTTTTAGAGAGTAGTTATGTTTTAGTTTTTGAACAGATTTTCTTTTAATTATTTTGGTGTGGCCGATGTAGTATCGCGAATACGGCTCGCCTTTCAAAACGTGGTAATAAGTCTTTACTTAATGTCTAATTTACATCGTTAGATGCACATTGTAACTTTTATAGGCAGCATGCGGTCAAACTGTTCGTGGCCGCATCAGTGCGCGGGTCCTCTTAGGAAGGTAGTCAAGGAGACGTTCAAACATGACACATACTCGTGATAGGTTCCTTGATTAATGGTTACGTATTTTTATTTATGTTCGTAGGACAACAAGCGTCAGAAGCTAGACAGTGGCATCGGGGACTGCGCCGTGTCCTCGAGCAGCGAAGCGCCGGCCACCTCCGGCGCCGACACCGACACCTCGCCTCCCGCCTCCGTCTCCGACTCAGCTTCCGGATCCGCTTCCGCTTCTGCCACCGACCGTGAGTTTATTTTAAACGCTGGGGTCATTAGGACCCACTTACCCCACCGAATGTATTTTCAATGGGGCGCTACCTCACAGTCCCAGGGCACGCCTTAAGGCCTAAATGAACTTTCTCGGGGAGACAATATATCAGCTTGTTCCACTTACTTCTCATAAAAAACACCATCAGGCGATGCTAGAACACTGCTGTGATAAGCGAAGGCCATGCTTTATTACTTTAACGACAGCGGTTTAGATAAGATGGATAAAGTATAATAATGTTGTGTACAGTGGGGGTGTTGGTGGTGTCGCGTGAGCGGGCGCGGAGCGGGGCGCGGGCGCGCGCGCACTCGGACGCGGAGGCGCGGCGCCGGCGGCAGGAGAGCGACGCGCGCCGCGTCAGGCTCTCGCTCCTCATGAAGCGAGCCATCAAGGAGCTGCCCTTGCCGTATGCCCTTAAGAAGTTCGTCAACTGGTATCGCTGCTTCGAGATCTAACGTGAATCGTTTCATTCGAGTGTGGGCCTCGGTCGCCTTCCTACGTAGCAGGACGAGGGCTTGCTCATGAAGCGGTGTCGCTGCGGAGGGGTTTCTAAATCAGAAGCGGGTCAAATTGGGTGTGGGCCTTCGCTCGTTGGTTAGTTCGTGCGTCCGAGGCGCACCCGACTACGTGGCCTTCACAAGTGCGGCATCAACCAGCTCCCACTAATCTTACCCACTATTATGTTGTATGAAACGAATGAGACGATCCATTGTTATTGGCGCAGCATGTTAATTTCTCATTAAAAAACGTTATATTTATTCGTGCTCAGTGGGGGTAATTTGTGCTCGGGTTTCGTCCTGGCCGGATGACCGCGGCAACCAGCTCTCGTATCAAAGATCTTTTAATGCTGGTGATCTGTGTTATAATATTGTGGTTTTAATTCAATCCCGATGCTCGGCGCATGATATGCGATGGGTGTTAAACCATCGGTATGCGACGGGCTTGAGATGAGATCGGTGGCAAAATGATTGGTATTGTGCCATAATCTATCTAGTGTGTAATAAGTGTGTTGATTGCATGTATAAGATCTAAAGCCTCGTCCACAGTAAATGAAGTGTATAAAACTATGTACTATTATATGTCACCATCAGCCCCTAAATGTGGACGAGGCATTGCAGTTTTATGCAACATTTAATGTAAAAATATAATAGATAAACTAAATCGATTGCTTCTGTCATATGTATGTTTTGGCTATAGTTGTACGTGAAGACCTGATTTGTTTGTGATGCGATGTGAGGAGTTGAGTTTTTCTAAATTCGAGCTGAACGTCACATCACTATCAGTTAGCGTGACTAGCCTCTTAAGTGCTAGTACATAATCTCAATTAAACTAGTTTTAAACACTAAGCCGTTCTCAAGGTTCTCAAATGAACATTTACTTGGAAATCTTCTGTTGCTTTTCTTCTCACGAGCTGTTCATATAAAGAGGAGGAGGGAGTATTACAAATAGGCTTCACAAAGATCTTAGACAAATATAAGCATAGTCTACAAGTTTAGAGATATGTTGATTAATTATTTTTTCGACAAAATTGCTCATAGTCATTTTTACGTTATACATATTGTTAGGTTAACTATTTTTATCTGTTGGAATAAAATATGGAGGAGTTATATTACTTCAAAATGATTTTGTATTTGAACTGAGTTAGCTATATTTTGTTTAATGTATTTTATTTTTCTATATAGTTGTAGTAGTCGTTGAGGGTAGTTGTAAATGTTGCCGATATTTTAATCTGTATGCATAGTTATTTAGCCAATATAAATAATCCATTGTATTACTCGTAGATGTTTCAATTTAAGCAGTGGATCATACTTAATATTATGAATGCGAAAGTTCACATTTTTAGACGCGAAAGGCCTACGCTACGTCGCGTCGTCGGTTGCATCAGGCGGAAACTGATTAACCAAAAAAAATTACTAGATGTCACTGATAATTGTCACTGTCAAAATGATAAAAAAAATCTGAATCGCGCTTTCGAAAACGCACGGCGCCCAGAGACCTGCGTTTGCAAATCAACGAAATCTTTGTTACCAAAAAATCATTTAATAGAACACTGATTAAAATCGGTACACGCGTACGAAGTCGCGGGTAACAAATAGTGCTAATTATAATAATAACTTCATAAATATATTTTAATGGATCGTCATTAGGTGTTTTCGAACTCGAACAATATGCCATTATTTTTATGAAAGTCATCGTTATAATAATTAAGACGATCAGTCATTTATACTAAATAAAATAGTTCACGTTTTAATTAATATTAGAGATTGATTTGAAACTTCGCTTTGTATTTTTTTGTAGCTTTGTCGAAAGAGTAGAGTTTTTTTTTTCAATGTATTTGTGTACTTACAAAATAACTGTTTGTCAGACTGATTGTATCATTTTATTGCTTCTCATGAAATAACTATGAGAATATTCACAATTAATATAAATTCAAAAACACGAGTACAAAATATTTCAAAACGGTTGGTATAACGTGTTAGTACGGTCTTGGATCGTGCCGGAACATACTCGTACTATCTGAAACCATTTTAAATTTTTATTTGCCTTGACTGTAATGTACAGTCGAGGGATTAAAATGTAATAATATGCCTCCAATTATTGAAATTTATAACTTTTACAACTTTTAAGCTGCATTGACACTGAACTGTTTATAGTGCGAAATCCGCCTTATTTATAAATTGTAGTTGTTAGGTTAGGTTTAGGATAAGATATAATCATTTGAAATAAGACTTTTACATCTCTCGTTCTGTAGAAATTATAATTTGCCGATGGCACGGCGGTTCAGTGTGTCTATAGCTTTAACTTGACACAAAGTTATATTGATGTTTGATAGATGTAAATAATATTGTCATATTGTTTTATTTTTGTTGCAAGTAATAAATATACGATTTTTATTTAGAACCAGTAGTTTGAATCGTAATTCCTAACTAAAACATTCAGTAAAATGAGTAAGTATAGTCACAGTGAAATATTTTTTAATGTCAGCTTATGGAATTAAGTGTAAAATTATGGTAGGTGAGCATTACACGGTGGGTGCTTATACATTTGTATTTACAGTTACTATATTAATTTACTTATTTATAAGTGTTTATGTACAAGATAGTAAAGAGCAACGTCACTGGATAGTCAATTCACACTCTGTTATTAGTCTAGCTAGCCTCTGGGCTGTCACCCATATTCACAAACAATATCAGTCGGTACGACGACACGACACTTGTCAATAAAAGTATTAATCGTCTCTTTTCACAAATCGATGGTTTTAGCGTGCGTAGAATATTATTGTTTACCGGAATATGACCCTTTTTACTCATGGCAACGAACACCGCCTTGAAGATAGCCTCGTTTTTATATTTTGAAGGCTAGCACCACTTGGTACCCTTCTTGACGATTCCATTCACCCTCTGCGGCATGCTATTGTCGGGATACAAGTCGTCAGCGGCCGGCGCGTCGCACGCGCTCAGTCCGTTGATGAGCTTCCTCTGCGGTCGCGGCGTCGCGCGACTCGCGTCTCTTATCCTCTCCCTCACCCATTTGTCAGCGGCGTGAGTTCGCTTCACCGGCCTCTTGTTGCCGGTATCGTTCAAGTGACAGTCTCCATTCCGTAGCTCCGATACCGGTCTGCTGGGTGTCTCCGACTCGCTGCCGTTGAGCAGGGAATGCGCGCTGCGTGCCTTGTGCAGGGAGAGGCGCATCGGCTTTCGAGGCGGCGTCGGTCGCGACTTGGTGTCGTCACGCGTCTCATCGTTCTTCTTGTAGTGGCTGAGCCGCGTGGAGCACGACTCCGAGCCGTAGTCGATCCTCGGTGAGCTGCTATACATGTCCCCGTTGGGAAAGTCCGAGCATTCCGACTCGAACTCCGAGGATTTGGCGCTTCTAGAGTGCAGCTTCGATGACCTTCTGCTGGATTTGTGCGCGTTTTCCAGAACTTTCCCATCTATCCGGTTGTACATGTAGACCTTTTCCGTCTCCACCTGAATGTCCTCGGCGCTTTCGTTCTTTTTCATCTTTCGAAGACGCTGCGATCGCTTCAGCTGCTCGATGATCGACAGCGTCTTTCTCTCCGCCCAGTTGGTTTTCTTGATGCTCTCCTCTATTCGATCGGCGGCCTTCTTGATCTCGTAGTGCTTGGGATCTCTCCCGACGAGGTTGGAAGTGTTCTCCCTTGCATCCAAGTCGCTGTCGGACCGGAAGTAGTCCTCCCTCGAACGGGTCAGGCGATCACTCTTCATGCGCTGCTTCTCCATGTGCCTTTGGTTTCGTTCGATCATGCGGATGGCGGCGTCAGTCTCCGCGGTGTAGTCGACGCCGCCGTGTATGCAGTGGTGTGAGAGCGAGTGCCGCATGCGTCCGGCGCGGTGCTCGAGGCTGTGGGAGCTGTGCGAGCGCTGGTTGGGCGGAGGGGAGGCGGCGGCTCTCGACGACGCGCCGCTCGCGTTGGACCGAGGCCTCATTAACGGCAGATTGTTTTCTGAATTATCCAGCCCCGGTAGTTTCGCGACTATAGCGGTGATATCAGGCCCCTTCTGAAAAACCTGAACTTCGGATCTTGGACTTTGTCTTCTTGATGCGGGCTCCGTGCTGATGTTTATATTCGTCACGTTCTTTTTGCTTTTGTTCACAGTGATGCAGCTGTCGCTGCTGCTGACCGGATGCAGCTGGAACGAGAAACCTGTATTATGTTTTGGTTGAAACAAGAGACTGGCCAATCTTCTAGCTGACCTAAAACTGCCTGTGTGACATTTACCTGGTTATGTCTGGCCAACAGTTCTGCTACTTGTTCCTCGAGGTATGATATCCGGTGGGTGAGCCTGGTGTTGTCAGAGCGCAGACCTTCCTTAGCTTTCTCGGCATCGTCTGCTGCCGTTCGCAATGCACCCAACTCTGCACGAAGTGACACTGCCTCATTCTAAAAATTAGAACATAACATGAGTACACCTCATAACTTAGGGCTATTGCGGAAATTATTTTTGAGTTTGTATACTGATGGACTTTTGAAACGAAATGGTAGGAATAGGCACCTGTGTGAAGGTAGAAGCAGATAAAACGGGCGAGGGTTGCTGTCCCCGCAGCACCACTACCCTCGAGGTCACGGAGTCGCTGGTAGCTCGCTGCAGATCCTCCTGGCTGCGGCATGACACCACTAGGGAACCGTTCACTTCCACCAACCTGATATGATTTCATTCATATGAATAAATTCAATCTACGTAATCTAATCTACTTGTTGAAAGCTAGGTCTGGACTGGAAGTTAAAATTCAAATTCAAATTCTTTATTGCATTCATATTGTGGCTACAGATTCTTAATAATGCCCACTTAAAAACAGTTGGTACTTAACAGTCATTGCTAACATGTACACTACACCTACCTAGGTAGGTACTCCACGTACGAGTACATAGTAATTTCACCAGGTCGTTATACT
This sequence comes from Eulithis prunata, assembly GCA_918843925.1. Taxonomy (NCBI): domain Eukaryota; kingdom Metazoa; phylum Arthropoda; class Insecta; order Lepidoptera; family Geometridae; genus Eulithis; species Eulithis prunata. The sequence goes on from OU974010.1 coordinate 10,526,051, forward strand.
TTTAGGAATTCGCACAAAAACAAGTCGATCCTATCGATCTAGTTTTAAAACAGAACTCATGAATTGATAAGATACCGGTTTGGCACGCATCGCGCTTGTTCTCTGAAACGATTTCTCAGTGTACGTAGGTACATACTAATACCGTAATAGGAGCTGCAATGAGCGGCTTAATTCATGCTTTGGGATAATTATCTACATTCTACGCATGCGAAACCAAGGTATGGGAAGGCTACAGAGAGATTTCGTAAGTTTTAGTTTGAGCTAGCAGTTACCTTGACAAATGTTTACATACAGTCCAACACTCGACGTACCAGTCCATGTTTTTCGGTATCGCCTACCTTGTATTAGGTACCTACCTGCCTACTTATTATTATTATATTATATTATATAACCGAGAAGATTATGCTCAGGGTAATTTTATTGAATAAGTATAATTTCAACAGTCAGCAATTTCCTTTTACGGTCGGTGAAGGTATCAGAGGATCATAAACTTAAAGCTAATTGTTGAGAAACGATGTGGATTGAAATGTCCGGCTAATGATAGGCAATTAAGCAATGCCTAGGCATCCCTGAGCACTAAGATTGGCTTGCGTGTTTACTCGCCTATACGACCCTATACTAAGGAAGGTCCTTTTCACGATTAGGTACCCAACATCTCTAGTTTTGTCTCCCATACATACATTTTAGTGAGAATTTTACTTACTAAAACTGCCTCAAGATTCCTATAGTTATAGGTAGCGGTGCTTCTTGAACATTGTATCGCAGTCGCAGTCTATCGGGATTACCGCACGATGACCTCGCGATAACCAAGTTTGGTCGTCGGTTAGCAACTAGATAATTACCTAGAGGCTAGCTAACTAGCTACCGTTGATCTGGTTTGATAAGCAACGATGATTGGTATCACCTTGGACCAGATTGGAAATTGTAAATGACTAGCAAATATTGCCAATTTAGACATGGAAGCGGTCGGCTGTAATGCAGGACCTAGGACTTGTGACAATTTCGTTGAAAGTAAGGCAGACGTGTTCCTGTTCATATATTGCGAGCGTATATTTCTCATCATAGACACTAGTAAGAGTGCGACTAGAGCCGTTTATTTCAGCCCGCAGCCTTCAATCAACCGAGTAGCCAACGCAATCAGCCAACGCCGTTCTTCTACGATGCGTGTCTATTAGGCAGCACATAGGCAACTCACCTATCTCCAACCCTCAAGGCGGGTTCATTCGACCAGTCCACCGCCATGGAACCGGCTCTAGGTGCTGCCCCCCACAAGCCCTCGCGCGCCTCTGCCGCCAATAGCATGCCGCTCCCGCCGCAGTCTCGCACCATGCTGGAAAATAAGATTTCTCCTTATTATAGATAGATCTTTCCCAGACTGCTAGAAAAATAACTCTCGTATCATTTTCTATCCACACATAGCGTTCTGCCAGCCAATCAGAAAAAAGTAGCTTTATGGCAGCGTAGGTAGCAGCGACTAATGGATATAATTTATCATTAATTTATGGAACATAACATTGGTAGAGAAATATACAGGGAAGTTGTGGTAGGGCATGACATGCGTCCTCGCTCATCTCGGCATCGTTAAAATTAATAATGTCAGGTACAGACTTGTAATACCGAGGCAATAGCTCAGTAGGTACAGGTTGTTGCTGTTTAAGTACACTGTTTCCTGTTATTTCTATGGTCTTAAGTAGCAAACCGTTGGTTTATGAAGAGGAGCCACTTTGACGGCTCATTGCCTCTACCACAGTACATAATACTATACTAGCATCTACTAACAACCTTTGGCCTGTTGTGGTCCTTCTATAAGGTCAAATTGTAAGTACCTAACATACCAAAGAGTGATGTTTGTTATCGTTATGGCATGTTGTGGGATGCAGTGAGGGGTCACGGTCGAGGTCACACTCCCTCAGGCTCGCGGGCACTGCACTTGTAACGTGATTGCGTTGTACAGTACAGGTTCACTGAGGCGGCTCTACAAAATATTACTTTCAGCAATAGATTACTTGAGCCGATTTGTTTATACTCCGTGTCGGATTCGTACGAAAAAGTTCGTAGCACCAGTAGCGCGTTTATGTCTTTTGTATTGAAATCTTGATTCGTAGCTTTTTGCTACAAAGGTTACAAATATTTTATTCAGATTTTTGTCTATTTGAACACCACCGGTGGGTTTTCTATTTTGACATGGATATACCACTGTGCCTCTAGCAAGATAATTTCCAACACCCACGCGGTGCGCTTGCATACCATGGCCTTTGTTCGGCATTTAGCGCGGATGCATGGCCAGATCTATCTGAATTCACTAAGAAAGCAGTTACCTTCATCGGTTTCTTACCAACAGTTTGTGTCATTATCGCTGTAGTGTTACTATCTGGTGCTGGTGGTTAGACTGTAATCTGTTTTCTACGTAAATTTCTCTACCACTCTAAATTAATTAGGTAATCAATAGTAAATTTCTCTAGGCACTAGGCAGGCTAAGCTTTGCGTTGGCTAACATTTACTCGCTATTCAGATACATTGTGACTTTGTGAGTGCCCAATGCTTTTAGAGGTCGTTCTAAGCGCGTTAGTTCATAGGCTCATGGCTCTATAAGGCTAGGGGGTATTCACTTAGCGTTAATCGGTTACTTTATGATCACGCCAGTGCAAGAGGTGCTTAAAAGCACTTATCTTATTAGGTGTAACAAGTGATTCTATAAAACGGCTATGTATAGATAAGATACTAGACAAAATCTACATGCTTGTCTAGGCTCGGGATTTTTTATACAGCATAAACGGCATAAAATATCAATTTACCTAATAAACAAACTGAACGAAATTATGCTAATTAGTAGATACCTATCTAATGAATGTTATATTTCGCAGCCGTATCGCTAAATCTTTCTGAGAACATTGCTAGATTATATCAAAATCACCAATTAAACTCTAAATAAACAACATTCCATCTAGTGAACAAAGAAAAAGTCTAAGTAATGTATCGAAGTTAGTCATGAAAGAGAATTTCTCACGGTACTTGAACGTGGGTGCAGCGAACCGCACAAAGTCGAGGGAAAAATGTGTACTTACCTATGTTATGTATTTTACCTATAGCCACACGGGGAGAAATAACTGCTTGCACGACATCATCGCTATTGACTTGGGTCTGTGATCAAAACTTAGGCTGAAACTTCCGAAAATTTAATCTAGGCATTTGTGAGTTTTTGATAGACCTTCACTAAACTGTTGAGTTTACCTACTCCGACAATAAATAACTGAATCCAAACAAATTTTCGTGTTTCATAATCGCTTTCTTATTCCACAAGTATTTTCTACTATAATGACAGTCTGATAATGACTGACGAGATGATGATGTCCACCACGCGACGCTAACGCGGTACCGTGAGGTGATAGCACCGTTTAAACCTCAATTTTGTAGATAAGTGAATACAATGACAAGATTTGATTTCACACATTAGGAGTGTAAACAAATCTGATGATAAAATCAAAACAAACTTTGTTATAGGTGCCTACTGTACCGCATCTATTATCTTTTGGGTCCTCTATCGAAGCTCAAAAAGCTTCAACTATGGTCAGGCTAGGCTGTAAAAAGCACTCGGTACATTCATTCATCTGTGTTAGTATCGATTGCATTGCATTGATAATATCCGCTGCGTATGAGAAGCGACAAATATAGAAAGCAATCAATGCGTTAGCCAGCTCGGTTAGTTATGTAAGTTTTGATTGCTTGTGAAAAAAAAAACACGCCCTTTTTGTCATGATTTGTCAATTATTGCAATCGAGATCACTGTAGGATGTCGTGGACCTATCTGAATAAGTTAGTACTACCATTGATAGTTAATAGTTGATTACAATTAAGTGCAGCGCGTTGGGTTGACGAACACGAAAAAAGTTGTGGACAAATCGTGACTTGTACAGAACCGAGGAAGATGGGAAAAACAGAAGTTAGCAGGAAGTGATGCAAAGCTAATACGATATGAGCCCTTTGAAATCGTTTCTTTTTGCTTGAACGACAGATCTAAGATAAGCTGTTGATGTGGCCATGACGACAGCCTTGTAATCACTTGAGGCCAGTGAAGACAGCCATTATGTACAATGTACATCTAAGCTCCGGACAGTGTTCTCCATAATTACATCACTTTCACTATAGTTTCGCTCTTAACAATTTATCTCTGCGAATAGCGAGTTTGAACTTAGCTTTATGTACTGAGAGATTTCCCACCAATTGTGAAATCAAAAGTTAGTTAACTATCCACATTTTGTACGTCTTGTTAGGATGCTGTTAATTACTTAATCAAAGAAAACAAGATTTAATTATGTGATAAGTGATAATATTTCCGCATGCTTGCTGAACATCCCACTGCACGGCAATAAATAAAACTACGACCTGCCAAGTTATAAATAAGACTAAGTAAATGGCCGTAAAGTAATCAATGAATCAAAAGTAAAGCAGAAGAAGTCTCACACGTGGTTTTTGCTTCAATAAAGACTTTAATGTAGGCAATACCTTATATGCAGTGGAGGAAGTAATTTTTCACCTGTCGGGCGGAACGTGAGATGCGCTGGAGGCTTGTCTAGAACTCTAGATATACTTATGTAGATAACCTGTGCCTTAGGTTAGTGTTAGGACTAAGTTGTATTTCCGTTCGTACTGGCGAATGTATCCTTCCTGAGAAATTAAGCTCTACAAGCTATTCTGTGGTTATGCTTACAGTTATTTAAATAGTCGAGTCGCGACCTCACAATGGGATAAATCTTCGCTTGACATCAGGTGAGATTGTGGTCAAACGGTTACCTATACCTATTGTATAAAAAAATAATCCAAATAACATCAACAAGAATTTAAAAACTAATATAATAATCCGCTGGCGAAGCTCCATCTGTCAAAGTAGGCACAAGATAAAAGAAAAACACAGAGGAAAGCCGCAAGCAAACGCTTGTAAATAATATATCCATAAACAACAATCGTTAAGTCTCCCGCCAAGTAAGGCAGTAGCCGCAGATACGCGTGGAATAACAAGCGTATCACGAGATATTATCTCAGTGTGCCGCGAACGTGTTGCCTCCGCTTCCACCTCCGCTGAAAAACCTCGCAGATTTATGCAATTTACCAACGCGTATTTTGACGTTTTATTCACAACTGTGCAGGACTCCGGTCGATCCTTCGATCCATCACTATTCGTTATGCTCTTTCAGCTAACGAAAGTTAAAAAAATGTTATGGGAATTCCGGGATATCAAATCCGAGTTATGCGTCCTGTGGAACTTTTTATTAAGTTTTTAAATAATGGTCAACGGTCTTCCGAAATCGGGGTTGTCTCGGATGAAGCCAAATTATTTGGGGCGAATACCTATGTATGTTTGACACCAAACTTGGTACAGTATCACCTTGCATCCGTAGTGAATTAAATTAGGTTAGTATCTCAGGGTGTCCGACAGCGGGATCAGACCGCAGACCACAGACCGCAGATTATACAGAATCAGTGGTCGTGAGAAATCAATACCACGATACGATACGAAGGTAGACAAACGCATCCATTGTCTTCCTCGTGAGATTCACTCGGGAATCTTTCGATCTTAAATATTGATGAAATTGTCTGTAAGAAGTGAAAGTTGTCCGCAAACAATTTTTTTATTGGCTCCTCAGCCTGGAAATGTAGTGGCAGCCTGCAGTCATCCAGTTAGCTAGAAATTCTCGAGACTGATATGTGCGAATGCAAAAAAATACAAGCAAGGAGCAAGATTACTGCATGATACCCGATACGATCCCGTCCGATAGTGTCTGATAACTGTAGTCAAGTTACTTTACACCACTCATCAATAATTTATGTTTCGTATTTCCACTCAATAATCTTTTATTGCGTTCATTTTTATTACCTATATACCTACTTAGTTATTAATTAATCACTTGGTAGAATCAACCCGTAGCTCACATCATACGGCCAGTCTTATCGTCAGCTGCTCAATTATGTCGAGCGTCAACTCGCGATCAGCATTGATGAATCACCGTACAAAGCTAGCTTCATAGCGTAAATAATGCAAGCGTCATAGAAATGGAACTCCTGTGTGAATTTCTATATACCTAGTCATATACTTACTTATTTTTGGCTACATATCGCGCGGCGCAGCGGCGGCGGCAACGGCAGCGCTACATTTGCAATAGGAGTTTCACTTCTATAAAGGTGTAATTTCTATCAGCTTTCGATAGTGTGACTTTCGGAACAAACCATGATTTTCTTGTAATTGCAGGCAAATTGCTAGTTGCGGGACTCTCTCCTATGAAGCGATTTTAACCCAGATTTGGCGTGAACAGATTTTTCCCAACGATACGAAATGTAGAAAGTAGGTGCACCGGATGGACTACGGGACCACGCCTCTCAAACAATGGCCAATGCAATGGCGTAATAATCGTAACAATTACAGACTATTTGCGAAGACATATCCGACATCTTTACGGTTTCCATTTTATTTATGGCCCGCGCCATCCACGGAAAAAGTGTAGTAATTTCACGCACTTTTAGCTGGTAGAGATCGTAATTACCTATTATGATGTTCATAAAACTGAAAATCACAGAACCAAAAATAAAATCTCAAACAAGGAGCCAGAAGAACCACCAAATAAATCATAGAGAAATTAATGAAAAGAAGTTGAATAAAGGTTCACCTAACCTAGTAACTAATTGCGAAAGGCTCGTAAGCTCAGCCTGATCTTATGCGCTAAGCATAAACGGTGAAGACATTATTAGCCAACCCTCTAACTTGTTATTATGACACGATTTACACGACCCTGGATAGGCATTCCATGAGCGTGGTTAATGTGATGTTTGTCTTGTAACTTGTACATGAATGAAGCCGTAAATATCTACGTAATTGCTTAATAAACAGTTTCTCATGGAAACTTGCGATTCACAGAAACGATGGCAATGCTAAACGAATAATTAGGTAGGTACGTTGATTTGAAGATCTATGATCAGGATACGGATAACATGCGCTACGCTTACACGACCGCCTGAGAAATAGGCACTCGTTGTATCAGTAGCGTCTGGTGATAGCGAAATCAGTTTTTGCGAAATATGTTCATGAGTCTATCTGCGGTCTTTAGGGCTTGCTAATTTGTGGTGCACGAGTACAATTTTGTACAACCTACCTTGCTTCGCCTCGCCTACATTTGAAGCTGGACTTTTTTACAACTGAACCCAAAAATGTTCCTAGAAAATACAAAGAGTGTCTCCAAATTTGTATTCGCAGACGCAGTGAACCTGGAATCTGCTAGCAATCAATGCCTGTATGTGTACCTGTATAGTGTGGGTTGTAAGGTAGAGGCCCGCGCCCTCGCGTCCGCCTGCTCGATGAGCTGCGCGAGCGCACGCGCCTGCTCGCCCAGCGTCAGCAGCTCCAACTCCTCGCGGCCCAGCTTGTACTGCAGCTCCGCCTGCTGGATCCGCGTGTCGATGTTGCTGGTAACACAAACTAAAATATTACAATCATTGTCTAAGAAAGAAACTTTTTTGGTTGATGAGGTCATAACCTAAAATGACCTACCTAATCATCAATCAATATATATAAAACTCTTTTGAAGCTGACATAGAATCAACGCACAGCCTAAACTATAAGTCCTAGAGGTATGAAATTTGGAAGGTAGTATCCTTATATAGTGTAGGGGTGCACTAAGAAAGGAATTTTGAAAAGTCACACTCTAACGCGAGCAACGCCGCGGGAGACGGCTAGTGATATATAAATGCGAATGGGATTGAAGTGTTTCATACAGCAAAACTAAAGTTAAACTAGATATTAGTGGAAGACAGACCATGCCTATCGGATTATGCAGGCGCAATATTTTGACAAAAGTCATGATGGTATGGAAACTCACTCTGTGACATGTGTCTTTTTTAGCCTTTCCCGCAGCTCCTGTATATTGTTTTTCCTCGCTTCCAGATCTGCCTTGACGGCCTGAGCCCTGTCTTCCAGAGCTCTTCTCTCGTCGGCAGACAGCGCGGTGCACTCCTCGCGGGACTCGCTCCTAGAGGGAGGCGGGGAGGTGGCCTGGATAAGGCGGGCGGCGCTCAGGGAAGCACTTAGCTGTTTCTTGAGGCTGAGGAAAATATAGCAACATAAGTATGAATAACTGAAAATTTTAATTCAGCGGAATACTATAGATAGATCAACCACCACTACTTGAACCGCATAATACGATTGTACATTATATATCAAGCTGACCAGTGAAGCTTAAACACAAGCTAAAAGAGATAGGTAAGTGTCTATATTTGTATGCTGAAATAAAGATAATACCTCTGTATAAGGGAGTCCTTGTCGGAAAGAGCAGTCTTCAGCGCATCCAGCTCGCGAGTCGCGTCTCGAGCACCGGCACTGCGCCTCCGAGACCCTGCCAGGGAGACCTCGATGCTTGCCATCTGAACCAAAGAGACTTTATTCTAACCTAAACACATTTATATTTCATCTGCTCACGAATTTAACCGACCTAAGCGACATTCGTATATCAAACATTTGCAGTATTTAAAATGTAAACACAACACTTTAATAAGTGTTTGCATGTATGTGTATTTGTACACCGTGCTGTATTATTGAATACTGGTTTAAGTATCATACCAGGGACAGAACCATTTAAATAAAAGTTTTAACTCCGTATTTAGATGGTATCAGTGCATCGCATACACACAGGTCAGTAAAAAGTTGTCCGCCAACTCGGTAAATGTCGTAACACTGCTAACTGACAGAGATGACATCTCAATAAAGGATTTTTCCAAAGTGTATTATTTCAGAACAAAAAAGATTGTTTTTAAAATTTGTCAGTATTTTAAAAACACATGCCGGATTTTTTTTTAAACCAGTCAAGCACGATTCTTTAAGTACATTTTTAGGTTCCACAAATCAGTGCAATTAAAACAGATATCTACGTCCTTGATCTTGTATGATGAATCTACGTATGATGTTTTGCCCACTTTCTCTATGTCGTCCAGCAATAGAACTACCTAGTATTCCCTAGGTACAAATGATTTAGTTAAAATAAATAAAAATAAAAAATAAAACTTCTTTATTTCGGACAACTAGGGATCCATATACAAAACACACAAGAACGAAACAGAAAAACAACAAGAACCTTAAGACTAAAAGTTGAATCGAGGTCGGAGGGCGATCAATGAAGAAACAGGATTCCTTCATTTATCGTCCTCCGTACAAGACTTTTCCACAGCGGAGATGTCCAGCTGTCTGCAACTGTTTTCAGGATGCTGTTCAGACTGCCCCTCACTCTGCTAATCAGGGAGACAGTTTTCTTTCTTAACAGGGCATGGAAGCCATCCGTGTGGTGCTGCGCAAACATCCCTGATGCGCTGCAGTAACGGGGCAGTCCCAACATCATCCTAAAAATATTATTGTATTGGACGCGAAGGGCATCTAGCGATTTTTTGGTGTGTCTAACCCACAGACTTCCCGTGTACAAGCTTTGACAATAGTTAAACCGTGGTTAAACCTGTCTATGGCTAGCACTAGCTTCACGTCACTCATGATGAGTGATTGGCTGATTTATCGGTTTACACGCGTCACCGACTTCCAGCCTCCGTTTAAAGTGGCGAGTAGACACTTATTAATAATGGGGCAAGCTCTGCTATTACTTGCCTGCCTGCATTCTGTGATTACAACGCGCCCTTTACCGTCGATAGTTACGAGAATTAAATAACTTATTATGCTGATGATTACAGTGTTGTGTAAGCCCATTTGTTAGCCGCGTAAATGGTTCTAGCGTTCCATACATGCTTTTCATTATCCCTGTTATTAATAACGATGTAAGCTTGGAATACAATGTACACCTACCTATTGTTTTGTTTCTTTTGATCGGAATTGAATCTGTTTGTCAATGCAAAAGGCAAAACACGGTGTAACTATTCCAAGCTTACATCGAGTTTATTAATAAAAGGGTATAATATAAATAAGTATTACGCATCTACAAAGCTTTTGCTCGTTTTTAATGCGAACTTTTACTGAAACAATATTCTATTCGATACGGTAGGTATCGAATAGAACATTGTTCCAACTCCCAACCTACCTACCTAATAACGAATTACAAAAGAAAATTCACAAGGAGCCGGAATCGCAGACAAGGATATTGAAAAGATAAGATCTAACGGCTTCATTGGAAAGTAGCGTACTGATGTGCGGATAGTGCGTGAGAAAAGGGCGGGAAACAATTACGGTACAATAGAGTACAATGGATAGAATGGCTGGGAAAGAGGAGTTGCGTGCGCGCAGTTCCTTTACTTATGAGCGATTTACAACTCATCGATTGCATCACTACGTCATCATAAATAATGATCTCGGAAAAAGATATCTAGAATGTATATGATACTAATGCAACAAGTTAAAGATCTAATCGTTTACCGAGGACTCAATTTGCGAACGTCGTATAATGGAGTTATTTTAACTATTTCTCAGTTTCCTATAATAGCAAAATCATGGTCATGATAACAAATGTTCAAAGCAGTAAGTAAGCGAAGCCGTGTGGAACGAAGCGTGTGCAGGAAGAGGCACCTCGTGACCAGCTCTTCCAAGGACCATGACTGACACTTCCTGAACCAGTGGTCATTTCGTTGTATGATGATAAGATAGTGGATATTGAAGAGGCACCAACAAACTAGCCCCAGTAAATGGAATTTGTCATCGTAATTGGAAGTGAACGGCGCGGCGCTGTCCTCTGTTTTTACGAGACTCTGACAAGCGGGTGCGTGATGCTAAACTAAATTGCAATATAATAATATTAATATAATATTAATATTAATAAAAAATATATTTTACACATACAGCTTTTGAGATTCAGATAAGTAAGCAATAGGTATGAATAAATGTTTTTGTATTTGTATGTATTTGTATAGGTACCTACCTAGTGACAGAAAAAAATATTAATTCCATTTCTATTTCTGAGAGGCGGTTCTCTTAGAACTTGCTATGTACTTAGTCCTCAGTGTAAAATAAGAGCCTATAACATAAGGTTTATGTCAGCACCTTTCCCGTAAATAGGAGTTGTAAACAGGACGTGTGGTGAGTGTGACACATAAATAGCACAGCGCTGTATCTTGAAGATAGCTTGGTGCGCCGCCGGCGGCGGCGACGGTGTCGCCTGTCTTGTTCAAGACTGGCTAAGGGCTGCATTCGCAATACAAAATTGAAAAAATCTATTAAGACTCGAGTGTGACTAGAGCAGTAGAGCATCAATTTGAGTTGAGATTTTCATAAGATTGGCCATTACCTATAAGTTTTAGAAAAGAAGCACGGTGGTGGCTTCTTCTCCAAAGTGCCACTGCGCCTTGTTTGATGTGGATTTTGGTGTTTTGGTTCTTACTTGGTATACTTTTTATTAAATTTAAATTGTACAAAAGTAGCAAATCTACTTTTGTGCCAAATGGTAGCCACAAAGTCAAAAGTTCCATCGTTTAGTTGTATAAAAATATTGCTGGCGGCATACTATGTTACCATCTGCTAATGACAGAGGTACGAGACAGTGGAAAGGCACGTTATTTATTTTATTTTTATTCATGAGCTTCATCTTTGTTAGGTAGGTAACTAAACTAGGTAGGTACCCATGTGTTGTTACTAATACGACGAATTCTGTATCCTAGCAATCGAAACATGTATTTAGTCATTTTAATTTAGTGAACAAGTTTTAAATATTCGGAAATTGAGTCCATGTTTTTGATATCACAATGTATTTCCTGCTTTTAAGTAATCACCTGCATACTTTCACCTCTTAATTCACCCATAATATCCAACTCAACCTTACGTCTTCCTTATCGCTCGAATCATTTTAATTGCACCGTCTATGGGTATTACAGGCCGTTACAATAACTACAGGTGTGTATTTATGTACTACTCGTAAAATAAATAAATACTTAAAATATGTTACAGTGGATCATCGCAGTTACTGTTATAATCCGTACGTACTAGGTACCTAGTGTGCTATCTACATAATTAAAAAACAATTATTATTCATAAGGCGCAACCAGCATTATTGCAGGGCAGTGCGAAATACTGCTTTAGAAGTTTTGGAAGTTAAATTCTATGGTTTGGGCACGAGGAGCGCGTTGATGTCTAATGTATGGAGAATATGTAATAATATTTTTATATCAGTATGTTTTTTTATAACAGGGTTTTATACTGTTTAAGTATTACAAAATAGACATACTAATACTGTTTGAGCTTTCAGACGAGATGCTGACTGCTACTAAATAATTAAATACTGCATCTACGCCGCCAGTTGGTAGTTACCTATGATTGTTACATAAAACGGTACTTAGCTATTTTATGTAACAGGAATTTGAAATCACCAACATTCCTCATTTAACCTCAAATTACGAAATCTAGAACACAAATGAGTACTTCCGTCCATTGTACTTCCACGTGTTACGTCTACGTCGTTACGTGGTTATGTAAACTGCAATAATGTACACCTACGGGTGGGTCACTGACCTTGGCCTCCAGAGTTTCGAGGTTGACGACCCCGCCCGCTTCCAGCGTTTGCTGTAACAAACAACATGACCTTTTACTTATGTAGTAGATTTATATGGGTTAGTCCACATTCGTATAGAAAGCATACTAAGTTACAACTTGGTCTTCGTATCGGTCTCTACTTTGATGTGTAAGAGTAAATAAAATAAATAAAGTAACAATGTCACCGCAGCCGAAACCGGCGAGGAAGACATCATCATCACAAACAAAAGCCAGTTGAGAGCGCGAGCGTGCGAAAAATCGGATTAGGACCATAGCCATAGATATTTAGTCACCATATGGAACACAATATAGGACACTTGGCTTTGTTTATAACATTATACTTTAGCGACTGTCAATTTCATACATACCTACCTATAGAATAAATAGTAGTAGACTAAACAAAAAAAAAGCATTTGTGTAGCGGCTGTAAAGAGGCCTTTAGAGTCAAATACATTGAAAGCACAGGCTTTTAATATTTTTGACAGCCGGTGCTTCAACGCCAATACTATGTGCTGTCACCGGCTTCCTCTGTGATCGTGGTTTTATACGGGAAACTCTTGCGCAATCGCTGATTTGAGGCGCGATTAAGAAAACTTTCTATGGCTATTAAGTGACCAACTCAGGCTGATATGAGAAGATATTACCACGGTGACTGTATGTTTATTCAATTGATACTGCTATTAAATATAAGGCAATCGGCTTTGATGGTACGTTGATTTTGTAAAGTTAGCTCTACTTAGCCAAATCAGATAGTGAATAATTTATATCTAACTGGTATTGATAGATAAGTTAGATCATACCGCGCAACATCAAACTACTTATTCTACATTTATGTATCGATGGCACCGTAAGTTAAACTAAAATCAAAAGCAAGTTCGATCTCGAAATTTTAAAACCGTCACTACTTACTTAACTTAACCTGGGTTGTTTATTGTATCCGCTGCCTAATACCCGCAGAAACTCTAACATACTCGTATACCTAGGTCACAGGCCGACATTAATTGCTAAAATGCCGTTACAAAGCTCTTATATTTTGATAAAATAATCTATAGTTCCGTTAAAAGAGCGTAGCGAATCGTGTCCTCATTATACACATACCTACCTATAACCCAGATCATACAAAACATTCAATAAATGCTACAAAATAAATCTGCAGCAGTGTACAAACATCATACATATTCAGTTACTTCATCGCTCCAATATTGATTCCGTGAGTCGGTAATCGATACTTTCTCGACATAATAATAGATCTGCATTGTACAGGGTGCACCAGAAAGTAAACAGTTCCATGAACGTTTACGCAAGTAGGAAGGCCCCCCTATACTTGAATACTTTTCAACGATTTTATTATATGTATTTGTTTATAAGATAGAAGGCATGATATTTGCTCTTGGAATTACAAAAACTAAAAAAATATAGTTTTCCTTGACACCTTGTATGTACCTACATATATGCATTGAACAAAATGCACTCAATTTGAATGCCACGTAACGGGATATTAGCATAACATGCAGATAAAATGGAATTGAATGCGATGATAAATGTAAATATGAACGGATGTGTGATATAAACTGACCAATACTTTTATGCATTATCCCAATGATCTTTTAAGGAAAATTATCATTGCATTATCCAGACCCTAAGCGGTATTCGCCATTCAGAGTAAAAAGTATGCTGTAATTCTACTTTTTAAGCCTATAGTATCGCTCAAGCCGCATCACTTCATACAGAATAGAATAATAAGCGAGCGAAACTTATCGCTACCGCTATTAGGTTGCAAATACGCGTAGGTCTGATCATTTATTAGGAGGTAACTCATTGGGCTCTCTGGCTGCGGTGTAACATAGTTAGGTAGTGTTCTACGTTTTCATGATTTGATTCTTCTGGGCCTAGGCTTCGTGAATTCCACCTTTTTATTCGGGTAGACACTACTTTATACTGATATGTTATTCAAAGAGTCCCTCGGGCAGCCTACTGCGCCACATCAGATGCGTTTCAGAGCGCGACAGCTGCGCCTGCAGCACAGAATGGCAGCTAATTTCACGTTATAATTACTGCAATTAACGCATTCGCGATAATTGACTAGCAAGACCACTCCAACCCACTCGCAAAAAACTTGTCGATATCTGCTTTCTATGAGATCGATTCGGACACTTTCCAAACAAACAGGAAACAAACATTTTGCAATCCTGCTAAACGTAGACGAGTTCTTTACTTAGTATCTAGGTTTCTGATTCTCCGCTGTTGTTGTTGTTGTGTTGTTGTAGTTGTGAATTGGTTTGTACCGAGAACTTGAATATGGATATTCTTTATTATGAATTTATAAGTCAGTAGTGTACTTACTATGTATAATGTATATGTCTATTAAATAATTATTATGAAAAAAAAATCTTCAGTAACAGTCACATTACTTATTTAAACTTGACACGGTTACCGACAATGTTAGCAGTGGGTGCAATTACATGCGCAGGCGCACCGCAATGACGCATAATGAGGCGATTACACGGTGTAAACAAGCCTAGTGCTTACTTGTGCACAAGACATGACTAGTAATGGCAGCGATATTAACGAGGAGCCACATTGGCGACAGTCCAGCCCCTATAGGCATGCACCGGCAGCCGAAACGAATGGCCACTTGTCTAGGATGGAATCGTTATCAGAAGTCTCGTATTCTGCATTTCGACTTTACTTTTAATTTAATGGACTTCAAGTAGGTACTTTAGTGTTTCTTCTATTGTGCAGGATCGATATTGGGTTGGTAAAATGCAATGAAGGTTACGGTTCTTTAAAATAACTCTAAGTACCCATGAAATTGTTTTATTTTTAATCATTCAGCTCTATTGTATAATTCATACGTTATTTGCGTATTAGCTGTTCAAATCATGTTTTCGATAACAACCATTGTGTCTAGTACCTCTAAGCCGATTATTTTATTCACTTCTACTGATACTAACCATTGCTCCGGGATCAAATCATATAATTTGTATCAATGCATAGCTTAATCTACATCCAGATTGATTTATTGGAGTCATCATGAGTAAAAACGTCACACAACAGGTTTGAGATGACCTAGGTAGCATGAATAACTTTGCAATGTAGGTTTGCAAATTGCATTTGTAATTATAAAACAAATCATAGATTCATGTCATGCAGTTTACGCACGGTAATATTACCAAACCACCTTGGGGAATTCAAGTTATGTGACCGGAGACACTATTTCATAATGCAAGATAATCAGTGCGTATGTTAACCTACCTACTCATTCGATTTATTTTTATTTCGTGCTGCATTGTAACCCTACTATGCAGCACTAACTACTACTCTAGGGTTGTACTAATATTCTGTGTCTAGGCTAACTAGGGTATCCACCCTAGTAGGGTTATTTAGCACGCAGTAGTTTAGTACTTTAGGATGGAACATAAAAATTGGAAATTGGAGTAGAACTTGAGATTTCGAACAATAGCCAAACAATAGCCGACATCCGAAGAATACTATACATTGGGTGAATTGGAAAAAAAATATAAAAACATTAGCCTTACCAGGGACGCTGATCGTTGCTGCTTGCTGAGATCATGCTGGTTGCGGCTGCGGTCTTCCCCAGCGTCGGAGAACTGACCCGATTTCCGACTGAAAGGTAAAACAAACATCAGCAATACAATAAATCGTTGTGGTAGATGATAGTGGTCTTTATTAATTCGTTTGATCTAAGGTGCCATGCTTGGGTCATACCATGTTGAGTCAGTGGAACTTTACAAAGCTCATATACACCTAGTCATAATAATTTAAACTGTATTGCGATCACTGTGCCTTCAAAATATTTTTTCTATCCTAAGAAAACAATCAAAAATGTCAAGATAAAAACCAAATTAGATATGCTGTCACAATAGTGTACCAACATTATGCAATTGTAATGAAATCTTTATTTGCTGTCTTGAGAAGTCAATCCGTAAAAGTGAAAATCAGTTCCGTTTTGTAGCAAAAAACAACAACCTTGAGTCGGATACTAAAGTTACGCTAACAAAGAACACAAGATGGTGTCAATTACAAGGTGTCAAATAGGCAAGATAAGTAATAAAAAGAAACGAGTAGGTACCTACCAGATAGCATTTTGGAGTACTTTCTTGATGTGGCCAAAACTTATTCCTCATTAATATTTCATATCATTGTACCCACGTTCTCGTTAGCAGAGCCTACACTACACAATAAAGGTATACCTATATACAGCAATTGTTGTAGATCGTTAAACCACCCTTTTGCCGCGGCAATGCGAGGGCTACTGACCAAAAGAACATCTAATGAGCTTAATTGGAGAATATTCCCTAATGTAGAGCTCTACAGTATGTTCGCTAAGGAAATAAACACTCGACGCCTACAATGTAGTGAAACATTCGATTGGAATGTCTCCGCTGTTTTATTGATGTTTGGCTAAAGTCGAGGACTGTAAACCGTGAGGCTACATTTATTCTCATTTTCTCATTTACATTTACTCTAGGTAGAGATAGTTATAAAAAAAATAAGAAACTTAGGACTGGAATTGTCGGCAGTTTACCTTGTAAGTTTACGATGCGCTCTGCGTCCGCCGCTGATCATGGACAGCGTGCTCATCACCGCCGACATGCTGGACGGCAAGATACGGCCTCATGGGATCTGTTGACAATACACAAGCTTTCAATGGTGATGCAGGATCGGCAGTGAAGCAGATAGACGCTACAAAATGAGGCTGATGATAATGTGATAGTGAACAGAAGTTTTGGCAAAAGCTAAATCGACTCAGCTAAAATAAAAGCTCTTTCATTGTGATTATGTCCACAATAGCAATGCCGTTAAAAAAACAAGAAGGAACACACGTCACAATCGAGATCCAAATAAATATGGCGGTTATACCAAACCGCGTGGAGAGTCGCTGTCGTTTCCCCATCCGCAACAAATTATGAAGACAGATGGCTAAGTGAGAATAAACCGTCGCATGCGCCGAAGATGACGTTCGCGCTGTCGAGACTAACGAGCCAGCCATCCTAGATCATCCTAGTCCAGAGGTTAGGATGGTCCAGTAGTAAGTAACTGTTGTACTGTGTGGTCCGTGATGTACTTACGATATACCTAGTTACAAGGACAGACAGAAATAACGTTTTCATCCCACCATCTCGGAAAGAGTATTTTTAATCTTCAATATCTGAGTGGAAAAGCCGTTTTTATTCTCTAGAGGATAAAGTAAATTGAATTTAGAACATCGTGTGCACTAAGTTTTTGAATTAAAAAAAACATTAAACCTATTTACTGCTACCTCTATGGTGCCGAATATATCATACAACTTTTTTTTAATTTGTTAAAAACTCAGACTCGGAACCTTCTTGGTGTTCTTTTTTCAATTTGCTTTGTACGCGGTTCTTTACGCGGCATTTTTTCACGTCATTGTTAAACCTTATATTAAAAACAAGAAACTTGAAAACAAGTGAAAAAACTAAAATGAGTGATTCTAGCGACGAGGAAGTTTGTTTGACGCCAACAGAATTGACTGAAACTGTTAATAATGCGCAAATTAGTCATTTCCTCGCTGAGGTGGAATGAAAAGTTACGTGTTGCACTCGAGTGCAAAGATTTTTCACCTCGTGCTCTTTTGATTCCCTCGCTAACGCTCAGGATTCTAATTTTGAATCACTCGCTGCGCTCGTGATTCAATTTTAGAATCCTTCGATTGCTCGGTCATCAAAATTGAACACGCGGTTAAAAAGCAACTTTGCACTCTTGTATAACAAATAACTATTCTTTTCTCATTTTTTATATTGCTAATCCACGGTTTACTCCAGCTTCAACGGGTAAACTTGCAATACTCAGCAAGTTCAAGGTTTAACGGGCTAATTCAAAAAGCGTGTTCCCTGTATGGTATCATTTTGCACGGCTCCGTCGATTTGAATGCTACGAGCTCAGCATTCCTCCGTAATTCCTGCACTTGATACACACGCGAGACTTTCGTCGTGGATGGTCATTAGAGGCTCGGTTCGCTGTCCATTACCGGACGGCCAGCGGCAACCTCGACCTCACTAACTATTTCATAAGCTGCTGTAATGCGGTACTAACTATACAACCAGCTGTGGAGTGGACTCCATCATTACCGTGTCGTTCTGAAGCGTCATTACCGTTCTTAGCGAGTTAAATGAAACACAGGTTTCAAACAAACGTACGGTTGTTTGCTACGTAATTTCGACGAACGAACTCTTTCAGCTTTGGCCACACTTGTTCTTTTAACGTCTTTACTAGGTTCATGTACTTACTTCAATTTACCTATAAGCTATAACTTATCCAGCCGTAAAGTTTATCCAAGGCTAGAGAGAGGTAGCGGGTTTGATTCAAGTCCTGCAATTATGGCCGCAACAATTACCGACGTATTAGGAACACATCGCATAGAATAAATACTAGGAAACACAGATTGACCCCGATTTTTTATAAACTTACAATTGAGCAAGTGAATCGGCTCAAATGTATACTCGTACAAGAGATTCTACACTCCCTTTTTGACTGCTGAATATCTGAGTACAATTTATGAAAAATAATGCTTTCAGGTACTAGGTAGGTGTAGGATTATTACGCCACAACTTTAGATGATAATTAATGATAAGATGTAAAAACTGATAACTGCTTTATTGATAATATTTAATGAATACACGCGACCACTGTCAAACGCATAATGATACTTTTAGCATAGGCAATCATAAAAATATACCGCATGCAAAGGCGCTAATGCGCAAATTAGGTAAATTGTACAGTAGGTATAAATAAAATAGCAAAATTAATAAAAGATAATAATAATAAATAACTACAAAAATGGTTGACTATAATTTGGAAGTTTTCAAGAGTAGAGTGAATAGGTATCTTCTAGGTAGCCGTGCTACATCGTTGACCACATCATTGCTTAACATCAGGTGAGATTGTGGTCAAACGGCTGCCTATATTGTATAAAAAAAAAAAAAAAAAAGGTTGCCCTATGATAAGCTTTCTATTCGATAACTCAATTTTCGAAAAACATGTCGGCTGATAGCAGAGGGTCTTAGATAAAGAAAACGCAAGTCAGACGTCATGTGGGCAGCACGGACGTCGCCAATTACCACAAGATTGATGTCCTGACTACCCCTGTAAATGCTCGCTTGCTAGGGATGTCACATTCTAGTTCAAAAAGTAGGATTTTAGCTGTTTGGTGGCTCATTTCGCGTGAATCACGTATTATAGAGCATTATGTCATAGAAGAGGCTAGAAAGAGATGTTGAAATGTTTATCGTGAATTTTTGAGACGTTTCAACAACATAACCTATATTGCAGTAACCGCGATCACAGGCAGAGTATAATTTCTAACAATGAAATGCTGCTGTCTGATCGAGTGGAGCTAACAAATCAGTTTCGTCTTCAGTAGATTGATGGTACATCCCTAATAGACAGTACTGTAGTATTTGTTAAGCTGTGCCTGAACGCGCAGATGGCATAATTACACCCTGCCAAGTCTGCTGGCAGATGACGGCTCCAAAGGTCTACAAAGCTGTCTTCATTTCAAGTCGCTTAGATAAGGATGGTTATGAGAATCGAGTCGACAGTTGATGCCTTTATTACTAGTGAGTGTAACAAACAAAAGAATTCCCTATGTACGTTATACCTACTAGGAACTAATGTTAGCTAGCTAATTATTTAATTTTACCCATGTACTAAAATATGTAAATGGCATAAACTCGTATGTATCTGAAATGTAACCTACACTAGCTCATACTTACTTAAGTACTGCTTATTTTCTAAAACTGATAGTCACCGAGTGTTTTAGGATGAATCATCTATAATATGGTCGCATAAATGTAGTAGACCGTATACTTTATTTAATGTTTACATACAATGTTGTAGGTCTACATGACTCTACATCAGTGTTCAATCAAAATGCTAATGGGCCCATAACTCACGTGTTATAGCTTTTAGCAGACAGTGCTTATGTGTAGACAAAACGGTGATCGGAGAGTTGTTGCCTGTTAGTGCAGAGCACACTGTGCACAGGGCTGATACCAACATCGCTTTAGCAACGATTGTATCAACGGCCTCTTCAAGAGTTCACTCGTGTCATTTCCGGTCTCGTTAGGTAGCGCTTTCGCATTACGCTAGTCGTTAAAATAATTTGTTTACGATGCTTTGCTCAGATAACATCCTAAACATTATTTTTTCTGTTATTCGTGTCTCTGTGGAGAAAAAGCAAGAAATTTACATAAAAACACAATTCGTTTAACAAAGTGCTGTTGGATTAAAATTATTATTCTACAAAGCGCAACTTTTGTAAGTATCTGATATACGCATAGGTAGTATTTTTTTACGCGTTGCTCCCCTCGTGCTTTCTTTGGTACCTGCATCGACAGAAGCCCTATCAGTTGGTGGAGTTTTATTTCTTGACCCAAAGTGCTTTTGTAAAACTTAGTGGCGTCCGAGTTAACCTCACCGCACTAGCGGTTAGTCCTTCCGTTAATATTATACGCCTGGGATAAAGCCATGCATGCTTCCAGAAATTTCTAGACACAGACTAAAAAAAAAAATCGTTCTATAAAACAATCTATTATGTTATTAGCGTATTTTAATTGTGATTGTCTAATTCGTTCTATATGATTTAACAATAAATCAGCTAGAAATTTTAAAAATCGAATACTTATGTTCCACCTAACACTCTATAGAACCTTTTCTTTCAGTTGTTAAAGCGGTGGGAAGTGTGGGTCTGTTGAATCATCATAAGTAGTCGAAAATTACAAATTGCAAACCTTTATCATATAGATTCAACTCAGTGGGAAGTGTTGCAAGTTGATGTTAATTCGTATAGCGACGCAATAATCTCAAATGAATGCAATTATGTACGATCTACAACGCGCGTGGTGTCGAAAGCGCAACGCACTGCGCACGCGCTTTGCATTCAGCGGAATCTCGTAGGCTTATACTACAGATTGTTATAGGATAGGATAGGCTCCTACGAGGATAGGAGGAGCGTCGTATGAAATTAATTTAAATTAAGGATCCTTATAAAACCACTATCTAGTTGAGTAGGTAACAAGAAACACGAGATCCATAAATTACAGGCACATGAGACTTCAAGATCTTTACGTCTCAGAGTGATGGACGCAGTGCATTGCCTTACAGGGCACGTCCTCATTGGACTTGCTCTGTGAGGTAATGCATTGTTATAGGCAGAAGTTACTACTTAACATCAGGTGAGCTATCAGCTTGTTCCATTACTTTTATCTTAAAAAAAATATATGTTTCTTAATAGACCCCGATACTTGATAACACGACCTTGGCCAAAAAAACATGCTGGATCTTTCAACAAGAGTTCTCACAATAATGTCAAATACTAACGCCTCTCGCATCGAGGTGCGCACGCGTTTGCGTCACGGTGATAAATCGGTGCTGTCTGTCCAATAACAGAGTAAAATGGTTTGTAATGAGAATTTGTACGCTATGTTAGTGGCGGAGACAAAAACCACCGAGTAATCTTGGTATTCGGTGGGTTGTGTCTCCGACAGGGATAAGTATAAGTAGGTAGTCCAACCTACATATATAAAATTTTAGAGAGAAACGAAACAACTGTGCAACGCTCATCTTTGGTGGTAAACCATACTAAGTACCTAGCATAGCAGAAGATTAGCAATTGAAAGTGGCAGTGTGCTCGACAGTGTGAACAAAAGTTCTCTAATGACAACCACAAACCGGAAGCTGAAGCGTAATTACTGCCCCTCCAATGGAAGTAAGTGGACAGAGAGGGCCTCAAACTGTTTTTTTTTTTCTGAAAATCTATGAGGAGGCCTATGACCAGCAGTAGGCTTCAACGGTCTGATGGTATGATGATGATGATGATGAAAAAGCACTTTTTACTTAGGTACTTCCTATTTGCAGTACCTATTATTTTATAAAACAAATAGAGTTGGTTCAACTTTATCGCGATAGCACGCGAACTATCGAGCAAGTCTGCATAACTCCCGCGTATCGGAGAAATTATTCAAAAGAGCCTCGGAACCGGTTTTAGACGCTCGACTGTATTTCACTTTATTTGTACCTTTTTCTTGTTTTTAAATAACAATTCGTTATAAAGCCCAGTGTCCACTAAGAGTATTCCAAAATAGGTGTTTGGTAAACACTTTCCGAATAGAATATAGAATCAAACGAACTTACCTGTAAGTGACGTTCGATGATTATTAAACCTTGTGATTCGCCTGAGAGATTACACAGATTATTTACTTGTAGTAGCACGATCATGTGCTGCCATCATACACAATTTTAAAGCAATAAAATAAAAAATAATAAAAACAATACCTTATTGTGGGTACTCATACACGTTTGACCCTAGTGGCTATCGTTAACTATTTCGTGCCAATTGGGCTTCTCCGAAAAAATTTAGTTTTTTCCCCTAGGGTCAGGGTGGGTGTGTAATCTCTCAGGCGAATCACAAGGTTTAATAATCATCGAACGTCACTTACAGGTAAGTTCGTTTGATTCTATATTAAACATGTGATTCGCCTTTCGAGATTACACAGATTATTTACTTGTAGATGTTTAAAGGTATACACGAAATAGGTTCTTTGAAAAATGATAAAATTTTACCATTATTAACTTTATTAACAAATTAATAAGTTATTACCATGACCTTATTAATTAATACATACAAAGATTACAATAATTTACTCCTTGTCTGATAAGGCAGACCTGCAAAGAGAGCGCGCAAAAGATTCAGCAGAATCACAAGATACTTCTCTGTTGTAAAATCTAGCAAATGCGTCTGAGTTGCCTGTCCAACCGGCTGTCTTTTTAATGAGATCAATGCTTACGCCGATTCTACGAGCGGCAGACGTAGAAGCATGTCTGGTGCTGTGGCTGCTAAATATTGTAGTGTCTATTGCACTCTCTTTCAAGGTCTCCTTGATCCAACGGCTTAGAGATTGTGAACACACACTCTTAAAAGGTTTTTTAATACTTATAAACAAGAAATCACAATCAGAATTTCGTTTCTCAGCTGATTTGCTTAAATAATATTCAAGCGTCCTTGCAGGACAAATGGCTGGTCGCTCGTCAAAGTATGGAAGCATTAAAGTAGGCTGTAGTCTATTAATAGCTGAGGTCTTAATTTGATCTGATATCTTAATAATATACTTTTGACTGTTAACCTTATGAATATTCGAAATTCGTATTAATGATAGCGTTTGGACACGGTGTGCTGTCACCAATGCTAAGAGCGTTGCAAGCTTCTTAGACAGTCTATCGAATGTTAAATCTTCATTAGGAAACCAGTTACCTAGGTAGTTCAGTACGACAGACGGGTCCCAGGTGACATTGTACCTGGGCAAGGGAGTTCTTAGCTTATACACGCCTTTCATAAAGCGTTTAATAATAGAATTATTCATAATTTCTGAACCTAGGATCAAAGTTAGCGCAGACTTGAAGCTGTTGATTGTTCCATATTTACAACCTCTATGGAATAAAGAAAACAGGAAAGCCTGTACCTGGGTGACTGTAGCCTTAAAGATGTTAACTCGATTGGTGGTGCAATATGAATACCACTGTCGTAAGCAAGGATCGTACTGCTTTATGGTGCTATCAGCCAGCGAAGCAATCATCACGTCTGTAGCTTCGGAGGAGCTGTCTTGGATGACAAACGCCGCCCTGAGAGCAGCCCGGCAACCAGTGTAAGCTTCTGTTGAAGCTTATGCTCGGAGCTGTAAGGAGAAGATAACCAAATTCTGTCAGGAGAGAAAATTATAGTGTCAGATATAAGCAACCTTTTGTATAGTGGATACCACGGCTGTGAAGGCCATAGTGGCACGACCACTATTCCTTCTCCTTTGTCATTTACAATTTTTTGTAATACTCTCAAAATTAAACAAAACGGAGAAAATATATAAAAATAACAGTCTGACCAAGATAGGGTAAATGCATCAATTGCAGATGCTTCTGGATCTTTATGCCAGGAGACGAATGTGCGACACTTTTTGTTGAGACGGCTCGCAAACAAATCAATCTCAGGTTGTCCGAAAACACTGCATATTCTAGAAAACGCATCATCAGCAAGCTCCCATTCCACGTCAACATTAACACGGCGAGATTCTTGATCAGCAACATAATTATCCTTAGAAGTGATGTAAGACGCGAAAATGAAAATATCGCGCTGTTCACACCACTGCCATATCGTTCGACTTAAGGAATTCAAATGTGGAAATTAAATTCCACCCATTCTATTTATATAAGAAATGGCGGTGGTGTTATCTATGCGGAGCAATATCTCGCAATTACTCAAATCCTTCGCAAAAATTTTAATCCCAAAAAACGCCGCCATCAGTTCTAAATAATTAATATGATGAACAAGTTCATCTTGTGACCAATGACCACTGGCTGTTTGGCCTGAACAGCTGATGCCCCAACCCGTACGAGACGCATCAGAATAGATCTCTAAACAATATTGATTTGAACGTATTGGAGCGATACAAGTATCAATATTAGACAGCCACCAACTAAAATCTTCACCTAAAAAATCCGGTAATATTAAGTATTGATCATAATCGTCTCGTTGCTTAAGACATAAAAACTTTGTTCGTTCAAAGTTTTTTGTATGCAACCATCCATATTTCATTGCTGGGCAAATAGAAACAAGTAAACCAATAAGATGAGCGAAGTTACGTAACCTACATCTTTTCAACTTAGAATAACGTAGAAGTTCTTCTTTAATTTTGCATTTTTTACTACTCGGTATACTAATAGTGAGCTCTTCCGAGTTAAAGACAAAACCTAAAAAGGCTATTTCCTTACAAGGAGTGCTTACACTCTTTTCTCAATTAATTGTAAAACCCAATGATTCAAGCAAGTTTCTTGTAAACATAAAGTCCGATTTACAATCTTCCCAGCTATTGGAAAATAACAATAAGTCATCTAAATAAATGACTGACATTATTCCTTTTTCGCGCAAATACTGCATTACTGGACGCAAAAGTTTTGTAAAAATATACGGGGCTATATTAAGCCCGAATGGAAGAACTTGGAATTCCCACAATTGACCTTGCCACATGAAGCGTAAATACTTTTTGTAATCATCATGAATAGTTACAGAAAAATACGCATCTCTAAGATCAATCGAACACATATAGGCATCCTTAGAAATGAGCCGCATAGCCGTCCTATAATCTTCAAGTTTGAAGTGTGGTGCAGATATGAATTTATTTAACTTCTTAAGATTTAAAATAAACCTCTTTTTTTCCGTTACTTTTTTCAATAAGAAATATGCTGGAACAAAATTGATCGTCGCAAGGTGAACATTGTTTAATGGCACCTATGTTGACAAGGCGAGTTATTTCCTTGTTCATATCAACGATATGTGTGTCGGATTGCGGCTTATTGAGAGGAATTCTATATTGATGAACATTATCTGAGACTGGAATACGTAAACCAGACACCCAAGATAACACTACAGGATCGGATGTCACATTCAACCAGTTTTTGTAGAAGAATTGGAGTCTACCAGCCTGAGTGTCCTCGGTTAGCGGCGCCTCGTCTGATGGTGCTGCGGGCGGGCTGTCCGGCGTTGCGGCGCGGAGCGGTGTGACGTCATCGGTGGCTGCCTGCGCCCACCAGGCGTCGAGCTCGGCCTCGTTGACGCGTGACGAGGCGGCGGCGGTGGCGGGCCCCTCCAGTTTAAAGTCCGGGACGTAGACGCCTCCCCTTGTCTATTCCTAAATGGAGCCTTGGGCTTGACAGGTGGTGCGGCTTTCATTTCAGCGCCTGTCTTAGAAATGGCTTTCATTGACCGAAGTTTCTCGGAGAGCTCTGCACCAAAAAGCCACTGGTCTCTTTTGATGTCCTTAATATTGTCTTTGACATTCTTGCTTAAGCCCGACATTAAAAAATGTTTTCGAGTATTCGTTTCTGAGCTATGTAAATGACATAGTAGGCGACCTGCGTCGCTGAGCTGTTTCAATGTCGTGCTAGCCTGATTGTTGTTCATCAATGATTTTTCATGTAACATATTTGACATAAGACTAGCCAAGCAGGATATGATGCAAGCTAAGTATTTTTGCTTTTCAGCAAGGATATCATCTCGCTTAATGAAACTTTCATTAACCGCTACCTTGATCTCGGGGTTCAGTAGCGGAGGTAGTGCAAGCTTTAGGTTTTCCGGTATATCATATGATCTCAAAATATCCTTACTAGTATCATCTTTCAACCCGCTCAACAATATCTCCGACCATCTCACAGCAATGTCGTTATGTATGCTGGAGCTGAATGTGTCCTCCTTTGCAGGCTCGTCTCCTAGAATATTTAAAATATTCTTATCTAGAGGAACATCTGCAACAGTTTCTAGTTGTTGATCCGGCTCCAATGTATCCATAGTCAAAGAAGGGACAGTGTCCTCATAGGTGGGATCTATAAAAAAAAAAATTGCAAACCACTGAAGTATAAAGAAGCGCGAAGATACGCGTGCATACCTACTTATTACAGATAGGTGTGTATATTTCATGTTGGTTGCCGTTTAACGTGCTCAGCAATTAACCTTACAGATTAATTTGAAGAGCCAAACCCGGTCCAATAAACTGGGTAGGTACCAATATCGTTCGGGAAGTATTCATGATATAGCCTTCCAGACTATATTCTAGAATTGTGTTGGAAAAACCAAAATACAACGATCAACCTTGCAGATTAACCTGAAGTAAGTATAGGTTGGTATGGCCTTACAGACCATACTCATTTCCACACGAATATGTACGTTGTTAGGTTAAGATATTTCAGATCACCAACAATACTAATCAAGTAGTTGATTTGTTTACCTTGCGTTTGTTCAACCTCCGAACACCAGACACTATCCACAGATCCTTCACTGACTTGGTTTTGTTCCTGGACTGACGAACATGACGATGACGAAAGTCGTTTACGGCGAATTTTTGCCATCTTTCGTTCTAACTTCCTCATTTTCCTTTCCAAATGTTCTTCTTCGTCCTTATTTTTACGTTTCCCCATGTTTTTGCTGAAAAAATAACACTAAAACACGAAAAACTTTCAAAGAACAAGAAATATACGTGTACGATGGCCGCGACACAAAACGTGTATGAGTACCCACAATAAGGTATTGTTTTTATTATTTTTTATTTTATTGCTTTAAAATTGTGTATGATGGCAGCACATGATCGTGCTACTACAAGTAAATAATCTGTGTAATCTCGAAAGGCGAATCACATGTTTAATAGGGGTTTTAGAGCTAGGTAGGTATTGTGGACACATCTCCACACAAGACATACCTAGACACTAATATTGCCCAAGGTTTACTGAATGTCACAGTATACATAGATTCAGTGTTTTGAAACATTTTCTAAATATTTTCTTATCTTTATTTTTATTTATTGTATTATTGGAAATAAATTCTTTCACACAACACACATGTTTTTATTTTCGATTGCCAGAGTTTTTTTTTGTAATTCAGACCAAAACAATTTCTACAAGGAATTCCCAGACGGATTTTATAATTTTACGCTTTTGTGTACTAAAGGCCTAACCATTTATCAGACTGTGCAGTTGAATAATATCGAGTTGAATTCAATTAGAGGATTGTTATCTGTATCAATAACTCAAGAGAAACGATGTTTGATAAGGCAGTCGCTAATTATGATGCAGAATGTATCGACATACTCAATGTAAATACAAGTGAATTGGTTTTCTTGTTAGACTTTTTAGTTGGTAGGTAATTGTTCTTTGGATAATTTGCAATTTATTTTTAGAGTCGAAAGAAAAATAACAAATACTTATGAAGCAAGTAGTAGCAATGTTAATTTTGCAGATGCTGTTGATAGATTGAGGTGGCCTCACACGAAGCTCACTCAATCAATTTATTCACTCGCCACGCTCGCGCAGCCGCAATACCCGGCCCTCTCAGGAATTGCAATAGGCTGGGCATGTAATAGAATATTTATTTATGAAAATACAGACATAGTTTTATCCCGATTGTGTGAGTAGATCTACAAAACGTTTGCCATTTTAGAAAACGTGCATCATGACTGGACAATGCTTTTTGATGTGCTTTTGTTTTGCTGGAGGAGGAGCAGGACAAAAACCCAGTCATTGCAGATCTTTTAAAATAATAAAGACGTTTGAAAACAAACATTTATACTAAATTGTTCGTATAAAGGACACTAAGCTGAGCGCACACTTCAAGGGATACTTTCGAGCAACCTTAAACTTCGCCTCCAGGCGGGCTTGACTACAAACGAGCTTAAGTAGTGATAGTGTGAACAAATCACTGGCTATGAGCAATTACAATTTACAGTGTCGTTTACGACATCATAAAGATTGCATTGCAGAACAGATGACACAGGACGGAGGGGGCAGAAAGTGAACGAGGCTATTACTCAGCAGGAGGTTATACGACACCGGTCTGAGGTCTTGGTAATTAATGTGTGAGCATGCTCTGTGAATGGGCGACAGTAAACTCAGCGGAAATACATCGGAAGCAGTGTATCGGAACCAATGTGCAATTACTATCAGGCGGCAGTCGACTACGAGCGACAATCGTTGGAAGTGCGCGCCTCACTGCCCACAGTAACCACCTGTGGACTTCCCTTACTTTTGTTTGAATAATCACGCTGCTTTTCTGGCTTTAGGACCTTGGAAACCCAGCTTTACTATTACCAAAGTTTTTGATTAACAGTGAAACCAAATCGAGGTTCGGCGGCTCTAGTTAGTTAGGTGCCATTTTCTACAAGACCAAAAACTTTTTATTCCATTGCATTTAAATTATAGATCTGATAAAAGTAGGTAGTACGTACCAACCTATTCGGTACATACTGACATTACCAATTAACTTGTTCTCTTTATTTAGCTCGTTCTATCAAAGCACTACCATCAAACGACTCCCAGTCGGCCATTCGCGACTGTGTACCTACTACATTGACAGAATTATTTTTCACAGCAGGTGCATGGACCCGTTATTTTTATTCATTTTCCAGAATTTTATACGCACGTAAACGACATGATTTTTTAAAACGAGCATTGAATAAATTTCTCTGTAGCAAATTTTGTTTCAATAGTTTTTTTTGGAACGAAACTGCAAGCATTCAAATATCTTTGACAGCTGCAAAAAACTACACAAGTATCTACAGAATTCAATCAAGTTGAACGTTTTCATACTAATTTAACTCAAAATACTTCCTTCGCGAGTCAGCTCCGTTATATGTATTGGGTAAATTATATTCCGATTCACACGTCAACAGTTCAGTAACTTTACAGCAGATTGACGCTGATAAGTAACTTCTTGAGAACCCGAGTACAATAAATAAAATAAATAAATAAATATTCACGGACACTTAACACAACGCCTTCTAGTCCCAAACTAAGCAAAGCTTGTACGATGGAAACTGGATGGCTGATAGAATACATAAATACATTTTTTTTTTGTAAATAGATACTTATAATACATAGAAACACCCAGACACAGAACAAACATCTATGTTTACAACACACAAATGTTTGTTCTCGGTGGGGATCGAACCCACGACCCACAGCACGGAAGGCAGAGCTACTACCGACTGAGCCATGACGCCTGTCAATAACGCTGACAATGCATTCATATTTCACGAGGAAAGCTCATCACACTCATATTATATGATTTGCGCCGAGTGAATAGAATAGGGCTCACACAAACAGAGTGTCGAGCCGAGCCACAGTAAAGAAACATCCAGTGCGTAAGATGTTTGTTTACTTGTCCGTTTTCATACAAAGACTGCGAGGCAACTGTTGCTTTACTTTGGATTTTGGCTCCGGTATTCTGGAATAAACCACTTTTTGTGAAGAATTCACATCGAATCGTTTCAGCTATTCCTCTCTCTTTGTATCGTGTTCCTGAGCTAAGTATTCAAAGATACCGCAGCAATACGGCACTCGGGCGTGCTAATTAAAGACCATAAACCATAGCTCTATGATTTCCTTTATTGATGTGGGAGAGACTGTGACTCACTAGCAGTCGTATAAATAGTTAAGTATGTTGCTTGGCTATAACAGGTTCACTTAGCTAATATTTTCCGTAATTGTAAAAGGCAAGAAAACATTAGTTTATATCCATCTTTCTTTCTTTAGCTACGACTTTATGTAGAGTCATTTCGAAAACGATGCCCACTTACAAAAAGTACATGAGTTAGATATATTAACTATCCATAGTGCTATCATATAAATGCCATCACAGTATTGCAGCTTAACGCAACGTTTGCAGCACTTGATAAGAAAATGAGGGCAATCAAATGTCTATTGATCTGCAATAGGAGTGATGCAACCTACAAACAATGAGAGAGGATTGAATGGAGTGGGCACAGTACAATGGATCTCGGCACTTGCTGACTTTCTTCGTATAATAAGGTGCAGGGCAAGCAGGCATGACGGGCAGGTGCACCCAGCGAACCACGCAGCGCGCAGGACTCTTGACACAAATTACAAAAACCATTTTTAAGAGTTCATTTTCAGTCATACTGCTCTTTATTGAGTTTTTATTAGAAACCACAGATTGATATAATACTTAATAACAAAACAAAAGCTGAAACACTTGCCACAGAATAGATATAATAGTTACTTCAGGTCGTTTCGTCAAGTCCACGAAGTCCAACTACTCCACGACTGATGCATCAGCCTTACGTCGTCAACTGCTACAACAAACGTCCATTAAACTGTAAATCGTGTCATATAATCTCCTGAACTTGGACTACTGGCTACTGCTCCTTTTACATTGGCAAGTCGTAGGACGACGGGCTGGTAGGGCCAAGTGCCTCGCGCGGGTCACAGCCGCTTGACCGTGAACCTGCGCCTCGAAGCATACCTCCTTAGTCACCGTCGTTAAAAATACACTCTTACAGTGCACAGAAATACTGGACTACCACGAAACTTAGCTTAACAACAAAGTGGGTACTTAGAACTTAGCTGCTTTACAAAGAATCAACCACATGCCTGAGAAACGTTGGTACTTATTAGCAGTTTATCAATGTTGTTATGTTACCTACTTTCTTTGAATTTATGCGCATATTTAAATACGTACGTAATACTTACACAGCTGAAACGATAAGGGACAGGACAGCCAAACATTTACATGCTATGGATGGAAAATACACGAGCCAACCGATACAAATAGAACGATGACGTTGAAGACAATTTTACGATATTGTATCTCGGTGTCATCGTTACTAGCTGTTGGTGGATGGAAACCGCCAAAAACCATCTTTCCTGAATGTCTATGCGGGTGGATTTAACTTCTACATCTGATATGAATAGAAAATGATTTAAAATTCATCAACTCCGGTGCTGGCACCACAGTTGTACCTAATTAGAAAGAAGCCTGGCGAGCCCTCGTGTCTGCTCCGACCGCGTTGGCACGTCTTCCTTAATTAAAGCAAACGCATCGATTTCTAATGAACCTCATTAAAGTGAAATGTTACGTTAATTAGCTGCAATGCTGTAGACTTACGGGAGCTGCAAAAACAAAGGTAAGTAATTCATCCACGTTCGTGACGCGACGTGGATTCAACTAGATTAAACACATGCCATCAATCTACATTTGGACACATGAATTCGCTACGAAGCGCTAAATACGACTGTGAACTATAACTACATTAAAATATACAAATAGACGTTGTCTAAGTACTTTCTCTATATGAAAACTGCTGAAAATATGATATATCCCACCTAAGCTAAGTTACTTTTGTAAAGTGACCGATGCGATGGATAGGTGCAAGTAATACAGGATTTAGAGTTGAAAAAATCAGTCATTGCTATGTTTTGAACAATTACAACCCATAATTATGATTAAAATGCTGATGCTTACTAGTTTTCTCAACAGCCCTAAACGACCTCAATGATTTGTTGCAAATAAATTACTAACATCACAATATCGTGTTACTGCAAGCCCCCATTCCGATTGCCGAATAAATTAAAATATTTAAAGAATAACAAGGAATTGTGTAATCGTTAGGAAGATCCCATGGGTTCAGTACCCTCGTTGTTGGTACGAGTTAGATAAATGAGGCTTTTACTCATTGTCGAGGTAGCTGCGGCCCCAATCCGGGGGCTATTGTCAAAACTGGTTTCATTCAAATCGGGAATATTTCGATCAACGGATTTTGAATATCTCCAGTATAATAGAGCCGCTGAGTGTGCATTGTGTTACAGTTTGTTGTTATATCATTGGGAATCAACGACATCTGCACGTTGTTACACACCTGTATTCACGAAATGCATAACAAAATACTTATTCACTACAAACAGTTTTTAATCGACACATTTAATACACTACAAAGATAGATAATGTAATCGAACTACGAGAACTGAGTTCGTTGAGAGAGAGACTATCGAGAACTTTGGGCAGGATTAAAAAAAAATTATAATGACTTCTGACCGAATCTGTATATTTTCAGGTAGGTACCTAGATTGAGTTTGATTCACGTGGGTATTTTAATTATGTAACGTATCGAATCATTCCATAAAAGTTAATAATATCCAAGTGGATCACTCAGTGGCCCCTACCAAAATAAAGCCGAACTTGCGCCTAAGTATATTAATTATTCCCTACGTGGTAATCTTTATAATTTACACCCGATCTGATATGCTTACCTACGGCAAAAACCGTTGTGATATCAATGGACGGACATAGAATAGACATCATAGAGGTATTGTTATGTCATTTCTAACCGTGCACTGCCACCTTGCACCCTGTATGACAAACGCACCCTTGTAGAGCTCTCGCTACCCCGTAATCAATACAAAAATAAACAAAACAAGTGAAGTGGATTAAAATGTGCAGTTACCTACACTGGGTTTTTTTGCCTGTATAAGGTTTAATCTAAACTCTACGTTTCGATAAACATACTTCTGCCTAAACATGCCATTACCACACAAGACCCTGAATTCATCATGGGGTAATTTAGAAGCACGTATACTTCTTCTTGGTCGTATCACTCTTGGCAGAGTGGTCGTGGTCGTGGTCGTCATGTTGGAGCACGCATTACAACACTTTATTTTTGTATTTTACTTTGATTTTTTTCACTTTGATAAGATTAGACTAATTATTGTAACAAATCCCAACCAGCTAGGCTTTACAATTAAATGTAGCGTGTGTAGTGTAGTGTGTACTGACTGTGTAGTGTAATGTAAGGTATCCCAGTTCATTCCCTCGGGTTATAAAAGTCAATTTGATGCGATTGTCGAAGAGGCGTCACTCTGTGAAACGGCATCGCAGATCCTATTGTGTTAGCTTTTATCTAACAAACATAAACTTTTACGATTATAGCGATAATAATAACGTCTATTGTGAGTGTGATCGTGTGATTGTTATTATTTTGAACTGTTATTTAGTTTCGCGTCACTTGGATAGTTTAATCTTTCTAATATTCTGTGTAAGCTACGAACAGCTGTACCTAAACCGAATTGAAAATGTTTGATGAACCCGTTGAAATTATATGGCTACCGAAACCTATTCTGTGGAAATCAGCTCAGCGTCCAATCATGCACAGTTCAGCTCTATTGTTGTGTTGGGTCCTATTGTCTCGATGACATTATTGGTAGAATTGACATTATTGTTGGTAGAGTGCAAACAAATAGTTCCCGATTGAATTGTAATCGGATATCGGTAAATAAACAGTGCGTGCGCACCGCTGTGTACAATTCACGGCTAATATCATGGTACAGCATGGTGTTTGAATCTCTTTCAAACAATAGTACAAGTTGTAACATGGTTTACTACTATATCACAGACACTAAAATGATTTATGATTCATAAATTATATGATCATAATATAATAATTCTTAGTGATTTATAATGCGGAGCCTGAGAAAAGTCCAAAACTTTTTTTTTATTATTTCCGAAGATCATCGACAGATTCAACCTTTACTCAACAAGTTTTAATTACACTAGCACAGATAACTAAGCCACCATATAAAAGTCTTCACAAAGCTACTCTAAAAAGGTTACATCACACACATACACGATAGCAGTATAGTTTAGCTTGCAAAAAGCTTAAAAACTAGCTATATCTTACCTGATCTGTGGGTTCTAAGTGCTGTGCTTGATAACAATGTATACAAAATTGCAGTACTTCAATGTGCCACAATAATAGCTAGGAGCTGTAGCGTTGTATTTGTAATATAGGTATGCGTACTGCGGTACTGCGGTGATCCATGGCGATCTGCTGTTGGAGAGTGCCGAGCACCAATATTCTGTGACCGACACGAATGGTGAATAAAGAGTGTTTCGCGGTTGACTGGACACGGTGATGTTTGTTGTAGACTGGTCTGCCATGTTGAAAGTATATCGTCTAAATAATTCCATCAGAAGCACCATGCGCTCACGCATGTTTCTCTGTTCCTTGAGGTTTGCTCTATTGACCGGAATTCTGTATGATAAACTTTAGTTGTGTTTATGTGTAGGTATTTGGTAAACTGTGTATAATGAGTACTTAACCTATATACTCTAATTAGTTTTCGGGAAACGTTGTTTTATACTTAACTTTAACTTTTATAGAACGTGATTTTGCTGGTATACCTACTTTTTTTTTAAATAAAACCAGGAATCCATAATTTTGAAGTCTGCCTCTAAATAGCTGGTAGGCAGGACAGTAGTAGTGATTATTGTGGTCCAGGAAGGCGTTGTTTGACGGCTGACAGCGTCACGTCAATCTTTCCTGCGTTTGCGCAGCGTCCGTGTCGCCGCCAGCAGTGGAAGGTCAGCTATTATTCTTGACTGTTGCGGTAACTCAAGCCGGGCTAGTTTACTCAAATTACGAAAGAGATTTCTAGGAGGAACTTTTATGCTATGCCTTAAATCTAGAAGGATAATTCAAGAACCCTTGGGCAGTACTGGCAGTGGTAAGTAAATAATCACGTCCGCGACGAAGCAAGAATATTCAGGTTAGTAACATTGCAACTTCTTTCCAATGCAAGATCACGCCTGACGCGGGCTGGTTTAGCGTCAGTTATTAGCGCATCCTACCAGAAGGACCCCTTTCATTTCTACTTTCTCCCTCTTCCGCTCATCGTTAGTAATGAGTAAAAGAGACGGCAAATGATCAAACAACGTTATTTAAGGGATGGAGTTAATTAAACTTTGGAAGGGCAGGATGGAATGCGTAGTTTTTATGAATGCCTCACTTGGTGGGGCAGTTTTTGTGAGTCAGAATTTAACAACAGATTGTAGGGACTTCAAAGACCCTATTGTTATTTGAAAATGCTCCTGTTTTGTTAAATGAATTAGATAAATAAAATATGGGACGACGAAGCGACATGCAACAGTCCAAAATTAGAAAAACTTAAAATCGAACTATCGGACGATAGATAATTAGGTGCTAACTCTTTATATAATAAATAAAATAAGTTAGGTCTACGTTTAAAATATTGTAGCAAACAATAATGTAACTTAAATTCCAAGTGGTCACGTGGTCAGAGTCTTGTTACAACAAAAGATTTCAACGCGCTCCCGCTCCAGGTTCTTTTTATACAAATTCAAAGAGCATTGTTCGCTTCTAGTCTACTTAGTATTTCAGGGTTTTAGAAGCGTAAAAACACTCAGGTAGTGCAACAAAAAACAAAATTACTCAATCATTTTGCTCATTTTTCTATAAAAAAAAAAACTTTCGTAGCACGTGAAATCATGAGATAAGTAAAAAGTAGGTATTCGTTTCGATTTCAATGGAACTAGAAGTTTAATTAACGAGCACGCAGAAATAACGAAGGAAAACAGATGAACTGGAAACAATGCGATGAACTGCCGAACGTTCTCACACAAAAACAACGACGTAGAATAACACCGCTTAGGCTCAAAGTAGACGGACATGCAGCTCCGTCTCTACTACCTACTTTGTATTATCTCTCTAACTGCTTGTGCCTATCGAGCCCACTGACTGTATATAGCCTACAGGCCGTACATTGCTGGGGAGGTAGGTACTGCTCAGCGGGCTGGGTTCGAATAGGCCGTACCTAATCATAAAGTAATTTTTACGCTGTGATTAGTCGTTTGCAAAATACATAAGTAACAAGTTTGAGCTGCTGACTGTATGATGACCACTTTACTTTCTGCTCGATAAGAGCACTCAACACAATATTTTAGGAGAAGCGATTGGTATCAACTCTGTTCGTGTACTCGCAGCCTATAATACACATAAAAACAAGAACTTTGCGTGCCCGTCGCACCTCAAACATTGCCAGTCATTAAAGACTTAAGAACGTGCTATAAAAGTGCTACGTTAACGGTTGGACTTCGCGATAGAGCACCGAGGTGGGTACAATTGTAGAGAAATTGTAAAATCTACATCTAAAAACTTGAGAGAAGAATAAAATAACTTATGTAACCTTATTCACCAGTTACTTGTCAATAGCTTAGTTATGTGTACCGATTGGATGTAATTGAATTAACATAAATATTTCTACATAAATGAGAGCTCTTATAACAGTAAAAACACAAGCAGATTGTACTATGGATTCGTGTCTCAGTGGATGGCGTGGCGTGCGCGGATGCTTTCACATTAACTATGTTTTTATCACGCGGACCTCACCGTGTGGGACGAAGGAATTCGGTTAGGTACGTTTAAAAGTGGCGTGGCTGGGGCCCCTTGGTTTAGGAATCAGTATGAACGTTCGCTATTTCAGGACCACTCAGCAGATAGCCCGAGGCAAGTCGCACTGGCCATCGTGACTGTAGGTGTCTTGCAATTGTATTATTTTTATAAATTTTTTACATCCCACGACAAAAAACTCCCTCCGATTCTCGCGATCTAACGTTGTACTTATGGTAAGTTAATTTCAGAAATTCTAACAAATCAGAGCATGCTTATAAATATTATTATATAAAAATCAAACATCTTTTATTGAGTAAAATCACAAGGATCATTTAGAAGAAATATCATTCATCTATATTTTTCTCCAAACTGTCGTTTTCGTATATCCTCAATTTGCTCTAACGACCAAAAGCTCGAAAGTCAACAGAGTTGTAATGGTATATCTGTTAGCTGAGGTGTGAAGTTGTCAATTGTAAGCACACAGCACCTTGTTTGCACTTCAGATCAATCAGAAGCGCCGCTGTGATGCCGGTGATTTGTCTCTTGTTTGGAGTGGATAAGTGGAAATCATGTTACACAAACAATTTCTTTTATGCTATTACTTAGCTATTTTACTTTTATTAAATAATTCATGATTTGTCTGCCAAGATCGGCTAGCTCAGTATAATCATGTGCCTTCAAATAATTATTCTCATTTATATTCTTAAACAATGCATTTTTCTCAATCATACTTACTGATAGTAGAGCTGTTACGTAAAATTACAGAACTCTTGTGTTTCAAAATGTACACTCAATCTTCAGCAGTTTCTCTGTCAAGCATGTTATGCTCCATTTTCCACTAACTAATGTGAAATAACTTGCATATTTTATGTTAGTTTTCTCCGAGACAGCTCCATAGCTACATGGTGTGTGAGCAGAGTAATGGCAGCTCGTGTCCAGCCGCACTTTCCCCCGCATTAACATGCATCTGCTTATCTGCCAGTTGCCATCTTTCAATTAAAGAGTCAATTGTACGGGATATTTATTTATTTATAGTAGGTAGAGCTACAATCACCCTAGACAAGTCCCAGCTTTGGACCTGTGTTCTGGCTGTAATATTCCCCCTTATAAAAGTTGTTTAGTTTAGGGTAGGTCAGTTCGACAATACATTGCCTAAGTACAATTTTAAGGCCTTCAATATAAGATTGGTTTGTATGCAATGGGTAAGACTAGCACATGCTAGCTATTTTGTTTCTCAAAAGTGACGAAATGTTTTTACAACCAAACCCGACATACATTCCTAAAGCACTACTGGTAGGTAGGTAATATAATAAGTATTACAGCAGTACTGAATGCCAGCTTTCTACGTGAATGTGGCTGTAGGAATGATAGCATCAAGGTTTTTGAACTTGTTTCGATTTAACTCTGATTTATTCCATCCCGCATGATTTAGGTTCTTGCCTCTTTTTTGAATGCCATGGAAATTGCGAGTCGGTGAAACATAAAGGGAATGGAGAGCTTTTTTTTTTCAAAAAAGACTTGCTTTCAAAAAGGATGCGACTTCTTACTAAAGCCAAAACTTAGTTGCCATCTGATTGACTCTAACCTTGTTATTAATAAACTCGATATAAGCTTGGAAAGGTTAACCCATGATATTATGTCTCTTTCGGTCCAATTTGAATTGGTATAGTGCACAAAGTAGAGTTGGTAGTAGAATAGTAAACAAAATAGAGTGGTAAGTATGTAAGGCGAGTGTCATGAGTTTGTAAATAAAAGAACTTGCCGTTTTACCGATTAAGATCATAATTTTGTAAGTATCCCAGCCTGCTTCAAATTATAGTAGAAATTACAAAGTAGGTAGGTACTTAAGTGCCTACCTAAGTACCTAAACGAATCATAACATCACATACTTTATCTACATAGGTAGGTTGTAGTTTCTCAAGAAATGAATGTATAACTTATTTTCAAATAATCTCCTAGAAATAGCGAAAAAGTTGGGTATCCACTGAAGATCTTTCAATTAGGTTGCTTATCGCGGATTCTCCTATCCACCGCCCATTAATATCTCAGACAGGTAATTTTATAAACAGTTAATGTTCTCAATTTATTTTATCTTCGTGGCCCTTCGCTGGATTAAGACTAAGAGCGCTTGCTCTATACGTCGGCGCGGCGGCGCGGCGCGTCGTTTACGCGGTCGACGGACTCGCGAGAGCATGTGATGAACTCATTTTGTTTTATCTGCTAACTTTTATTACATTAGTAACTTGAGGAATTTTATTTGCTTACTAGTAACCGAGGAAAGCATCCACGCGTACCTAGGTAGTACTATGTACCTAGTTAGGTTAAAAAACTCAAGAAGCTCCGAATTATTAGAGACGATAGAGAAATGTAGTTTATTTATATTATGCGTATTAGAATAAGTAACTTTATACAAAATAACAGCTTCCATGGGTAGGAATGATATTATTATGTAAAATAATCCCATTAAATAAGGCAATTTATTTACGCTCCAATTAATTGAAAACTTACCATAAACAAATGATTATAATCCTTCTACTGCAGCGATCAACAAACACTTTCACATATTTCAACCACAAACATTCACAAAAAATCCTTGATTACTAACTTAACATCCATAGGTGAAGTATTGTTTAGTTTATCGTAAGGTAAGAAGTATACGCGACACGATGCCGCATGCCGAAGCGAGACGTGGAAACGCGCGCGCGAATCAACGTCTATAGACGGACTGCGCGCCGCGCATCTCTACGTTACCTACAACTCAGGCAGTACACTTGAGGTATAATAGCTTGACTACGGGCAGGCTACGGGTTTTCGGTTACAGCAATCCGCGGGCCTCCGCGACCCCCGAGGCGATAGAAGCCGTGGCTCCAAGATGAACCAAAACACGAACCCTCCTATCAAATTAGTTGTGGTTTCTATAATGATGGCGTTGTAATATTCGTTGCCTTTATTTTTCTGTTACTATTTTTATGAGAACAAGACATGAATAGTATGGTTGGAATTGAACATGCCCGCGACCAAAAATAGAGCATAAACACAAAAGGTGATCATAGCACAAAAAATGCGAGAAAGTAACTATAAGTACCTAGGTACCATGTTGCTATTGATATATAGCTGTGCGAAGTAAGAATTTGATAAGTATCCTAATAGTATTTCGCCGCGGCTTATATATACAAAAAAAAACATTAAATTGGTGCGCACAATCCGTGAAATTAGTACGACGAAATGCTCGTGCCTGGGATGGATGGGTCAATCAATCATTTCTACTTCTGTTTGAATATAGATTATAAAAGCTAAAACTTTTTACCACAGAAAAAGAACAATATTTTAAGCTCAATAAAGTCAAAACAATGAGACATTCTTTATCTTTAGGCACCCATCATAAATATTGGAAATGAGCCTAGGGGCTAGAAGAAACAAATACGCTACGTTCGCAAGACAACTCTGCAGTGCTCTACTTAATTGTTATTAATTTAGAGAAAAGTAAATACCTATTGTAGATGAGACCGGTGCTATGTGAGTGCTACGCTGCATTATGTTGAACAATGATATTCGCAGGCAGGTAAGTTAAAATTACAAAACCCAAAACAATTAGGTATGTAAATTCAATGTAATTGAATTACCGATTTCTTCGGTTGAAGTGCTTGTTCGCTAATGTACGAGTGAGGATTAGGAAATCGTTAGTGTCAATAAAACAGACAGACACGCTCCGTACAAGCTGCAAATGGATGTAACAACTTAATTAAAACAATATACTTAGGTACTTACCTACCACTTAGGTATTGGCAATTATATTACGTTTGTTGTACATTAGTAACCCTACGAACTACCGTGAGAATTATGATTTTGGAGAGCACTTGAAATCTAATAAATCACTAATTAAAGCTATACAGCGAAAGCTAGAAGTGAAAATAAACTTTTTTTTCTA
This sequence comes from Eulithis prunata, assembly GCA_918843925.1. NCBI lineage: Eukaryota > Metazoa > Arthropoda > Insecta > Lepidoptera > Geometridae > Eulithis > Eulithis prunata. Next base: position 10,567,026 of record OU974010.1, read on the forward strand.
CAATTAAGTAGGTGAGCACATAGCCATAGCTATGAAATGAAAAATGGTGATTCTCCACTATAGCACACATCATGATGGTCATGGTAGAGATCGCTCATTAGCTAGATACCCATTTATTAGGTGTTGTCTTCTCTAAAATGTAAAGTTAAGATAGGTTTCTACGTGTACGTGTGTGGTGATCACTATAGACTTATATCATTTAATTGTAAAGTTCTTCTGCTTCGAACAACAACGCATGCGGAGTAAAGTGGCGACAAGTGAGCTCGTCAAGTGGTCACACTCTCATTCCCGCACGCATAGGTACAGCAGCAACCACTCGCCTATCAGCTTACATTGCCTAGACACGGTCTAGATTTTTTGCCTTTTACATTGAATTAGTAATTCATATTTATTTATATAAATTAAAATCAGCAGTTTTTAGCAGAGCGACGAAAATACTTGCGTGCGGTGTCGCCATGTCCGTCGAAGCTTTTTTTCACAGTATACCTAATCTTTGCAACTCTCAGTGTAAGATCAAAAAACTAAACTACATCATCCTGCATGCATGCATATTATATGGCTCAAAGACGCTAAAAATGCTACAAGTAAGGTAAAATTAAGGAAACTAGTCTGACTGAACCTATAAACCGAAAAGCTATGCTAATAAAACCACTTTTTTCGTTTTCTTGTCAAATTTTATGTTTTAATTTAAGAAAAAATTAAGTACTTACATACCTAGGTACATAGAGGTACCTAATGTTCTCAACGGATGCGTGACTCGTCACACCGCGTGACTCCAAATATCATATTCCTAGCTTTTTAATTTACGGTCATAGAGTATGATTGACGATGAACCTACAATTTGAGCTCTTGTAGCTTCTTCGTTCCTCAAGTGGATAATTTAGTTCAGATTATATTTTATGTGTACCTAGGTACCTATTTGATTGATGTTTTCCTCCAATAAGGAAGCAGTCCGTTAGGAAAGCGTCGGATCAGATTAAATCATAATTAGTTTTTAATGGCAGCAATGCTTTTAGTAAAAAATCTGAAGTTGCAGTTACAATAACGTTTTATTTACTAAAATTAATAGTTTAACATTTCCTCTCACATGTACTTTATTATAATGAGCTGTGATTATACCTAGCACTTCCTTAGTTATGGTATTGTATGGTACCTAGTTTATTTCTTCTAAAACATAAGTTTTTCAAAACTCTTTTTCTTGTTTTATTTCCACTTCAGACAAACAGTAGCGATTTCCATTGCCATTGTCGTAACCCTTATGTCTTTTGGATGAATGCTTGTCTTCATCGTGTCTTCTTTTCTTATCTTTATGCCTTCTTTCCTTACTTCTAGATCTAGATCTAATGCGTTTTCTAGAAGTTTCACCATTATTAAAAGATCTGTCGTGTTCATTAATTTTATGAGGACTGTATCGTTTCTGACGATCTGCACTCCTTTCTTTCCTGTGTTTATTTTTTGGATCATCCTGTCTTTTTTCTTTGCTCCTAATCCTATCGCCATTGCGGTCCCTAATGTATTGTGTATTGGGGTCAGAATCGTGTGATGATCTCTCCTGTTTGATGTCATGTTGAGTTGCGTATGTTTTGTGACTTTCATAGTTTCTACTTCTGTCTCTCGAGGAATGATCTGAATAGTAACTGCTTCTGCTGTCACTATGTCTTTTGTCTTGATTTCTATCGCTGGTATCTTTTCTTTTGTGATTATAATTCTCGCTCCTTTCTCTGGAAGAATATTTATCTCTAGCAGGCATACTTTCATATTCTTCGTGTCTTCTTCCTCTGCTATCTTTGGAAATATCAGTTTGTCTACCATTATAGCTTCTGCCAGTTTCTTTGCTTGAGTAATTATCTCTGCGATACGGTCTCCTGTCATCATTATACTTGTTTTCTCTACTCCTTGCTCTGTGGTATTCCCTATGCTCATATCTCTGATTGCTGGTATAAGCATCTGGTGACTCTCTTTCTATTTTAACGACCGCAGCTTGAGATACGTTATCTGTACTGATGTTCGAAACTTGTTGCGATGCGTAAACATTTTCACCATATTCCGTTTTGATTATTGTTCTAGTTGTTTCTCCATACGAGTCCATCTAAAGGGGAAAATTATAAAATTAGCACACACTACTCCCTGCTGAATAACGATAACGTCCCGTTTTTTAGTTGTGTACGTTACATGTTGGGCGTCAATATTTTTGCATCAATTTATTTATGACTTTTTGAACGGTTTTTAACGCATGACGCGACGTGATAAATTAGGTAATCATGAAAATTTAATGCCCTTTCGCCAGCATACTACAGAACATAGAGACAGTCCCAACTGATGCAAACAATATAAAATGCGCAATAATCCAAAAGTCACTTGCAGGATAAGTAAAGTAGGTAGTTTACCTGAGTTTTGATAACATCGCGCAGTACGTACGAGTAGTTGCGCGTCTTTGGCGCGACGCGGTACTTGGCGCGGCGTCGCTTCATATTACGCAGTTCAGCGAGGATCTCCAAGCGGGACTTCTTCTGACTTTTCTTCGCGTCATCGTTTGAACTGGCATGGAAGATGTACATTACTTACTACAGATTCTAATAAAAACATTGGAAGCAGTGACATATTGCGAATTTTTTAGCGATACAAAATGCACTACTGAGTAGCCACTATAGATCATTCAACAGGCAGTTGCAGTCGCGCTACGAATGTATAGCGATTGAATCGTCACTGCTAATGTAGACGGTGAAAGAACTGTCGTAATATGCAAGCGCTTTTATTTATTGGTCCTATAAGCTTATAAGCATGACTTTATTGAATAGAAAAATAAAAATATTTGTAACTTCCGAAATAGTTTCTAGCTCTAAACAACAACTATTATCTTACCTAAGCAATTCCAGATCAGTCAAGTCATGACATAGGGGAGCTGTGTTCACCACAGCATCATATATTGCACGCCGTTCGTCCGCTGTGTATGCTACTTGTAGTCGCTCCACTGTTAACGGCTCATGCTCCTGGCTTCCTACACCTTGAGTTAACGTAACTATTACATTTTTAACATTTAATTAAGCTCAATGAAACATAATGAATTCTTTTTATTTTTTTAGTATAAATATTTGTAATAAACATACTACAGTAATAAAAATGTATAAAGGATACAATATCATAAAGATATAAGCAGCACTTCTTGCCAAAATGTCTGGAGACATGTTACTGCAATAAAGAAATGTTATCCTAAGGTATATCATATAATATGTGTCAGTTCTTATGTGACGGAAGAACATTGAAACTTTGCTCTTTGGGGTTAGTACATTATTTTATGAGGTATGAAATCCTTGCAGCTTATATAAATTTACTAGCTTATTATTAGTAAATAGTTTTTATTTTTACACATACCTCTTTTGAATAATGGGTTGTTAAATGCTGCCTTATTGATAATTTCAGCAGTTTCCTGTTTTGCTGAAACAAAAATTAATAAAGTGATTTATTAATGAGAATTAAAATCAATCAACTGATTGAAAAAAATAATTACCTATAAATGGTTAGATTGTAGGCTCAGAATATTTAGCTGGGATTGAAAATAAACCCGATTAGAAACAACAGATGGGTCTGGCAGATTATCTATCTAAGTAATTAAAGGGAAGTCTGAATACTGTGCTAGTATAAAATATGTTGTATTGTATTGCAACCAAACATGAAATGACTTTATTCATACTAAATTTGACGAGAGTTGGCGCGCCGGCATCCACAGGCTCTGGTAGAAGAGTATCTTCCTTGGTGTAGCCTAGTTTGGTCAGGTAGCATTTCCCTTCATGCGTGGCGATGCTATCCAATGGCATCTTATGATTTGAATCGTATTTGCAGGTCACCATCGGACCTTTCTGAAATACATAACATACATTAACTCCTGGGTAGGATGGGTACCTAACAAGAATTCCCAGGATATAAATAGGCTAACCTCTGTTATATGTTTCGGATCCCATTGCAACTTTTGTAGCAACAATGTAATTACTTTCTCGATATTGTTGGTGTACGCTTTTAGATCAGCTAACTGTTGGTGTCTCTTTTCCATGTCCTTCTCAAAGTTCAAACAAACTTCGAAAGAAAATTATAATTTATTTTCTTTGGTAAACTTTGGTTCCTTTCGCCAAACGCCAAAACAAAACAGAAAACCAGCTGAGGCTGAGCGAGCTGATTTCTTGACTGACAGTGACATTTTGAAAATTAAAAAACCTTAGCAAACATAACAGCCACAAGAAAAAGAAGTGAACATAAACGCAAACATAAGCGACCGTCATTTTTGTAGGTAGGAATAGTGTTCGCCATTTTTTTACTGTGGGTCAGCACTCAGCACTCAGCTTCACACACTACAGTGGTGCCAAGTCAGGGTAAATTACCCTAGATTTAGGGTCAAATTGAGATGACAGGGTAATTTTTAGGGTAACGAATTGTTTATGGTAATTTACACTATGCGTAAATTCGATCAGATTTATTCATTCCATTCCTGACTGACAGTCATTTAAGTTCAGTTTAGGCAATCACTCATTCATCTTTCTTGTTATTATCACATCATCATGATATTGTTAAAAATTAGAGTGGCGTCGTCGTTTAGTAGTGGTAGCTCGCGATCTGGCGCGAAAAATACACTCAAAAGTATTGTAAAGAGTGGGATTACGATCCTAATTGTAATATCCATATTTTATATTATTAATTTTGTAATATTATGGGCTCTTTGGTAAGCATTTTAAGCAAAGAATAAAAGCATAGAATAAGAAATAACTTGTTTGATTATATATTTTAAAAACTTTATGGTATTTTTTATCAATAAAGTTGTGAATGTAGGGTAAAATTGATCAGGCTTTGGGGTCAAATAAAAATTTGGGTTGGCAACACAGGCACACTACCTTACCTACCTACTTCACTCACAAACACGTACTCACAACAACACTCACAGCCAGCATAGAAAAAGCGGGGCTGTATTACTTGTCTGCCTGGTATCATTTCTGTTGTTTTTAACTTAAAAACAATGAACAAACTTATATGTTTGATATCAGTGATTTTAGCTGTATCAGCTTACGAAAAAGAGGATATCGTTTCTGCAAGAATTGAGGTAACTTTACTACCTATTTCTTGCAAATTATTTGCTGCTAACGCCCACCTAAAATGTATTTGATTGTAGACATGCAGTGGATGCTCGCTAAACAGGCTGCCCCAAGTGAAGCAGTTTGTAATGCAGGACGCGCCGACCTACCAAGGGGTACACGTTAAATTCATCCACGGCGCCATTCCAGAGTTTGTAGTACTGGGGGAGGGAGACAAGGAGCTCGAACGGATGGGACTGTCGCATCTGGACCGCGAGCAGTGCAATCAATTAGTCCAGAGCAAGGGCTTTACCAAAAAAGCAGATAAGGCAGATTTATAAGCATGTGAATTCTAATGAATTTACTAGGTACGCTAAGCTTTTACATTCCTTCATCCAACCTCTAACTGTATCCGTAATTTTTGAACTACCTATTGTGTATACTCATAACACTATGTATCCAATAAGTTTAAGCTTAATAATTTCAGAAAATTTTATTTATTGACTAATTCTTTATCTAGTTTTATACAATGGGTAGTTGACATAGTTTTTGACATGAATTACAATAAAGTACTAGGTATTTAAAATATAATATGCATTCTTATTTGAATCATTCTACATTATTTTTTAAATAAAAATATTAACATGCTCGATAATAACACAAAGATTTGGTGACTTTCCATTAGTGGTAGTTCTTGTGAGTCATAATTCCATCAGGGTCTTACGAGGGGGTTACCAACATTTTATAAATTTGAAAAATTACTTTTATTTTTAATTTTCACTGCACCATAATAAGAATTCCTTAGAAGAATTACACTGACAAAATTGAGAAATTTGTGTAGTGTTTGTTATTTATAAAACCCAAAAGTTAAATGTTTACACTGACAGATAATCAATTTTAATATATTTTGTCATACACCTCCGTACCATTCAATAAATAGATCGAAAAAGTATTTTCCGATCTGGAAGTGAATTCAAAAGTAAAGGCTGGTTAAATTCATTGGAGTTGGTATAATATAGGGAGAGGCACAACACAGGAGGTGATCTCAGGTGAGCAATGTGCAGTCGAGATCCTCGTCTCGTGTGGGCTCGTGTGCGCGGCGCAGCACGCGTGCTACCACGTCGTTGAGGGACTCACGAGCTCCCTCATCCAGTAGGGCTCCACATTGCTGCAAACAAATATTAACTTGTACAATAGTCTCGCCTCACATGAAAACAGATTATATTCTGAAAAAAAATTAAGACTCATCAGAACAGAAACCTTTTTTCTGTGTGTGAGAATAAGTTGCTAAAATTGTTTGGTAAAACTATAAAATCAAGGCTATATTAATATTTATCTTTTCCAAAGACAGTCAGTGTTGATCATAGCCAAGATAAGATAATGATTCAAAATACTTTCTATACAGTGTATATTAGTTTGTAGGCTTAATTTTACATTGAAATAGGTACTCTCTAATACCTCCTTAGTACACAATACTACCTCTCTATTTTAATCCTCTCCTATGCCTCAAAGGTTTGCTGGAAGAAAACTCTTATTATGGTTAAGCTCGCCTTTGTAGGTACATATCTTTAGTTTTAACTTGCTTGTTTATATGTTTCTGTGTGCAATAAAGAATTTAAGAAGTGTAATATAATCACACCTTGTGATAGTGATACAGCATAATATTATAGGTAGGTACAAATGATTGCACTCTACAGTATACACCCATTTCATATAATTAAAATATCTGTCACAACAACTAGCAATGAGCAGGCATTGCTAGGTACGTTTTTAATACATGGTCTGGCATTAGCTTGACTAATAACTAACTAATACGAATGACAACAAAAATGTGTGTGTACTATGATATGGGTTATTTGATCCAGATAAGGCGAGTTGGTAAGATCACATTTCAGTTGTTTTAAGCCAATAATTATTATAGTGTCGATTGGATTTGGTACAATATAGGGTGGCCCTAATAAACCTCGAAGGCCTTGGCCCAGCAGTGGGACGAGACAGGCTAGTTAAAAAAAAAGATAAGTGTCACAGGTTGCCCAGATGAAACGAAACTTACTTACATTACTGTACAATGTAAACTGTATAAACAGGCTTTGTAAACAAGCCTTGAAATGAAATGGATTTATTTGCGAAGTATGGTAATAATGTAGGTACAGTGCCCACATTGTTTTTATTAATAGGCTATATTATAAGTTTAAGTGTCACATACTTCGTCGGAGACCGAAATGAAAAAAATTTGACTACATTAAAATTTGTGATTAATAAAATAAATAAATAAATAATAAATAAATATTCACGGACACTTCACACAACGCCTTCTAGTCCCAAACTAAGCAAAGCTTGTACGATGGAAACAAGACGGCTGATAGAATACATACATACATTTTTTTACATTTTTTATAATAAAGAACAAGATAAAACAGATATAAAATCACAATATTGGTGAAATTACAGATAAACAGATAGTCTAAGTGTCATCTGCAAACAGTACAATCTCGAGATCATTTCTCATCACTCAAGGTAGATCATTGATGTAAATTAAAAAAAAAGAACAGTCCTAGTATTGATCCTTGTGGTACACTCATTTTTAGCATTGATGCATGGGGACCATGGTCCAATTTTGTGACACATTCTTGCTGTAATTGTATCGACCTCTTCTGTTCTCAATGCCTTCGCGTGATAAACATAAGCACATCAATATAAACTGCCACAACCCCTTTAAAAGGCACATAAAACTGTTCTTACCTGTGCGTGTACCTCATCCTTAGGCAGCCTGAGCACAGCTCTAAGAGCTAGCTCGGAGTTGGCGCGCACGTATGTGTTCTTCTCCTTAGTACCGTTAACAAGTGCCGGTAGAAGTGCACGTAGGACGTCGTTAGCGGGCCCGCCGACCGTCACGTCGCGGCCCACTACGACGGACGCTCGCGCCATCAGTTGTTTCACTTCATTGCTGCTGTGGTTCATGCTCTGCATCGTAGAATCGGGAGATAAGTTACTACTAAGTACTCAAGGGAATTTCCATTTAGAATGCACAGGTGCAAATGAACATAATCGACTCACCCTGACAAACTGCGAGAGTACATTGGGCGGCACGGTTCGGTTATTTTGTAGTAAATGCCGGATCAGGTATCCCATGCCGCGAATGCCATTACAGACTATCAGGATTTTATCACTGGCTAGGTAGCTTTGAAGCGTCTTTTCAATCTGTCGGAAAGTCATGTTTTATTTTATATATTGATTTTTTCTGCACATTCGAATAGCATTGCGTCGAATTGCATCTTCTTACCTTGTCTTCAAAGGGATCCTTGTAAATGCAGTCTGGGGTTTCCTTGAGAGCGACAAACAGCGCACACGAGCGACCGTGCTGCAGAAGCCAGTCGTCTGTCGGAGTGGTGCCTAGCACGTGATGTTGAATTGCAGCGTCCTGTACAATAATATACATACTTTCATAAAGGTACGCCACGAAATATGTTCTCATTTTGATCAAAAATTTAGATTTACCGGTTAGTACAATAATTCTGTGGAATTTTAAGGGGTTATCCCTAGCATACCACTATAGACAGATAAAATATGCGGTCGACATGTTGTCTAGTATCTGTACCTGGTGCGGCGCGGGCAGCGCGTGTAACAGCGCGCCGAGGCAGCCGCCCACCGCGCCGCGCAGCGCGTCGTCGGCGTGCGCCAGCAGAGCGCTGCCCGACAGCGTCGCCAGGATCGACAGCGCCAGCGGGGCCGACATCTTGTCGCCGCCCGCCGTGATCACGTGCCGCAGTGCTTGCACGCACGTCTCGCGGATCGCCTGCTCGTCCGCCGATTTTATACCTAAGACACAATACAACACAATGGGGAAGGGCTAGGACTACTCCACATGGTTTGATGACACGATGAAAAGTAAAGGTTCCAACATCGAGTCTTGCGGTAAACTATGATGAAAGTGCTATTTATTACAAACGTTGTGATACAATAAAGTTATAAAATTTCTTCCAGCTTGTTGCTTAAATATCTGCTACCGTTGCAAACTCCAACAGAATATAGATACATTTTACTAAACCATATTCTAGATTGACCAGGTAAAAAGGTTCACCAAAGTCCAGGTAACATACCATTATGCACGTCCTGATACAAGGGGTCAGGTCGCGTGTGAATCCTCACGAGATGAGCCAGCGCAGTTCCAGCGCGCAGGCGCACGGGCCGGCTCGCGTCCATCAGCGCCTTCAGGAACGTAGTCTGCAGTTGCGGGAGGAACTGCTTCAGCATTACGCCGACCTAAGACAACACGATTTCAATTTATCTATTGCATCAGTTGGCAATATCACGCAATATCTACAAAAATCCAGAGTTCTTTCACGGATTCTAAAGTACAATAAAATTTACCTTAGCAAGTAGCGCAGCCAGGGTATCCAGCACAGCTGCTTTGACGCTTGCATTGAACCGGTCTCCTAGGATACGGATCAAAGGACCAGTCACGTGGACCACTGACGGCTGCAGTGCCGTCGCTGACGTCAACTTGATGACTTCGCCTAACATGAGAGCTGCATTCTCCTTGTCTTCGGGGAGACCGTTGAGAATCGACTCGCGAAAGAGAGGCAAGATTGGTGCTATACCCTGTTGATCAAAAACACACAAGATATTGAGCATTTGTAGTTTTAAATATGGAACATTTTTAAGCCCAAAATGGTGATATCTGTAAATACCTTCGGTAAGCAGAACCCGGGCAGCAGCTCGCCCTTGAGATCTACTGAGACATGCCGCAATGCGCCTCGCACGTCTGACACGTGAGAGATCAGCTGTTCCGGCTCCAGGGCCTTCGTGAACACCTATACAATGAAATAATATTAGTCCTACCACAAAAGTTTTTTATATTGCGTAAGGCTACAGTCATTTGGCACTAAAGGCACCCGAACTGTGCGTTAAAATAGAAGTACATATTATTAATACCTGTAGCGCCTCCCAAGCCATCATCAGTACATCCCTCTCAGTTTCAGCGAGTAGCATCAGCAGCCCTCGTAAGAGCTGCGGCACGTGTGGCGATAGATCTGCGCGTGTGTGCGACACGTACGCACACAGCAACGCCGCGGCCGCGTGACGGGTCGGCTCCGTGCCGGTGCGGATCGCGTCCAGGAGGAAGTCTATTATGCTGCAAAATGTTATACTCTCAATACAAATATCGTGAGAAACTACTAAAGGTTGCTGGAAAGGGTGTTGGATGCAGCACAGGATTGGTTGCGGTGGAAATCTATGCAGGATCCACGTTCAGACTTCCAACGCCTGAAATGATGACGACCAAAATAACCTGCATTATTAAATTGAGTAACACTATTGAATGACAGGAAACAAGGGATTCCTTGCGTCAATTGATTTCAGAGACACTTTGTGCTTACTGTGCTTTCATAGGAACGCGCTTACTTCTGAGAGCACTGAAAGATTTGTAGGAATTACACGTACCAGCGCACTCCAGGCGGGTCCTGGGTGGGCAGCAGTGCGTCCCGGCAGTGCTCCAGCTCCTTGGCGTGGTGCGGCTGACCGCGTGCCGCCGCCAGCGCGGCCAGCAGCGCGGGCAGCACGCGCGTGAGGTGACGGCCGAGCGCGCCGCCCGCCGCCGCCGCCAGCGCCGACAGCGCGCGCGTGTCGATGCCGCTGCTGCCGCCGCCGCCCGTCAGCACCGGGATCAGGTACGGCAGCACCGCACGGGACTTTATCGCCATTATCTAGGGAATACACCTACAATCTGAATATGTCCTGGCGACGAAATATGATCGGCATTTGGAAACAACGATTAAGTCACGCTAACAGATCCCAATTCTCAGACAGTTTTGAATTTGCAGAAAAAATTAAAAACAGATCGATTAGAATGCGGATTTCAACCACTTGCATTCTATTACATTATAAGCTAAATAAACATGCTAGTTCATTTAGAAATCTGACGCTGCATCTTATGTATAGAATGGTATAAGTTAAATAGTAGTAAAGTAAATAGTGCCTACCTGTTTAAGTCCATCGAGCGCTGCATCAGCGACCGCCGGATCGGGATCGCTGAGTAGATCCAGCATGGCGGGCAGGATGTCGTCCAGCGCCTTGTTGCCGATAGTCGCGTGAAGTGAGTCGAAGGTCCGCGCCGCAGCCACGCGCACCTCGGGCAGTTCATCGCATAGCGCTGTGCGGACTGTCGGCACCTGGATATTGTACAACACTTACACAAGGAGCGTGTATGTCACGTCATCAAACAATAATATCGTACCCGCAGATAAACATGCACAAGCTTGAGATTTTAGTCGAGGAAAACATGAATCCAAAAAGATTTAAGTTTGCTTACCAATCCATCAGCGAAGCTCAGCACGGCCTCTCGTGATGTGGAAGCGAGGATCTCTCCGAGGCCGATGCAGACGCCTTGCCGTTGGTCGGCGCGGTCTGACATCAACCCTCGCTCTAATATCGGTACTATTTCTGGTAACACTCGCTCTCCTAGCTAAAAATATTGATAAGTATGTAAATATGATACAAACAAAGCATTTGAAAAGAATTTGTAACTTCTTTGAACAAAGTTCTATTTACCTTTCTGACGAGATCTCCCAGTGTCCTTGCGGCGACTTGCCGTTTGTCGTAGCTAGTGGATGCAAGACATCCGAGCAACAATCCAAACAGAGTAGGTAGGATCTCACGAAGAGTTTTCGGAGTGTTGGTCACTACCACCTGGAATAATTATGAATTGTACCACTTCTGGCTTTTATATCAAAAGGTTAAATCTAAACGACTCGTGTACACCGTTTTTTTTTAATTTGACTCCATATATTTGCTTTCAAACAGTGCCATTTTCTAAGCGAGAAAATGATGTCAAGAACCCTAAAACAAAACCATTATACGAACTACCCGAAAACTTTTGATTTCATGCAAAAATGGAGAGTTAGAGCAGCTATTTTGGACCCCACAAAGCCAAGATTACTGCATGAATTAACGCCACTAAGAATAAGTGAATACAGTTTTTATGTAGTAATTACCTTCCATACGTGCAGCGCCGCCTGGCGGACCATCAAGGCAACATCGCTCCTTCCCATATAAAGTCCGGCTAGCACCCTGTTTCTCCTCTCGACACCGAGGCCGTGCAAGATCGCCTTGTGAGATTGCTCCGTTCCAAAATTGTCATCTTCCGATGCCGTTTCAGTACTCATCTTACCGGAAACACCAGATATACGGTATAGGAGATCTCCCAGCAGTTGTACTGAACTGAATCTGTAAATACATCAAAATGTGAAGCTTACCATTTCCCTCTGGTTATGTTACTAACACTTGCTGCCTCAACTTCACTAAAAGTGCAAGAAGAGTCTCTAACTCATAAAAGGCCCAATAAATGTCACATTACGCCAATTACGGGGCGGATATTTGCGACTCAAAATAACAGTGATATTTTGTAAAGTGTATTAGATTAGATGTAAGTATTATTTACCTGATCCGCCAGTTATCATGGAACAGTCCCTTCTCCAGTTCGGGCAGTAGAAGTGCGATCGATGAATCAGCGTAGAGGTTGACCATCCGTTGTCCGGCGCGCAGGGCGGTCTCGCGCACGTATTCGTTCTCATCGGCCAGCGCCTTGAGGATAGGGTTGATGATCTGGCCGATGTACTCGCGGAACTCCTCGGGGAAGCAGCCCGGCATGTATATGAACATCATTATGTAGCCGTCCTTCACGTGCGGCGCGATGTCGGACCGGTCCGCGGTTGTTATTATATCTGGAACAGATCACTCGATCGAGTCAATTACGGGTTTTCGGCCACTCGGGGCACTGAAGGAGTCTTCTTGGCTCATATCAGCGCTGGTACCTAGTAGCACTAATATATTAGATTCTGTGCTAAGTAGGTATGTTATTATTATAGGCCTCCCACTCTTCCCTCCACGCTGTGCGATCAAATTATATATAATTGGATCTAATAAAATGGATGGAAAAAATAAATAAAAGCTACTACATACTATAGTATGTAGTAGCTTTTATTTATTTTTTATTTAAACAGTAAGTAGACAGTCTGTGTAAAGTGGACAGGTATGTATGTTACTGCATAGCTGCCTACTAATTGTCTGGACTGCTAGGTAGGTAGATGTACATGTACAACTCTCATGGTAGGCTTAGGTACCTAGGCACCTTCCTTCTTACTTACCTGCTTATTTTCGCATTTTTTTTCTTACCTGTGTTGTGTGCTAAATAAATATATCTATATCTCTCTATCTTCTGTTGCATAGCAGAAGTTCTACTGATGATTGGCGCAGTTACCTGGCATAATCTTGTGCAGCTTGGTGACTCCGAGTCCTGCCACCACCTCGGACAGGCCCTGCGCGGCGCCGGACCGGTCCACGCTGCTGCTCTCTGACGTCAGCTGCGTCATCAGCCAGGGAAGTAACTCCTCAAACGAACTCTCTCCCAGACCTTTTACCATGGCGCCGAGAGCTCGGGCACTGACCGAGCGAACCTGGGGGAAGGGCACGAATAAGGAACAGCTCACAGTACACCTGATCTCGTGAGAATTGGTCAAAATGCATTAACACTACAAATGTCATTGTTTGTGTTCGTTGTATTAGAACATTTTTATATATTCGTCTATTAACTACCATGTGTATAAATATGTAGTTGTTTCCCCTTCATATGAATAACACTTACATCAGGCACAGGATCTAGCAGCGAGCTCTTGAGTCCCGGCATAATATTAGGTAGATACGGCGTCAAATCCTTCTGGTCAGTCAACGAGTACATGTTGCCTATAATCTGCGCCGCCATCTTGCGTGTTTCAGTGCTGCGGTCGAGGAAGGCTCGTTGTACGACCGGCATTATGAGCGCTAGGGATGGCGCGTCTATGAAATGCACGAATTTCGTGTCCAGAAGTGTTTGGAGACAGACTGAGGTCTTATTTGATGGGTCTTGGAGCGCTTCGAGAAGTACTGGCACGATTGCTGTGAGAGAAAGATAGATCTGATTACTTATAATCGTTGCATAACTTTATTCAGATGTCTTTTACCAACAGGTAGATTTTAATCAACTGTTTAACTATTCAGCTTTTATAAGTATAGCCCAGAATGTATACGTTTACTTAAACACATAAAAAATACCTAAAAGTGGAGTAAGAGAAAACACCTCTGCTACAAAATTCTATGTTGGTGGGTATACCAGCCCCCAGCGTCATATATAAATAAATAAATATTCACGGACACTTAACACAACGCCTTCTAGTCCCAAACTAAGCAAAGCTTGTACGATGGAAACTAGATGGCTGATAGAATACATACATACTTTTTTTTTGTAAATACATACTTATAATACATAGAAACACCCAGACACAGAACAAACATCTATGTTTATAACACACAAATGTTTGTTCTCGGTGGGGATCGAACCCACGACTCACAACACGGATGGCAGAGCTACTACCGACTGAGCCATGACGGCTTCTAGCACTGAAAGAGGCATTAAGTAACCATTGGTACTGTGACTACATGAACGTCTTCGGTCGCCAACGCGCGGTGCTTCTACAAGTACAAAGTAACCAAGTTAACAATAAATTTACCGTAACACTAGCTATTTACCGCGTTTTGTTAGTACAAGTACTGACCTTGAATCTCCGGGTTGCGGATGACAGAGCCGATGACACTGAGTGCCTCAGCGCCCGCTTCTTGCACCTTCAGGTGAGAGTCGCTCAGCGTGTCGATGAGACGCGGCACTATGGACGGCAGACAGGAGGAGAGCTGCTTTGGCGCACAGAACGCCATCGAGCCTAGGAGCTCGATCGAACCTGAACAAAACAACACTTACAAACTGAATCTGCTGATATAGAATACTCCAATCTAGTGGTTTGTTTAAGAGTAGAAATAGTAGATGTAATTGTTCTCGTCAGGCAGCATGCGGCCTGATCAGCTCCATATACATATAGTGACCATTTCTATCTTGTCCATAAGGGGGATAGGCAGAATGGCTCAGTAAATAAAAACATGGATGTGAATAATACTGTTTACATAACTTAAATTGATTAAAAGGCTTGTTTAATTGATAATTGTGCTGTTGCTAAACACACTAAACAACTGTTGTAAACAACTAAACAACATCACAAACGAGTTGTTGATAAAATGCAAAGATTTTGTATCGAGTCAATTTTGTCCACTTTCACCCAATAATGACATACTACATTACACTATGGGTAAGTACTCACCGGCCTTGGTCCGCCAGTTATCATCAGACAATGCATTGAGCAGCGCCGGAAGCACTAGTTTAACTCCGTGAGCGCTGAGTTTGCTCATAATCAGCTTAGCCGTGTCGTCAGCAGCTGTTCTCACGTACTGTGATGTATCGCCGAAGCATAGAAGTAAATGTGGTAATACATGTACTATGTAAGGCTCGAAGAGGCGTCCCAGCTTATGGCATAGCATCTCGAAACCGAAAAGCGCACCTGTGGAATACATTAATGTTGAATTCATTTAAATTAAAAATTCCCATTCAATAAACTCACAAGGATTTACTACAAGTTTTTTCCAGCCATTTCAAAATTTCATTGTTTCTAAACCATTGTCTGTTTTAAACCCATGAGGCAACTTGCAAGTAATATTCGAGATTATTTACATCCAGGGTAAACTTAGAAAGAGTACAAAGAAGATATATGTTACCTTCACGATACTTGTAGTTCTTTTTCTCCTGGACAGCTTCAGTCAGTTTTCCCATCACATCAAGCTGTTTCAACGACAGTATTCCAAGTCCTTTGATAATACCGGCAATACCGTACGCTGCACCCTGTCGAAAAACAATGCATTGTAAAATAGACTCTAACGCCCTTGAAATATAGTAGTATCAAATAAAGTTCATAATAAAACATTTTCAACTGTATACCTATAGATTTAAGATTGAGATTAATACCTTTCGTTCTCCGTATTTCTCAGCAGTAAGCAGTTGCTTCATGAGTTTGTTGACGATGTTGGGTATTTCGCCTTCGAGGGCCGGTGACGTCACCAAGTGAGGGAGACAGTTGCTTACTGCTTCTTGTACCTGTTGGACCGAATATATAAGAATAGGAGGAGACGAAGATAGCTGTGAATGTAACCACTTTTCTTGTTTGTATGTGAGGGCAGAAACACGAATACTGCCATAACTTTTTCGAATTGTACCTGTTGGCTCGGAGTTCCTAACGCCGCTACCAATCTCAAAGTGATTGGTTTGATCCTCGCGTCCTGAGGCTGCAGATGCCGCGCCAGTCCACCGACCAGTAATACCACACTTTGTCGGACGGAGTCGTAGTTCCGGGTCTTCGGAGCTTTGTCCAGGAATTCTTCGAATACTGGCAATTGGCTGCCGATGGTTTCCTATAAAAAGTTGGTGAAATAGACGAGGCCGGCTATGAATATCAGGGTGGTCCGGATGCGTCATAATTTCTTAGTGTTTCCAGATTTTTCTAGGAAGATACGCTATTCGTAGTAATTTCACAAATAAAGTTAAAACGTGAGTGGATATATCGTGAATAAACTCGTTTGAATTCATCTGAATCTACGTCCATCAATGGATTTTTTAGGTTGAGATAACCATCACAGAGCAGTCTGACGGGCCGTTACAGAGGCGGCCGGCTTCCTCCTCTTAGAAGATGGTATAACCGTGTGTGCGGGTGCATCTCGATGTATTTGCGTATAAGTTACCTTGCCATGTATGTCAACGACCGCCATGGCCGCGTTGAGCATCTCCGCCCGCACGGGCTCGGCGCGGTCGGGCAGGCCGTGGCTCACGAAGAACTTGACGGCGTGCGGCACGGCGGCCGGCGCCAGCAGAGGCGCTAGCGCACGCAGCGCCAGCGCCACGCCGCGCCGCCCGCTCCACTCGTCCATCTCCTCAGACAGGATGTGACCGAACGAGTCCACGCGGGCCGCTATCAACTAAACATATACAACAATCATCTAGCTTTACAACACTTATTACGTATACGTACGTTCGGATGAGTTTGTGGACAACTCTGGTGACGGAGTTTTTAGGCCGCCTTAGGGCCTCCATCGTGGCTTAACGACTGCTAGGGTAGGGTCCGACGGCTTAACGTGCCCTCCGAAGCACGGAAGCGCTCAGATGTAAATGCCACTACCGTTCGCCCACTCAAGTAGTGACCGCGCAGAACGTCGCTTAACATAGATAATCGGTGAAGATTGACTAAGCGAGCCTAGCCCCGAGCGCTTATTTTTTGAGCTGATTGAAAAAAATTAAGTATTGAGTTGGCTTTATACTAATCCTGGCACCCAATCACTGAAGCCCTTTACATTTGTACCAAAGCTAAGACATAACGGCAGGTTCCAGTAGGAGATCCATCTCCCGTATATCGACTAACCGGAAGCCTCTGCTCGTAGATATCCTGCAGATGCTGCAGTACTATCTCAGCCGCATCAGGTCCGTTCCTCTCCACAATATGTGCGAGCGCCAAGGCAGCTGATTGTTGGATTTGGTCGGCGGGGTGCTGAATCTCTGCGAGTAGCGCGTCGATCATAGCGGCCGAGTGACTCGTCTGCTGGGCCTGGGGTAGCGACTCCCACAGCTGTTGAGCTAGTTTTCTGAACAAGAATAAAATGAAACGTAAACCTACATAAAATGTTACGTTGAGTATTGTTATTATAAGAAAATACAATCGCCAGTGATGAAGAACACGTCATAGAATAAAAAAAGCCCAATGTATTTTGCGCAAGTCAAATGTATTTCTTTACAGGCTTTAGTAAAAAAAAGTATCCTACAAAATTCCATAGGTTTGTTGTAGACCTGCGCACTAAGGATGAAGTTTATGTGACAACTTACTTATTGTCCTCTGATATGTCGAATGTGGCAATTATCAATCGTTTGGTCAGTACGAGTGCATATTCCGCGTCCTCGAAAAGCGGAGCCAGTTGTGCGCAAACACAGAGTAGAGCTCGCAGCGCCGCGTCACGAACAACCTGAGAATAATAAATCATTTTATATTTTATAGAGTTCTCTAAATTATATTGGGTCACAGATAACATAACACTAACAAAACCTAACACATATTGTCTCTTCTTAAAAGAGTTAAAAAAACAAACCTAAACAACTATTCGTGACCCGAAGTGACTGTATTCGCTAGTCAAATCTATAGTGAATAGGGCTGTATAAAGTTTTCAAGGCGATTTTCACTAAAAAAATGAGCTCATTTTCTTTCATCTTTCCAATCACCGATCTTTTAACAGTTGATACAAAAAGTCGAAGATTAGAAAGAATACTTACTTCCAATGGGTTCTGCAGGCCAGCCAGTAGACATGACACGTCGGTTTGAGTGATAGAGCCACGCGCCGCCATTTCTGCCGAGTCGAGGAGCGCGGCCGTGCAAGCCGTCTGCGTACGACCTTTTGTACTACCTGGACAATATTAATGATAATCAACTGACGAACTCAATATTGCGAGACATTTCACAGCGTCATCGAGTCATAAGCAAAACCTATTATTAATATCTATGTTCATTGCAGAGATTTTAGCTTGACTGATAAACCTAGTGGTTATTTTGGTCCACAGTCCAAAAAAATATCCGCCTTAGAAAAGGGACAAAGACAACATTTTAGCCGCGCTAAATTACTGGGGATTATCAATAAAAGGTCTAAAGAAAAGTAATGTAGAGAGTGAGTGAGATGGAAGTTTGGACCCAAATAAGTATGCTCACTAATGAGATCGATCAGCAGCCTGAAGATATCGTCGAGCGGACAAAGCTCGGGCCGCATCAGCGACATGTCTTCCTCTTGATACGTTTGTAGTCGTGCGTGGTACCCTATCACTGCTAGACCGTTGACCATCGTCGCCTCGTCTACTAGACCTGGCGATAGACCTGCAAACGTACATTATTTTAATTGCTTCTCCATACATTTACCCCCCCCCCACTCCAACTGATGTTTATTGTATCCTAGCTGCCGCCCGCGACTTCTTGATCCTGTTGATTTTTCGGGATAAAAAGTAGTAGCTCATGACGTGTTAATCTAGATTACGAATTATATACGTTCCAAGTTTCATCCAAAGCGTGATTGAAATACAAACATCCAAACTTTGACATTTACAATATTAAGTGGGATTTGGATGGTAATAATACCTTTCTTGAGTAGAGGAAAGACGTAGCATAGTCCAGGCGCAGTGAAGTAGTTCCCCCTGGGCGTTGGTCGCGTGTCGTCGCGCCGCGCGGCCGCCGTCGCCGCGTGCAGCGCGTTGATGGCGCGCGCGGTGCCCACCTCCAGCGGCTCCTCCTCCCAGCACGGCTCCAGGTCGCATTGCGGCTCAAGCAGTCTGGAGATATAGCATGCTTATCGATCGCTGCCAGCTCGATACATTCGATATGAATCAAGATTTCACATTGATCAGCGATTGTCAAATGTACCTACAAGTTGCAATCGATAACGTGCTGGCGGAGATTATAAACTAATAGCTTCGGCCAGCAAACCTTGCCGCGGCTAGAACTAACGTAGTCCAAGTCGCTGGCTCGACCTCGAGCGAGATCCTACGCACAAAAAATACTACGCATCGCTGTTAGGATGAGTTAGGGTGAGTTACCTAATAGAGATCCGTCCGACAGTCTCAGCGAGTACGGCGTGGTTGGGCAGCAAGCAGCGTGCGTTGTCAATGTGCGTGGGCGCGAGCCTCGGCGCCGCCATGGGCGAGCGCAGGGCTGCCAGCAGCGCCGGCACCACGCGCCGCGCGCTCCCGCGCAGCGCGCACGGACTGCCGCGACGCACGCATACCACCAACCCTACTGCCACTTCCACGCGCAAGTTTATCTGTAACGATCCACTAACTACATCTCAGACGTACCGCATGCCCACCGTTAAACATAATCACCCTAATACAAATCTTGAGTGACCGATTTCGTGCACGACCTTTTTATTTTCAACTTGAAGCAGTCTAGTGGGAACCCGTCCCATCATCGTTTCGAACCCTGGTTAATCATGAACGAGTATTATCTTCGTACATCGCAACTCGGGCCTGCTGATATAGAAAAAAAATTGCAGCTTACCCTATCGCACGTGAAATCTACTCCCAACTTCCTACTTACCAAACTCAACCTCTTTCTGATCTCCTCCTCCTTAGCCAATTGTGCTTTTATTGCCTCCTTTTGTTTTGCTGTCAGTGGAACCTGTAACAAACCCCACTCTAGTAAATTCCAGTAAGCTTAGTTTCCTGACAATTAGAAAATGTTTCAAAGTGATCCTCGTGACTTCCCCAAGCACATGCTCATTGTAGTAACACAAAAATAAAGTTTTACCTCAACCACCTTCCCTTCCCTCCTCCGTTTCTCGTCAAGTTCACGCCTCAGTTGTAGCTCCTCCTGTTGTTCCTTGTAACTGTACGCTTTACTTTCTCGCTTCATGTTCATCTCTTTATTGTCATCGTTACTGTAACATTATCAACATTATTAGAGGGAGTTGTCAAATTAACAAATGAAGATAATTAATTCTCTAATACAGACTATTGCAGTAGTCAAAAGTATGATTGTGTATCTCAATCATCAGACAGTCCCAATACTTTTTCCTTCTCTTACAATAGGCAGTTTTACTTGATGTACAGCGGCAGCTATAGCGCATTGTTCTGAGTGGCCGATCCCTTCAGTTATAAATTTAGAGCTTTAAAACTAGCTATCTAAGGTCTATTTCCACTCACCCAGGCACAGAACTCTTGTCATACAGCTCGCCCTCTGGTGTGAGATAGGTGAAGTATTCATCCCTCGTTACAGCTAATAAGTCTGAGTCTTGCAGCGCATCCAATATGCTTTGAATAGCGCTAGCGGCGATGGCGTCCGGGTTTATTGCCACTAGTGTCGCTACTATGTTCGAAATTGTCTGTAAAACCAAACAATATTGCTAAGTGATTCCATTCATTTTTATGGGGAAACCCCATTGATCGATATATCTAATGATAAAAATATACACTAATGTGTATATTTTTTTGAGATGGGTCGATTTACACATTGAGAACCAGCTCTAAGGTCAAGAAATAAGAAATGACCGTCCCTAGCGTCAAAACGATCAGAATTTTTTATTTTACCACCTAAGCCAATCGTTTAAGATTATTACCTCATTAGGAGTATATCCTTGGATGTACTGGTTCTTCAGCATGCCAGAGTACTGCCCGACCAGTTTCTTAGGATCCAGTTGTAAGGCAGTCACCAGTCGACTCCAGTAGCGTTTGTTGGCTTCCATCGCCAATGGGTGGTGGCAGCACTTTAGCGAGTCTAAGGCTAGGAGCTGTGCATCTTCTTTTGGATATTCTGTGGAATAAAAAGGCGGGTTTTCAAATTCGTCTGATCTAAACCTTACAGACGTCTGAGCCGATTTCATAGTTTGTTGCCAAAACGAAAGTGTTGACAAAAAATAACATAGAGAGTAACAGATTCAAGAGATCGACTCACCTCTATAGGAGCACAAAGCTTGAACACAATCGAGTATCATCTTCCCCGTAACAGTCGGTCCGCTTTCTTCCGGCGGGGTCTTTTCCTTGTAAGTGAACACCTTACCTTCCTCCAATACCTCAGTCAACTTAAGCATTAAATTCCTTGCAATTAGAGCTCTATCTTGCTTGGCGAGCAGAGACTTCGCTTCTTCTATCGCGACAGTCCGGACATTCTTCATAGTTGAGAGTAGGGTGAGGATGAAGGCTCTATATAATGGAGAATTGGGCTGGCTGGCGACCTTGGGGTACTTTTCCAAAACTGTTCTGCAGAGGTACGCCACCTGTATTAGGACTATAAAGGGGTAAATGTTATAGCTATTTGACTTTCAAAGAGCACAAAAATAAAGCTAAGCAACATAGCCGTAGAAGTCTACAAAAACTGATCAAATAAAAGCTGCATTTAAAATTATTTCTGAAAAAGGTGTTTTTAATGATTACCATCATCAGTCGCGGCGGTGATGGTTCTATCGTGCAGTAACGTATGTTTTTCCGGATGCGTGAGCGCCGTCCACGCGGCGCCGCAGCCGGGCAACGACTGACAGTCGTCGAGTAATGCCAGCGCGAGCATTGCAGATATACCCTCACTCACTACTTGATGCTGAAATACATTAGTCAAGTAAGCTACTTTTATTTACCTACTGTGGATACAAACTCCCAAACTAGGAATAAAATAGTTACATAAATAAATAGTTCAGTTTATCTTATACTGGTCATCGTGAAACCCTGGTGTGGTTTGAAATTAACTAATTAATTAACTATGATGAAGACGAATGTTTACCTGTAAAGGTTGTGCCTGCGCCCGCTCAGCTGCCTTGCTGAGCAGCGGTTGCAATGCGGCACCAGTGTCGGCCGGCATGGCGCGTGCACGCACACACCCCGCGATCAGACTCACGTACGCAATCCGCACCGTCTGCGGTGTCGTCTTGCCTGATAGGTTTTTCTGTAAATTACACTACGCATTACAATCTTAGCATACTCTGGCTGGTCATTTGACTAGTACAGTTGGGTCACTCTCCAGCAGCCGGCCCAACTGCCGCGTCAGCTCAGACACCAGCGTCTGACGGTAATACAGCAGCAGTGTTACCTTGCAGATGTCCAGTATGTTGTGAGGCAGCGGCTCCCGTAGCTCGACCAGCCAGCGCTGCAGGTTATCCAGCGCGAGACACAGCGTGCGCTCGTGAGACTCGCTCTCCAGCACCCGACCCATCTGCCGCGTCAGCTCAGACACCAGCGTCTGACGGTCGGATGGAGATACCGCGAGCGCGCTTAGTGTGCCGATACCCTGTAACAATGCTTACCTATAGCTATCTACAATGTTCTCAAAAAGCGGCGGAATAATTTCAGGCACTGAACGAGGCAAAGGGCGCACACGCACTATTAAAATGCTCCCTGTGAACAAGTCTTAAAATGATTACTTTAAAAGTGGACACCTTGACAATAAAACTGCACATAAATATCGCAGACTTACATTGAGCACGGCAATCTTAGCCTCGCTGGAGGTGAGTTTGCCCCCGGCGCCGTTGTAGACGCCGAATGTATGGTCGAGCAGCGCGCGTGCCGCCGCCGGCTCCGAGCAGTGCGCCGCCAGCCGTCGGAGCGCTGTCGTTGCCTCCGCGCGCACCCACTCGTCCTTAGAGTGGAGGTTACCTGCAACCATCATAGTATAACATAGCAATGTGAGTGGCCAACTGTCATTTCATGCTGTAATTTCATTTAGCGTGGAGCTTTTATGCCACTCGAAGGCGTGCGCAAAGGCGAATGGCGAATGGAAGCATCTCTGTAGGACAATTTGACTTTGCACCATTTACTTACCAATCAGACTCTTTCCAATCTCAACAGCAATACCATCAAGATGCATTTCCAAGTTGTCCAAGACTTCCCCAACACCTTGGATGATGGTCTCCGGGCTTCGGAGCATGGACTTGTGGAGGGCCGGCAGCAGCGTGTCTTGGACCTCCTGCTTGCTGAGGAGTTGCAGTAGAACAGAACAGCCTTTGATGTAGTTGGCGTTGGGACGGCTCTTCACGCTGATTAAGCTTTTCACGAAGCTCTCAAGCATTTTGGCCTATAGGAAATAAAGTATTTCAAAGTATTCTTCAATTGACTATGCGAATATCAAGGCATTGATAAACAGATTTACAATTCACATTCATCAATAACGGCACCAGGCTCTAATTAGCATGCCACTTGAAAATGAACCTTGCAGCCTTAAATATTGGTGCAAATTGAAACATATTTTTTTGGTAACAAACCTTATGTTGTGTGACTGAATCTTCATCTCCAATCTGCTGAAAGTGCCTGCAGAGAGCAGAAAACGCCACACAGATCTGTGGCCCAGAGTCAGCTGGCTGAGCAAGGAGGATTTCAAACCACTTGCCCAATCTCTGCTTGCCCATAGTACTCCATGAGGTGTGTAACTGCACAGAGAAAGGTTTTCTCATAATGATTTCAGTCAAAAAAAGTACTTCAGTGAAAACACAGTGATACAAGTATGAAAGTAGATTCTGACAGATATTGTTGGGTTTACCATAGAGTATGCTTTGTCATTATTTCTCTTATCCCCATAAGCGATGACAACTGCCAACAGGTTGGCTTGCGATAACACCAAGGACTTGTAGTCCACTTCCTCCGAATCAGCTGCTTTGAGGGTGCTTTCTACCAGGACTGTGGACCAGCGTATTGCATATATACCGTTTCTACATGTGCTTTTACTGAAAAATTAATTAATAGTCAGATCGGCCATGTAATATTACATGATGTTTGTAGGTACAAGACAAGAGTAAGGTACTTTTGATATGGTTCATGAATGTTAGTGAACTTACGAAGTTGCTAAGTGTTTTAGCTGTTCAGATATCTCCATCAATATGGGCAGTAAAGTCTTTAGTGTCCATTCCCGGTGTACGGTGGTAAGGTGCACCAGTAGTTCCTTTACATATGACTGGGAGGTTGTATCTCGATACCTGTCCAGTGTGATCGTCAGTGCACGACATACAAACCGCACTGCTGGTTCGGTTATACCTGCCAATATCACATACATTAAATTACTTCAAAATCTATAATTGAGTCCAGATTAGTGCTTGAGCAATGAATCAGCAGCATATGGGTGTTAGTCTGCAAGTTTAACAAAGATCAAATATACAGTTTTTGATATAATAAAAAAAATTATGTCAAAAAAACTATTCTCGATTTTGATCATTCATTCGGACTTAGTAACTCTAAAGACATGAAAATATATGAACTAAAGTAGGTTTAACATGGATGATAGAGTTTGTAATGGACTATGTTTGTACTAGGTTATTATAGGTTAGAAATTTAAAAATACAAAGCAACTGCATTAGTGCATGTAAATATGTCTGAATGTATAGCTATGGTAGGTAGGTTAAGTTATGTGTGTTTTAAAAAACAGTTTTTATCATTGTTCTATAGTAGTCTCTCCCCAATTATAGAATACAGATTATATAAAAATAAAACCCTCCATCTCATCACACTCTCATTATGCCTTGTTGATTGGTGCATCCGGGTGAGACGGGCCAGGAACCGGCAGATCCCTAGAGCTAGACACATACAAACTAGACCAACCTGTACATGTACAATGTCGTTAGGTCTTGGCTTAAATAAATTTCTTATAGCCCGAGTAGTAGAAATCGAAGCTTATAGCCCGTGAATTACCTGGCGTTGATAAAACATCGCGAATTTCATTCAAAACCTCACGTCTTTGCTTCAAATTGGTAGTCTGGATTTTGTACGGTACATCTCGGAGTTTCTTGAGTACCTGCCGACGGATAAAAGGCTGTGATAAGATACCAAAGAAATGTATCGCTCCACATGATGTATTGTTGTAGAAATTACCTCTGAATCTGCCATTTTTCACGAACATTCAGCTAGTTTTCAAGAATAAAAGCACACACCACACCACACGTCTCCAGAACTGCTGTTCCAAATGCACAGAGTATATTTAATTCATTTGCTGTCAACATAATATATTTGTCAATGTCAAATCCCAAATGGTGCCAGTCTAAAAAAATAAATGTATTGCTTGCACAGCATGTAGCAAATTATTACACAGCATGCCAATGTACAGCTGAACAACTTACGTGCGTAAGTTATCCGGTTTATTTATTGGGCTGCGCATTATCGGTTGTACTTAGGTAAACGGCAGCACGTCGCGCGTCGTCGCGTCGTCGATAATGTACGTATGTACAGGCAGAAAACTTTCAAAGCATTAGTGTCTCGTTTGCACTGAACCAGTTTAATCGTTATAAAGGTGATCCGTGACGGACCAACAGCAAATAGGTAGCAAGGAACAAAGTGACGAGCATTAGGTTGTAATAATAAAACGAAGTATACCAGAATTAACAGCTATATCAAACTTAAATATGTGTATGTGCATACTCTAAGAACTCTTGTAGACGATGTAAACCTCCTTCAGCAGGCGAGTGACGGATGGCGGTGTAAAAGTTTTTTATTGTTGAGTCATGTGACAGAAGAGTAGAACAGATTTGGTTTTCAAAGAAAAATAATTTGCAATTTTTTAATTTACTTTAGCCTTCCCTTCCCCATAATTAACAATGGTCCTTACGAGCCGGATTTTTTATCTGAGTAACTGTAGTTGAAGTTAGTACGGAAGTAGGTGAAAGTAAAATGTTTCGTTCCCCGCCCACAACGAAAGCGACACAGGCGAGAGATGTTTCGCCAGCACGGTCGCCCATCAGGACGAGGGGCACAACTAAAGCTGCGAAGGAATTGCAAACACATGACCCCGCTGTGGTAAGCCATAAAATCAGTAAGAGTGGCACCCGTTCCAGTCACAGATTGGTCGTAAGACGCAGACTGGAACTAGAACTGGCCCAACAAAAATTAAGAGTAGCAGAAATTGAACTGGTTATTTCTGAATTAGGAAGCGATCGAAGCAGTCACACCGAGTCTGAAGACTCCAGAGAAAGGGTGAAGGAGTGGGTAGAGAGCACCATACCGAATGAGCCAGGCATCGTTAACCCACCCCCCGCCTCATCCGAGATCCAACAACTTGCGTGTGCTTCGCAAGATGCGTTAAAGGTCGCCGCAACTGATGCCAAAACAAGAATTGGGACGAGTATGATGTCCCATAGCAAACATGTCAACGTGCTTCACGTAAGTTTTGAAGATGCACAGTTAGACGAAGAGGTGAAGCGATCCTTTGCCTTAGATGCCATAAGAGTATCAACGAAAACCCGAGAAAATATTGAACATCTGAAAGCAAAAGCAATTCTCAATGCAACATCGAACCTTAAAAATGGACGTTGGGAAGTTGGTTTGCCCTGGAAGTCAGACACAAATCTGCCTGATTCGTATTTCTATGTCTACAAAAGACTTCGTTCTATAGAGAAAAGGATGCAATTTAATACGGAATATACTTTGCGCTATAAAGGAATCAAAGAAAAAGTATATCCTGGACATGACGGGCGTATTCGAACTGTGGAGTTCGGAATGCGGTTATCCAGACCCGTCGCTTGCCTAGCCCTGCTACCTACGTAAGAGAGTGTCCCGTCAGGGACACTAGGGGGGAGAATGTAGACGATGTAAACCTCCTTCAGCAGGCGAGTGACGGATGGCGGTGTAAAAGTTTTTTATTGTTGAGTCATGTGACAGAAGAGTAAAATAGAGTGTGTAACGGTTGGAATTCTGGGGAGATGACAAAGGAAAGGAATGGCAGGATATCTACCTTCCTGACTACCACAGCTAGCTCCTGCGGGGTGGTTCTGCCTATCTTCCTACCGTACAAAATTTATTTTTATTCTAAACAAAAGAAACATATGAAACACACGAAAATCACCATTTATTGTTATAAAATAAACCTATGATTATATAAACATAAACTTCTTATTCTATCATTTACCTACATATATTCTAAAGAGGACCTAAAACATTATTTATTATACTAAAGATGTGGACTTAACTAATCGGATATTTAAAGTGAATCAGCCTCGTGAAATAGTATAATTCTAAAATTACTTCTAATCGCACATCCCTAGAACTTGTTCTAGTCTAATTACAGGTGCCACCAGGGGCATAAAGTTACTAGCTTATAATCCTAGCTATAGAATGTACATTTGTCTTTGACCAACGTTTTCCTACACCTTGCACAACCACTTATGGCTCATATGAGCTTTGCTCGGGTTGATCTGAGGAATGCACTGGCCCCGTCTGGACCAGGGCAGACCACAGGTCCAACCTGCACTGAAATCTACGGATCTACTCCTACTGGTATGCTAAAAAGTTTAACGAAGAACTAATAGCGTTGCAGGATAAACAATACTCAAACGCAGACTAACGACAAACAAACGATAGACAAGTGAACCAGGATTCCACGAAATCAGCTGCTCGTGTTCGACTTCAACTGATGAAACGCCTGATAAATGATCCTACTCTGACACCTTCTTGTAAAATATTGACACTGGGCCCACCTTATAGTGCCGACGAGACACGTGGTGGCTTGTGCACACCACGCCTTTACGGAACTCAGCTCGGGAAATCCAGCCGCTGGCCGTCTCGCCACGCTCTGCTCGCCTCTGCTTAAGACCGACCGGCTCGTGACGCCACGTGCGTCCGCGCCCTTCTCTGCTCGTCCTTCAGCCTGAAAAATACAAGGAAAAGTGTTTATATTTTGTCTGCGATCATGACGCCCTGACGATTGGGTCGTCATACCCTTCTGCATGACCCGCCCCGAAGTCCCGATCAGCTGATCCTGACTCGAGGCCACCTACCGGAAATTGTTCTCAGCTGCACCTCCGTCGGTCTCCTGTTCAATGTTGACTTGCGTGGCTGCTCTCGAGATGACATAAATGCTGCCACGTCGGTCTGGTCTCCCCGTTCTCTCCGGCTGTCCGCTTTCTTTGGTGTTTGTCTCGTCTGAAATAATCGAATCGAATAAAAACCCGAGAACCTCCTGAGCCTGGATCCTTGCCATGCTATCCATGGCCTGGAATCGCGAGGTACTTACCGGCACTCTCTTCTCCGCCCACACGCACTTTCGGTGTTGATTTCTCTGCAAACTTCGTGGAATGAAGACGCGGCTCCTCTTGCCGGCTAGTTTTATGTAGCTCAAAATCGAAAGTTCTCGAAGCTTTTCCTTACGAGCTTC
Organism: Eulithis prunata; assembly: GCA_918843925.1. Taxonomy (NCBI): domain Eukaryota; kingdom Metazoa; phylum Arthropoda; class Insecta; order Lepidoptera; family Geometridae; genus Eulithis; species Eulithis prunata. The sequence continues at coordinate 10,595,623 of OU974010.1, forward strand.
ATGGCAAAAACGTCCCTAAACACAATTCTTTTGAAACAAAACAAAACCTATATTTCTCCGGCGTCGGCCATGACCTCTTTTTTCAATGTCATCGCCATAGACAAATCCTTAAAACCTAGAGCAAGTGCACAAAAAAAAACCAATCGAAACTAAATCGATACAACTACTCGACACCAGATGGCGCCTCGGCGTTTTACCGATCTTTCCATCTTGATTTCGCTGTAAAAAAAAAATGAAATTACAATGTAATTTCCATGCGGTGCACTAGATGTCGCTGCTACTTGCCTTTATTTAATTTTTCTAAGAATGAGGCGCGAAATTTGAATTGAGCCAGCGAGGGATACCTATTTCACGAAGCTGAAAAAATGAAATGCTACAATACCCCCCCCCAACGATAAAAGTTTCACTGCACAAGTGAAACTGCGCTGCCCTCAGCGCTGCTCGTTCTGCATGAAAAAAAAATACAACAACTTATAACTATACCAACAACAACAATAACTTACAATAACTTACAACTTTATAAGCAAATTATCTACACTAACAAAAAGTTTACCTTGATACTAGCTACTGGTTCCTAAAATTAGACTTAAAACCAAAATATTTATTTTTTCTTATCTTACGAAAACCAAACACTCATCTATATACACCATACATTTAGTATATCTAAAAAATACAATAATGTGTGTTATCGTTGACTATTTTCGGGAGGTCGGTCTCGGGCCCTGCTACTACATTATTCCATTGTCTATTTCTTTCATTCCCACACATACATACTTCATCCAATCATACTTCTCCTTACAGCGCGCACACTTGCCTTTCCTTGTTCTCCATCCATACGTTCCGCATTCACACCGTGCGATACCCTACGTGACACCGTGGGTACGCTTTCCTCTGCTTTGACGTACCGAACTTGACTTCAGTTTGTACGCCGACAGCTTCGACATTCCTTTGACTGTGAAAATAAATGTAAAATAACCTTGATAAGTTACCACCCTACCGCGACCTGCCCTATAACTAGTAGGTAAAAACCTCCTCAGTTTTTGTCTGAAATTAAACAAAATCAAATTGTTTGATGTGATTTCACAAAAATATTTCCTCCCACCTAAGTGTTGGACCACAATCACACCAAAACCCAAAATATCTAATCTGAAAAGTATTAGAAATCTATCTACACAAAATACCTGTAAAATATAATAGTATACCTATTATGACCCTAAATGAAACACCTATCTCGACCGCAAATCTATTTGACTTTTAGGTCTTTCATATGCCATGATCCTAAGATCTTACCGTTCATGTCCTCAAGTTCGAAAACCAATGGTGAAAGTACTACTTTCACTCTGCATTTTTCGTACTTGGGGCACAACTTCGCCATCTTGAACTTCGCCGCATCACTGAGCGGATATGTTTTCTTCCACACGATGTCGCCAACCTTCAAAGAAGCTTCTCTTCTTCTGAGGTTGTAACTTTTTGTGTTTTCCTGGTGAGCCTTGAGTATGTGCTGCCTCACGGTAGCAAATATATCCGCTAGGAGCCCTAATTCTCCTGCAAACTCTTCCCTTGGCATTCCAGGTTCGTATTCCTGCTCCGTAGATCTGTAATGAGAGCCGTCTACTACTGGTTCCCTTCCATGTACTAGGAAAAATGGTGAAAATTTGGTGGTTTCGTTTATGGCGCTGTTGATGGCGAACTGGATCTTGTGTATGTTCTGATCCCAGGACCGGTGGTCGTCTTTGACGTACGCCGCCACTGCTGTCATGACCGTTTTGTTGTAACGCTCCACCAAATTCACCTGTGGGGTGTAGCGAGGAGTATAATGCGTTTTTGGGATCTGGTATTTCCTAAGTAGTGCACGGAATTCAGTCCCCGTGAATTGCGTTCCATTATCCGCAATCACGGTTTCCGGGACTCCATGCACCAAGAAAACTCCATTTTCCAGTGCATTCGATACTAGCGCACTCGTTGCTCTACGAAGTGGGAATAAGAATGTATATTTTGAAAAACAACATGTGACCACAAAGATATATACAAAACCTGATTTTGACCTAGGTAAAGGTCCTACCAAATCTACTGACAAAACCTGAAAGGGACGGTGACAAACCTTTGGTTTTCCCATCAAACCCGGAACCGCACGATTGCTAGATTTGTATGCGGCGCATGTGTCGCAGCCCTCAACAAAAGTTTTGATGTCTTTAAACATCCCTGGCCAAAAATAACGTAAACACACCCTCCTGTGTGTCTTGAAAATTCCTAAATGTGCAGCTGTTGGTTGTTCATGGTTCTCCTCCATGATTGACTTTCTCCTGTGAAGTGGAACGACCTCCTTCCATTCGAACTCGTCCATCAATGAGTATTTTGCCTTCGAGAACCTGAAAAGTTTGTTCCCTTCTAAACGATATGCTGGGTAGTGGTTCGGGTTGTCTTGGACTTCCTTCCGGATGTTTTCGTACCATGGGTCCGATGGCACTCCCGGTGTGTCTCCTATGGTGTCTACCCTGAGCAACCTCGAAAGAGCATCTGGAACAACATTTTCCGAACCTTTCCTGTGTTCTATGTGGAAATCGTACTGGGACAATCTACATCCCCAGCGTACCAGTCTTCCTGTGGGATTTTCTAGTCGCATGAACCATTTCAAAGATGCATGATCTGTAATGACCGTGAAATGTCTAGCGCCTAAGTATGCCTGGAATTTCTCTACCGCAAAGATCACCGCCAATGCCTCTCGTTCGGTTGCACTGTAATTTCTTTCTGCTTTTGTTAGCGAACGGCTCACATAAGCCACTGGATGTTCTGCGTCGTCAAACTTCTGCGTGAGCATACCGCCTATGCCAAATGATGATGCATCGCAGTGTACTGAAAATGGAATGTTAAAATCTGGACACGCTAGGACCGGAGCAGATACTAGTGCTTCCTTCAGCTTGTTGAACGCGTCCTCTGCTTCTTGGTTCCATTTGAACGGCGGTGCCTTCTTCGACGTTGATGTTAGTTCAGTTAGAGGTGCAGCTATTGATGCGAAATTCCTAATGAACCTACGATACCATGAGGCTGTACCTAAAAACATTTTAACCTCCTTTGCTGACTCCGGGATTGGAAATTCCAAAATAGCGCGGACCTTTTCTGGGTCTGTCCTTAAACCATGTTCATCGACAACGTAACCTAGATATTGCAAAGATTTCCTAAAAAATTGGCATTTCTCGTAGTTGACTGTTAGGTTCGCGAACTTCAATTTTTCTAGAACCCTATTCAGCAACTCCAAGTGTGCCTCTAAGTTTGAGCTGACCACAATAATATCGTCCACATAAACATATACTAGACCATCTAGAATATCGCTAGCGAAACCATTATCGAACAATAGATCCATGAGACGCTGTTGTCTTGCACTCGCTCCACAAAGACCGAAAGGCATTACTTCAAATTTAAAAAGACCTCTTCCAGGAACTGTAAAACTTGTTTTCTCCTTCGACGTCTCCTCCAGTGGTATCTGCCAGAAAGAGGACGCTAAATCAATGGAAGACAAAAACCTAGCCTCTTTCAAACTGTCCAAAATCTGTGGAATGTATGGCATTGCGTAGGCATCCCCTCTTGAGACTGCGTTCAGTTTTCTACAATCTAAACAAAACCTCCAGTCACCGTTTGCTTTTGGCACTAGAAGAGCTGGGTTGTTCCATGGGCTCTGGCTTGGTGAGACTACTCCTAACTGCAACATCTTGTCTAACTCCTTATGTAGAGCTGTTCTCTTCTCTGGTGATAGTGGATACTGTCTTGTTTTTATGGGGGGTGAATCCCCTGTGTCGATGATGTGCTGTGTTAACTGTGTCTTTCCCAGTCCTTTTTGTTCTGAAGAAATGTCATGAAACCTTTTTACAACCGCATCCGCCTTCCTCTTCTCCGACGGTGACAAAGACTGATAAGTGTGTATTGCGCGGACTGGACCATCTGAAAGGGAAGCTATGCAACATGTCGGCCTATCCTCTATCTCCATCCTTCTATTTATGACCTCGGGTGCCAGGTTGAAAGCTCTCCAAAAATCTATACCAAATACAACATCTGAGTTAATCCCTGGTATTACAAAAAATTTTATGACCCGAGTCATGTTTTCAAATGTTAGAGGTAGCAACATGTAACCTACTGCCTTAATACGCTCTCCATTTCCTACGTACACCGACCTGTCAACATCATGGAGTGTGTACCCTAAATCCTGCAAGATCTCCTGTGCCTTGCTTCCTACAATTGACAGACTAGCTCCTGAATCTAGCAAACCATAAAAAGCTAAATCCATTAAGGTAACCTTTAAATATGGACGTGAATCTTTATGACAAGGTGAAAACAGAACCGAAACAGCTGATTCACGGTTTTTGACCCAACCCCTTTTCTTGGG